>CM076584.1:337058435-337365809 GCA_034641835.2 Pinus albicaulis | reverse complement strand
TTATGATAGATTACGATAAAATTTCTCTTTAAACAAAATAGCGCATCCATAGCAAAATGGTATATATCTTTTATAAAACTGAAAATGCGATTTTGCGCTTTTGTGATAATGCGATCCCAAAAGCTTATACAATAAACGTATTGGTCGCAGATCGCATAGCGCAGAAAACAGAAGTGATTAATGAATACCTTTTGCGCTATTTTCAATTTTGCGCTTTTGCGAGATTGGCGATGTGCGCTTTTGCGCTATTGCGCAATTTCCGCTTTTGCGCTATTTTACATAACTGCGACGGCTTCATTTTGCAATATTACGATATTGCGACATTGCGATATTGCGATATTGCACAGCAAATCACAGATCGCAATGTCACAGATTCATGTAGGCGCGTTGTCCAAAGGCAATCTTCCCATATATCAAATCTGTTATGCGCTTTAATGATTAAATTAAATGATTGGATTGATTATTAATGGTAAATGAGATTGTGTTTGGATTGAAAGTCGTTTCATGATTAAAATATTATATTTCATCCGCTTTCACATTTAAAACAGTCTCATCACCTTTCTTATGTCATTACTCTCATTTACTCGTAAAACGCAGGCACGAAGGAGCAAACGTCTATACAAAGCTTTCACGAAACACTATGGGTAAGAAGGAGAAGAGCTCGAGTTCTGAAAACAGAGAAATGGCTTCACTGTATGTAGACACCGCTTGTAATAAGGATGCCGGTATATCCACTTGGGAAGGAATGTATAATCTGTTAGAGGAAGAAAATCCTGTGGTGATGAAAGTTGTAGCTACAGCAGGTTCCAGTAATACGTCTGAGGCAACCCTTAGAGAACTGGCTTGCTCATTTCTGCATAGAATAGCGGCAAGGCCAAGGATTCTCCCATATACAGACATGGTGAGATGGGTGCTGGACAGCACCGATATTTCAGACAGGCAATTTAGGACTCCATCTGAAGAGCTAATCGGGTCATTCACCATAGAAGATCTGAGATTAATGTATAAGTTTCCAGAACCTCAGGCGACTTACAACAAGCAATTTATGGAAGAATTTGCCAGAGAACATGCAAATTTGGCAGAATGCACAAAGGAGTGGACCAAAAGAAGTGAACCATTGAAGAAAAACAAACAAGGTATGTACAACACGGGTTCACTTACCTCTCCTTATTGTTTCACTGCTGCCATGTTATGTAGGCTTTTTGGAAAGCCTGACATAAATATGATCTTACCTGAATGGCTCCCTTTGTTGAATGCGGCCATTAATTCTACAATTGTAGACTGGGCCAAAATCCTATCTGATAATTTGACCACTGCTATTTTTCACTACCGGTCCAAACGAAATGTTTCTCAGCGGGTTTATCCGCCTTTTTATTTATCTTCTTATGTCATGGACGCTATCTGTTATGTCTCTAAATTCCCTGTGATGGGTTGGCAATGGACTATCCACGATCCTTTGCCCATTCATGTGTACCATAAAGAACTATGGGAGTCTAAGTTTATCCCCCATTTTTACCAAATTTGTCATGGAATAATGTTGCCATTGTACAGAACATTGTATAATAAGGATGCCCCAAGGTTATCCTCAGAAACAGAAGTTGATATTCTCCCCGTCGCGAGATGGTTTGGAGAAGAATTGTTCACCTATATTAGGGTTTTTGGAAGTTATGCTTCTCCCCATGTGTTACCCCTATATGTTCCAGATAGACTTGTAGCTCGGGAAATTGCTTATCAGACCTGTGGCTAGGGAGGTATAACAAAAGATTTAAAAGAGAAGAAAAAGGGCATTTGGCCACAATTTCCCGTAAAATGTGGAACATTTTCACTGTTTGATATTGGCCATGCATTCCAAGAGATAGGCAACATTACATGCCTACAGCTGTTCAAATTTTCGAGAAGGTTATTCGACCCAAATGATATTGTTAAGAATTTTACCAATGCAATCAGAGTAAGGGAATTTTCCGGGGAACAAGATCTTTTTGATGATATGTTCCAAGAAAGAAATTCATTTAAAGAAGTTTTGAATTCAGCTCAAATGCAGTTATCTCCAGAGGAATTCCAGGAATTCAAACTTTACAGAGAAAGAAGACTAACTCCTATTCCTTTGGATAATCTACACTTAGAGCCCGCAAGGGAGAAAACTCCTAGTGTTAGTCTTAACGGCAGTTCAAGCACAGATAAATCTAAATCAAAATTTGACAGAGATTCTGAACATTCCAATAAGTCTAATGAAAAGGAAGATAAAATGGAAGAATCCATTAAGGATTCTGCACAATCAAAAGAACTTTCTCAACAGCAAATTTTGACTTCTCAATAGACAAATCCTCCTCCAACCGATGTACAGAAACAGCCAGTCATTATTGAATTAGACAAATAATGGGAAACCTTCAACCAATTGATTAATGTAGAAGGACAGAATGTACAGACCCCTGTCCAGACAACCAAAGTTTTGAACACAGGAACAAGCAGCACAGTCGCAGTAACAGAGCACATACCAATCACACCATCCTCCGAAATTGTACTTAATGTAGAAGACATTCCTCCTCTGGATGTATTCTACAGCCCAAAATACAAAGCAGTAGTGAAGAGACAGAGGAAAAAGAGAAAGTTAGAAGGAGCAATTGCTACTGAAGCAGAACAAGTAGATGTTTTGTGGAAAGATCCTGCCACAAAACCTACTCATAATCTCACTAAGTTATCTCAAATGACAGGAGCTTATGCTTCTGCAACAATTGACAAAGCATTTGAGATACAACTTTTGTTGAATGAAAAAGAAGAACAGGTAAAAGTTCTACAATAGCAATTGCAACAGGTACAGGCTGATAAGGAAGCACATTTGAAACTTGAAGAGTTACAACAACAACTTCAAGAAATGCAAATAGGACATCAAAAAAGCTTGGCTGATAAAGACAAACAAATACAGATTATCCAAGATCAGCATAAAGATGATCCTAAGCTTCCGGAATTCATTTCAGAGACCATCTCTTTAAACAATCAACTACTGCAACAAGAGGAAGTTTTCTGCCAAAAAATCTTGCAATGGAATTCTTTATGCCAAGAGAGCGATAAAATCACAAATCATGTCGTAGATTTACGAAATGATTATGATTTGATTAATGAAAAGATCAATGATTATCTGGCATGGAAAAAGACAGAAGAAGGCAGAAAAGCTGGTGCACCCATTGTTAATGAAAACCATAAAGAAATACTGTTCAAAAATTGGGATGCACAAATCAGAAGGGCAGAAAAGGTAGCAGAGGAGGTGGCTACAGCGGCAAACATTCTTACTGATTGTGTAAATGACAATTTACACAAAGCTAATTTGATTCCTGAAACTGTTCCAGGATATCTCCCACAGGCAAATCAACTGCAAATAGAATGGAGGCAAAAGGCAGAAGAAAGAGCAAAATCTATCCAAGGGCTGACAAGATTGAATTGGGACTCATACTGGATGTAGTTGTTGAAGCCACATAGTCAGCACAGTGCGCTTAATTGTATCATCAATGCTACAGAGAAGATTTCTCCTACGCTTGCCGACTCTGTCTTTTCAGGACAGTTGAATTCTGAAGTCGGTCAACCGCATCTTCTCAAAACTATGCTAGATGCCTGCAAGTTTAAAGAACAAGTTCATAGATAGTTAGATTTAGTTTTAATTTTACTATATTTTAGCCTAGGAAAAGGACAGTCATTGAACCGAATCCTTAATTTTTGTAATAAGACTATTTTTAGATTTAGTTAAGTAGTATTTAAACCCTTCTCATGCATTTAGAGAAGGGTCCTGGATCTTAATATTTTTGACTTGGAGATTGCATTTCTGTACTCCATTGTCTTATATATTTTTAAAAAGGATCACATCTGGTGATTTTCATGCAGAATTATCTTTGAAGTGTTGCATTTCTGTACCTTGGAATTTGATTTTGCATCAGAGTTACTGGATTAGAGTATCACATTGCATTTGAAAGTCTTCAAGATGAATGAGGTATTTCTATCCTTTCATTGTTGATTTCTTTTGTCTTATGATATTCGCTTTAAAATTGCTATCATTTATATATATTTGTTTTCACAACGCTTCCTTTTATATATCATTTCTGAGTATAATTGAAACATTATCTTTCATAAGTGTATATAGATGGTATACAATGATGAATGCAATATGTTAATACAACTTTGTTTAATTTCTTAAACATAGTTATCTTTATTTGTTTCTGCACATTTCAATTTAAATAATAATACATTTTCATGGTTATTGTTAAATTGGAACAATCTTAAGTTGTATTCACATATAATTACCCGGGTTAGTGTTAGAATTTCTTTACCAATATTTAGTTTAAATTAGATAGTTTTATTTCAGTTAATTTAGTCCCATTTCCACCCATCCAAACCAATCCATTTAGTTATAAGGAAACTGGTCCTTTAAATCCAGTCGAAGCCACCATACCAAACGGAAAAGGAGTTGTCTTAAGGTCCGGACCAGGTGGTTTTCCCCGATGTTTGAAGCAGAGATTTTCTAGGCTTAAACATTTTTGGCGCTAGAAGGAGGGCCTGAGCTATGAATGGCAAGTAAATCTTTATCCACAAGCCATTCTGAGAGCAAAACACCCTCATTAACTTCTTCAATTTCTTCTAAAATTCAAAATCCTAAAGAAGAAATTGCAGAAAATATTCAGACACCCACTACCAAAATCTCAAAACATTCAGACAATCAACATCCTGAGTCTCCCGAAGTTCAAGATTTAATTCATAAATTGAAAGGATTCTCATTATCTCTAGAAGAGTCTGAAATATCTGAAGGTAGTGTAACTTCAAAATTTGTTTCTTCGAAACCTCTTACTAGGCTTCAAAGTGAAAAACTTGGTATTTCTCCAAAAAAATTCCCTTTACCTAGTAGAGTCAAGACAAGAAAAACTCAATCGGAATCAGTAAGTGATATAAGTTCAACATCTAATATTCAAATACCTGTTTCCGAAATCCCTTCTCAACAAAGTACAGTAGTTTCCACATCATCTCCTCAATCATCATTAATCTCAACATCATCTATTCCAACAATTTCTATTCAAACACCACCAGTTTCTACTATCCCTCCGATAGTTGTTCCAATAATGGCACAGAGACCATGGTCTACTCCAGGCGCAGTCAACATGGCTGCACCTTTACATGATTTACCAGACAATCCTGGAAAATGGCTTCCAAAGTTTAGCCCAGATCTTAACATTCAAGCTGAAGAACATATCAATAACTTTATGTTGGCTATTAATTTGAATGGAGTCATACATGAAGATGTTGTAGTTAGATTATTCCCTTATACTCTCCAGGGAGTAGCAGGATCATGGTACTTTTCATTACCATCGGGATCCATAACAAGTTGGGACATTTTTGCAGATCATTTTTTAACCAAATTTGGAGATGACCGATCAATAGCAACTTTACTCAATGACCTCTCAAATTTGAAGATAGAACCCAAGGAACCCATTAAAGAATTCAATGCTAGATTCAACAAACTCTTGAACAAAATTCACACAGATTCACAACCCAGTGAACAAGTCAGAATTGAATGGTATATAACTGCCTTACCCTCAAACATAGCAATTTTCGTAGACAGAGCTGCAAAGCCTACATTAGCTGAGAATATGAAAGAAGCTATTGCTGTGGAAAAACGAATTACTTCTCTAGAAAAGAAAAATGCTATCGAGGAAAGGAAATCGAAGAAAGTCAGCTTCAAAGATGATTCAAAGAAAAAGGCCAAAGATCCATATGACATGGAAGGTTTACAGAAAGTTCTTAAAACCATGTCAAATGAAATGGTTGAAATTAAAAAACAAGTAGCTGAAACTTCTACCAAGAAACCATTCCGAAATTTTAGAAGAAACCAAGTTGAATCTAAACCTCCTAATGCAATCTCTAATGCAGAATCAGAAGAAGAGGAAGAGGAAGAAGATATATCTATAGTATCAGATGAAGAAAATGAAAATGAAGAAATAACTGAATTGAATGGAATGTGGGATTTTATTCTCCCTAATTCTGATAGTGAAGAAGCTATGCCTGTAAGTACTAGGAGTAAATCCACAGCGGAACCAGTGCAAACAGTTCCTAAAAAGAAAATTACAACTCCAAGTACCAAAGACAAATCCCCTGTAAAGAAAACTTCTCCATTACCTACTCAAAATCAGCCATCCTCTTCTAATCCTCCTACATCAACAACAAAGACTTTAGTAGTGTCAGATCCTATGGAATACAACATTGTCGAGGACATGAAAAATATCAAAGCTAATATTTCCTTACATGAACTCAGCAAACTAAAACACCAGCAAAAGTTGTTATTGAAAGAATTAAACGCTACACCAATTGCTCCTTTACCAAGCGGTGTAGTTGCAAAAGCAGCTAGGGGAGCTGGTAAGCCACCAGATAAGGTAGATGCTACTGATACTGTGCTCATTGGGGAAAAGTCAAATTCTCAAACTCCTCTTTTTCTTTTGACTTATGAGATGTACAATAAAAATCTGCACAATTGTTTGATTGATTCTGGAGCTTCCTCCAATATAATGCCTACTTCTGTCTGTGCTAAATTGAATATCGAACCACAGAAATCAGCAGTTCATATCGTTCAATTGGATCGCTCTAAAGTCCAAGTGGTAGGAGAAATCAATTTAGTTACTATCAGATTAGCCTCCGATCCTAGGATTTTCCAAAGAATTGATATTTTGATTGCTGATATTCCTGAATTCTATGGATTAATCTTGAGCAGGGACTGGTCTGCGAAACTTAATGGTTATATCTCGACTGATTATTCGCATATGTGGCTTCCCTACAAAGGGAAACCAAATCAAATTAAAATTGAACGAGAAAAACATATGATGCACACTGTCACTGAATTCAAACAACCTAATGAGCCTGTGGCATTCAGCAACAATATTCTTGGAGGTTATTCTGCTGAATCATTTCTTGGAAACTTCGAAGCTCCTCAATCACCTTTTTCTGTAAATACTTTTGTTTCTCAGATAGAAAATTTTTCACAATTTGATTCTTCCAGAATTGTAAATATTTCTGATGTAATTGTAGATAAGCCAATAGACAAATCTTTATTTTGGTCGTTATATTTTGATGGATCGAAGTCTAGTGATGGAGCTGGAGCTGGATGCATCTTAATTGATCCAGATGGGGAGAAAACCATGTTGTCATGTAGGTTATAATTTGAGTGTACTAACAATACCGCAGAATATGAAGCCTTGGTTCAAGGACTTTATAAAGCTATAGGGTTAGATGTTAAATACTTGAAAGTCTTTGGTGATTCCGAAATTGTCATAAAACAAGTTAGGAATACTATTCATTGCCTTTCAGGACATCTTAAAAACTATCAAACCCTAGTACAAGATCTCACCACTCATTTTTTAGCATTCAATATTTCTCCTATTCCTAGGAATCAGAATACATCAGCTGACTTGTTAGCTAATGTTGCATCTAAACTCCTACCTGCTGAAGATTGCAGTCCTGATAGGTTTTTTGTAGAATTGATTTTTCGTCCATCTGTCCCAGATAATGTTACAAATTGGAGAGTATTCTATCATGATCAAGATATTCTAAATTTCATGACCTCAGAGAAATCATATGATGAGCAAATTATTGACGAAGATGATCATGATTTACAAATTACTTCAAAAGGTAATGAAAAACCCATTCCAAAATCTGTTGTTAAATTAGAGGATTTATATGACATTAAAGACATATTCAAGAAAGTCACTAATACTAAACTTCAAAGCTCTACCTTGAAGTTTGAATTAGTAAATCTTGGTTCTGATTCTAAACCTCAAAACGTTAACTTAGGACTCAATTTAACACCAGAGGAAAGGAATGCGTTCATTAAACTTCTCAACAAGTATAAAAACATTTTTGCTTGGAATTATGATGATCTAAAAACGTATGATACTTCGATTATTCAACATACAATTCCAATGCTTCCTGATATTAAACCTGTTCAACAGAAGTTAAGAAAGATCCATCCAAATCTCGAAAGTCAAATCAAATCAGAACTTAATAAAATTTTAAAAGCCAAAATCATTTTTCCAGTTAGGCACTCCAATTGGGTTTCCAATATGGTACCTGTAAGGAAGAAAAATGGTGATATAAGAATCTGTATTGATTTCAGAAATTTAAATAAGGCATGTTTAAAAGACAATTTCCCATTACCAACCATGGAACAGATACTTCAAAAGGTAGCAGGTTCTGAACTTATGTCCTTTCTTGATGGATTTTCAGGCTATAATCAAGTCTTAGTTCATCCAGATGACAGATTGAAAACAACTTTCAGAACAAAATGGGGAACTTATGCTTATCAGAAAATGCCTTTTGGTCTAATAAATGCAGGAGCAACTTTCCAAAGAGCCATGGACATAGCATTTAAAGGTCTGATCAATAAATCAATTGTTGTTTATCTTGATGACATAACAGTATTTTCAAAAAAGAGAGCCAATCATCTACATGATTTAAAACAAATATTTGAAAGATGTAAAAGGTTTGGTATTTCCTTAAATCCAAAGAAATATTTCTTTGCTTTAGATGAAGGAAAACTCTTAGGATTTTTTGTGTCAAAAGATGGTATATATATTGATCCAGATAGAGTGAAAGAAATTTCTGATATTTCTTTACCTCATAACAAAAAATCCATGCAATCATTTCTTGGATAGATCAATTTTGTTAAAAGATTTATTCCTGATTTTTCTTTTATTGTTTTACCTATGCAAAATATGATCAAGAAGAATTCAATATTCAAATGGACGCATAAAGAAAAAGAAGCTTTTGAGGCAATCAAACAAGCGATCATTAATGCACCAGCATTGAATACCCCGGATTTTTCTAAATATTTTACTTTGTATACTCTGGCCACTGAAACATCCTATGCAGCCGTTTTAACACAACTCAATGATCAAGAAATCGAAGCACCAATTTCTTTCTTTAGTTCAAATCTGCAAGGAGCTGAACTTAATTATTCCGATGTTGAGAAACAAGCCTTTGCTGTGTTTAAATCAATCAAAAATTTCAGACCTTTTCTCTTGAAAACACATACAAAAATCATTGTCCCATTCTCTGCAGTGAGGCAATTATTAATTCAAAAAGAAGTAGGAGAAAAGAGAGCTAACTGGGTAACAACCTTGCAAGAATATGATATTGATATTAAACCAGCTAAGATTGTTAGAGGACAAGGGTTTTGCAAATTATTGGCAGGAGCTCATAACATACTAGAAAATCAAGAATCAAATCAAGATATTCAAGTAAGTCGGATAAATGTTACAAATTTTGTATCTCAGTATGTTGATCTTATCTATTACTTGAAAAATGGGTATGCTCCTTCTAATCTCAGCTATAAGAGTAAACGCGCTTTAAGGTTAAAGGCTATTAAATATGAGATCATTGATAATGTGTTATTTAGAAAAAAATATGATTCAATTTTATTAAGATGTCTTGAAAAGACTGAAGCTGAAAAGGTTTTGCAGGAATTGCATGATGGACCAGCAGGAGGTCATTTTGGAGGTGATACCACAGCTCACAAAATAATTCATGCTGGGTATTATTGGCCTACCCTTTTTAAAGATACGCATGATTACGTAAGGAAGTGCCGAATTTGTCAAACTGCAAGTGGAAGACAAAGGAAACCAGCTTTTCCTTTGCAACCAGTGACTATTGAGCAACCATTTGAATAATGGGGGCTTGACATTATTGGTGAGATAGTACCTCATTCTTCCAAACAGCACAAGTACATCCTTACTGCAACTGATTACTTTACAAAATGGGTAGAGGCAATCCCGTTGAAGGTAGCCAATTTTGATGCAATTATTGATTTCATAGATCAATTCATCATAACCAGGTTTGGTGTACCTCAAGCTCTTGTCTTTGATAATGCATCTTACTTCTCTAGAAATAGTTTAATTGAATTTGCAGTCAAAAGAGGTTTTAAATTAAAATATTTAGCAAATTATTATCCACAAGGTAATGGTTTGGCTGAATCCACTAATAAAAACCTTATCAAAATCATTAAAAGGACCGTTGATCAAAATCAAAAGAATTGGCACAAATATTTAATCTTTGCGTTATGGGCTGATCGTATCACTGAAAAAGCTTCAATAGGGACTTCACCTTTCAATTTGGTTTATGGAAAAGAAGTTGTGATACCATCAAATTTAACTCTTCCATCATTAGCCCTAGTGCAGTTTATTGAAGAAAATCCTTCATCATCCATTCAATTGAGATATGATCAAATCCTTAAACTAGAAGAAGATAGGAATAAAGCAAAAATTACTCATGAAAAACATCAACAGCTTGTAAAATCTTCTTTTGATGCAAGTTCTACCGGCTCAAAATTTTTGTCAATTGGTGATCTCGTTTTGAAATGGGATAAAGCACACGAAGAAAAGGGTAAACATACCAAATTTCAGAAAATGTGGCTTGGACCATTTCAGATCGTTGAGAAGATAAGCTCAAATACATTCATACTCCAAGATCTAACAGGTAAGAGAGAATCTCTTCCTGTAAATGGGCTTATCTTGAAGAAATTATTTTCATAAGGAGGTAACCCCTTCTTAACTGTACATATTCCTTTCTGCAAAATTTTGATTGTTTTTTGTTTTTGCAAATAAAGGTTGTTAATAAGTCTCTGATTGACTGTTTACTATTTAAGAAAATTTCTTCGGAAAAATATTATAAATATTTATTTTGTGTAAATAAGAATTTTTAAAAGTAATGATCACAATTTTTGAATAGTTTAAAATAAGATGTTAAACTTTGAAAGATTATTTCAATCATTTACATGATCTTTTGAAAACTTGAGAAGAATGTAAATCATCATAAGTTTATTAAGCAGAGAAAGGTTATCTATCAAAGTAAAGATTTTTTTCAAAGTTTTGGAACTCAAAAAACTCTGAAAATTGTCATCCATTGATTCTTAAGGATAAAACTATTTCACCCCATCCATTTAAGTTGTGATTTTTTAGAATGTAATTCTAAGAAATTTGGAAATTTAAAGAGATAAGAGGTCTCATTATGAGCTGACTTACCATGTTCATAAGGAGTAATAAAACTGACATTACCAATACTGCATACCAAAACAGGGTAATGGCTTATAAATGTAAGACAAGGGGTCTCATCACGAGCCAGCTTGTTCAGTTTAATTATAACTAGTGAATGGCATTGTTATTAAATGGCTACCAAACCAGAACAATGACTCTTAAAATAAAACTAAATAAAAGACAAAAACATGAGATAATAGGTCTTATGAATTTATCTTTTAAAAAGTCATAATTTTAATTGGATGGGACAATGAATGGTTAATGGTTTAAAGGTAACCCTGTCGAGACTATGAACGTTTGTTGGCAGCAGAGGCAATACCTATGACAATAGAGTATATTATAAAACCAAAACTTGGAGAGAACCACTTACTTCATTATTAACACCAATCAAAGCTTGAGATAACCCAAAATGTTTTTATTCTTAAGGAATTAGAAAGAAATTATGAAATGATTTTTATTTCTTTTTTCATAGTTACATTTTATTTGAATTATCCTAAGATAGTTTTCATTATCTTTAAAAATCTTTACTTACTAAAGATATAGTGTTCATTTTATTTTTTCAGAGATAACTGTTTCTTTCAGTGAATCGCCAATTGTTGTGACCAGCAACAACCCCCTTTTTATTTAATATTAGTAATAATACTAAATAAATGGGGACCCTTAGTTAAAAAATCCAAAAAAATCAATTAGGATTTGTTTGCCTTTTCAAATAAAACTTTCTATCATAAACTTATAGAAATCCCTTAGAAAGAACATTAAGAAACACTTAAGTTTATGATAGATTATGATAAAATTTCTCTTTAAACAAAATAGCGCATCCATAGCAAAATGGTATATATCTTTTATAAAACTGAAAATGCGATTTTGCGCTTTTGCGATAATGCGATCCCAAAAGCTTATACAATAAACGTATTGGTCGCAGATCGCATAGCGCAGAAAACAGAAGTGATTAATGAATAAATTTTGTGCTATTTTCAATTTTGCGCTTTTGCGAGATTTGTGATGTGCGCTTTTGCGCTATTGCGCAATTTCTTCTTTTGCGCTATTTTACATAACTGCGACGACTTCATTTTGCAATATTGCGATATTGCGACATTGCGATATTGAGATATTGCGCAGCAAATCGCAGATCGCAATGTCGCAGATTCATGTAGGCGCGTTGTCCAAAGGCAATCTTCCCATATATCAAATCTGTTATGCGCTTTAATGATTAAATTAAATGATTGGATTGATTATTAATGGTAAATGAGATTGTGTTTGGATTGAAAGTCGTTTCACGATTAAAATATTATATTTCATCCGCTTTCACATTTAAAACAGTCTCATCACCTTTCTTATGCCATTACTCTCATTTACTCGTAAAACGCAGGCACGAAGGAGAAAACGTCTATACAAAGCTTTCACGAAACACTATGGGTAAGAAGGAGAAGAGCTCGAGTTCTGAAAACAGAGAAATGGCTTCACTGTATGCAGACACCACTTGTAATAAGGATGCCGGTATATCCACTTGGGAAGGAATGTATAATCTGTTAGAGGAAGAAAATCTTGTGGTGATGAAAGTTGTAGCTACAGCAGGTTCCAGTAATACATCTGAGGCAACCCTTAGAGAACTGGCTTGCTCATTTCTGCATAGAATAGCGGCAAGGCCAAGGATTCTCCCATATACAGACATGGTGAGATGGGTGCTGGACAGCACCGATATTTTAGACAGGCAATTTAGGACTCCATCTGAAGAGCTAATCGGGTCATTCACCACAGAAGATCTGAGATTAATGTATAAATTGCCAGAACCTCAGGCGACTTACAACAAGCAATTTATGGAAGAATTTGCCAGAGAACATGCAAATTTGGCAAAATGCACAAAGGAGTGGACCAAAAGAAGTGAACCATTGAAGAAAAACAAACAAGGTATGTACAACATGGGTTCACTTACCTCTCCTTATTGTTTCACTGCTGCCATGTTATGCAGGCTTTTTGGAAAGCCTGACATAAATATGATCTTACCCGAATGGCTTCCTTTGTTGAATGCGGCCGTTAATTCTACAATTGTAGACTGGGCCAAAATCCTATTTGATAATTTGACCACTGCTATTTTTCACTACCGGTCCAAACGAAATGTTTCTCAGCGGGTTTATCCGCCTTTTTATTTATCTGCTTATGTCATGGACGCTATCTGTTATGTCTCTAAATTCCCTGTGATGGGTTGGCAATGGAATATCCACGATCCTTTGCCTATTCATGTGTACCATAAAGAACTATGGGAGTCTAAGTTTGTCCCCCATTTTTACCAAATTTTTCATGGAATAATGCTGCCATTGTACAGAACATTGTATAATAAGGATGCCCCAAGGTTATCCTCAGAAACAGAGGTTGATATTCTCCCCGTCGCGAGATGGTTTGGAGAAGAATTGTTCACTTATATTAGGGTTTTTGGAATTTATGCTTCTCCCCATGTGTTACCCCTATATGTTCCAGATAGACTTGTAGCTCGGGAAATTTCTTATCAGACCTGTGGCCAGGGAGGTATAACAAAAGATTTAAAAGAGAAGAAAAAAGGCATTTGGCCACAATTTCCTGTAAAATGTGGAACATTTTCACTGTTTGATATTGGTCATGCATTCCAAGAGATAGGCAACATTACATGCCTACAGCTGTTCAAATTTTCGAGAAGGTTATTCGACCCAAATGATATTGTTAAGAATTTTACCAATGCAATCAGAGTAAGGGAATTTTCCGGGGAACAGGATCCTTTTGATGATATGTTCCAAGCAAGAAATTCATTCAAAGAAGTTTTGAATTCAGCTCAAGCGCAGTTATCTCCAGAGCAATTTCAGGAATTCAAGCTTTACAGAGAAAGAAGACTAACTCCTATTCCTTTGGATAATCTATGCTTAGAGCCCGCAAGGGAGCAAACTCCTAGTGTTAGTCTTAACGGCAGTTCAAGTACAGATAAATCTAAATCAAAATCTGACAGAGATTCTGAACATTCCAATAAGTCTAATGAAAAGGAAAATAAAATGGAAGAATCCATTAAGGATTCTGCACAATCAAAAGAACTTGCTCAACAGCAAATTTTTACTTCTCAACAGACAAATCCTCCTCCAACCAATGTACAACAACAGTCGTTCATTATTGAATTAGACAAAGAATGGGAAACCTTCAACCAATTGATTAATGTAGAAGGACAGAATGTACAGACCCCTGTCCAGACAACCAAAGTTTTGAACACAGGAACAAGCAGCACAGTCGCAGTAACAGAGCATATACCAATCACACCATCCTTCGAAATTGTAATTAATGTTGAGGACATTCCTCCTCTAGATGTATTCTACAGCCCAAAATACAAAGCAGTAGTGAAAAGACAGAGGAAAAAGAGAAAATTAGAAAGTGCAATTGCTACTGAACCAGAACAAGTAGATGTTTTGTGGAAAGATCCTGCCACAGAACCTACTCATAATCTCACTAAGTTATCTCAAATGACAGGAGCTTATGCTTCTGCAACAATTGACAAAGCATTTGAGATACAACTTTTGTTGAATGAAAAAGAAGAACAGGTAAAAGTTCTACAACAACAATTGCAACAGGTACAGGCCGATAAGGAAGCACATTTGAAACTTGAAGAGTTACAAAAACAACTTCAAGAAATGCAAATAGGACATCAAAAAATCTTGGCTGATAAAGAAAAACAAATACAGATTATCCAAGATCAGCATAAAGATGATCCTAAGCTTCCAGAATTCATTTCAGAAACTATCTCTTTGAACAATCAACTACTGCAACAAGAGGAAGTTTTCTGCCAAAAAATCTTGCAATGGAATTCTTTATGCCAAGAGAGCGATAAAATCACAAATCATGTCATAGATTTATGAAATGATTATGATTTGATTAATGAAAAGATCAATGATTATCCAGCATGGCAAAAGACAGAAGAAGGCAGAAAAGCTGGTGCACCCATTTTTAATGAAAACCATAAAGAAATACTATTCAATAACTGGGATGCACAAATCAAAAGGGCAGAAAAGGCAGCAGAGGAGGCGGCTACAGCGGCAACACTCTTACAGATTGTGTAAATGACAATTTACACAAAGCTAATTTGATTCCAGAAACTGTTCCAGGATATCTCCCACAGGCAAATCAACTGCAAACAAAATGGAGGCAAAAGGCAGAAGAAAGAGCAAAATCTATCCAAGGGCTGACAAGATTGAATTGGGACTCATACTGGATGTACTTGGTGAAGCCACACAGTCAGCACAGTGCACTTAATTGTATCATCAATGCTACAGAGAAGATTGCTCCTACGCTTGCCGACTCTGTCTTTTTAGGACAGTTGAATTCTGAAGTCGGTCAACCGCATCTTCTCAAAACTATGCTAGATGCCTGCAAGTTTAAAGAACAAGTTCATAGATAGTTAGATTTAGTTTTAATTTTATTGTATTTTAGCCTAGGAAAAGGACGGTCATTGAACTGAATCCTTAATTTTTGTAATAAGACTATTTTTAGATTTAGCTAAGTAGTATTTAAACCCTTCTCATGCATTTAGAGAAGGGTCCTGGATCTTAATATTTTTTGACTTGGAGATTGCATTTATGTACTCCATTGTCTTATATATTTTTAAAAAGGATCACATCTGGTGATTTTCATGCGGAATTATCTTTGAAGTGTTGCATTTCTGTACCTTGGAATTTGATTTTGCATCAGAGTTACTAGATTAGAGTATCACATTGCATTTGAAAGTCTTCAAGATGAATGAGGTATTTCTATCCTTTCACTGTTGATTTCTTTTGTCTTATGATATTCACTTTAAAATTGCTATCATTTATATATATTTGTTTTCACAACGCTTCCTTTTATATATCATTTCTGAGTATAATTGAAACGTTATCTTTCATAAGTGTATATAGATGGTATACAATGATGAATGCAATATGTTAATACAACTCTGTTTGATTTCTTAAACAGAGTTATCTTTATTTGTTTCTTCACATTTCAATTTAAATAATAATACATTTTCATGGTTATTGTTAAATTGGAACAATCTTAAGTTGTATTCACATATAATTACCTGGGTTAGTGTTAGAATTTCTTTACCAGTATTTAGTTTAAATTAGATAGTTTTATTTCAGTTAATTTAGTCCCATTTCCACCCATCCAAACCAATCCATTTAGTTATAAGGAAAATGGTCCTTTAAATCCAGTCGGAGCCACCATACCAAACGGAAAATTTGTCTTAGGTCAAATTGGGTGGTTTTCTAGATGTTTAGGCAGAGATTTTCTAGGCTTCTTTATTCTGATTATTTCATTAAATGGGTGGAAGCCATACTGCCAAGGAATGACTCTGAATCTTGTGATCATTAAGTTCATGGAGGAAAACATCATATCTAGGTTTGACTGTCCTACTAGGATAGTGACGTATTACGAGTCTTCAAGTCACAAAATTTGTAATTTAAATAGTAAAATTATGTTAGGTCACTCTACAACTTACTATCCACAAGGAAATGGCTTGGCAGAGTCTTCAAATAAAACTCTAGTGAGGGCCTTGAAGAAGACTATCAATGAAAATTAGAAGAATTGGGATTCCAAATTGAAATTTTCTCTATGGGCTAATAGAATCACCAGCAAGAGAGTAACTGGGAAATCTCCCTATGAATTGGTATATGGACGAGCAGCAGTTTTTCTTGTACAACTAGCTTTACCAGTGGCTCGCTTCATGCAAGAAAGCCAAGAGGAACCTGATGACATGATCAGGAGAATCAATCAATTGGTGGAATTAGAAGAAACACGGGGCCAGGTGAATCGGTTGCTAATAGAGAATATCAAGAGAGAGAAAATGAAACACATTTTTGATCAGCACACAAAAGATAGGAAACTGTAGATTGGTGATTTGGTGCTCAGATGGGATACCCGGAGAGCTGAGAAGGGAAAGCATGGTAAATTCGACCCCCTCTGGTTTGGTCCTTTCAAAATTATGGAACAAGGGGGCAATAATACTTTCAGGTTGGAGAATTTACAAGGCGACTTTCTCGATGCCCCTGTAAATGGTCAATTTCTTAAACCCTATTTCCAGTTCTAATCCAGGCAGAGACAGCCTGATGTATTATATTGTATGATAGTTTCCTTTTTGTTTTCGTTTGAATAATGTGGGTGTCATTATGAATTATAAAGTGAAAAATGGAGGTGCTGAAGAGCAGAGTCTGCATACATGATGATTAGAAGGTCTGCGATTTCTCGACACTTTCAGGGATGAACGTGCCATCCCCAGGTGGAACCGATGTTGATCATAATCCATTCCCCATAAAATTTCACAGGCAATCTGGTTCAGAGCTCTCAAATTCCCCCCTTTCAGCCTTGGAAAATCATTCTTACGCCTATCGTTACCATTTCCCGCTTCCAAATCACATCATAAAAGGCTAGAGATTCATATTTGAAAATATTCGAGGCATAGCTCCTTCGGCCCTAGCCCCTCTATTCTTTTTCCCCATGTAACCTGGACACTAGACCAAGCGCTAGTCCGACGGACGCTCATCCAATACATATCGGGCTCATCCTGAGCTGTCGATCTGTACAGATCGAACGATTTTTTTTCATCTCTGCCTCGCCCGTAGCCTACCTATTCACCATCCGATCAAATCATAAAATATACGGTTCGCGATGCGCCTGTCCTGGTGGTCCCCGCGCCCAAAACACTATTCAAAACTGGGTGGTTTATATCACACCGCTTTTCAGCGGCAGGAGGTATTCTTCAAAACGGAGTGATTCCACTCATCCCCCACCGCGTGTCTCTGCGTACGGCCCCAAAACCACTCTCCATCACGCATTATTGTTCGGTCAAAGTCATGCAGCGATATTCATCATAGCCGTCCGATCTGAGAGCCTCCATCCGACGGTCATCGTGCTCCGAAGCTGCATGGGATTTAACGCAATCAAATCACGCCCCTGGCCCACTGTGTATCACCTCCGTCACCCCTTCAACTGTCGATCTCCTCCTGGGATCGAACGGCTAAGATTTCATCATCCCCACTATTGACCCGGTCTCCGTCCACCTCATCATCCCACGTGTTATCGCGTTTCTTCCTCCACCATTTATATATTACATTCATATGTTATATTTTAATGTCCCACATCATAAACTCTGGCTGGCCCTTCCTCCATTATTTCCACCACATCTTCTTCGTCGCCACCCTGCATGTCCCCTCTGCTTCATCACGTCGCTCTGTTACACAGTCGCTTCCATTGCATTGTCGTCTTCCGTGCATTTGTTTTCTTCATAGTTTTGTGTGTTTTGCAGGTTGACAGCAGCGGAGAATTATCATGATTTGCAGCATCCATTACAAGATCCAAGCAAACGTCAAAGGACCATTTTTAAGAGCAGAATTATGAAGAAAGTACTCGGAAGCCAAATCGACAAGACTCCTATTTAAGAGGCAGGGTCCAAATTTGTCAAACCCTGCAGGGACATTCAAGGTGTCGATTTAACAGATGAAGATATCAATGGAGCAGATAAAGAGTATCAGTGATCAACAGAGAATTAAAAGCAGGTAGCTGAAGACTTTAGGAGCCTTGTCCTAGCCTTTTGAAGTCGAGTACCGAATTGAAGATCCTGCACATCATTCGGAAGATCTATACACAGAAAACAATGTCCTCAAGCCTTTATTTCAACAGAGTTTTCTTTCCAGGCAAGGACGGATATTTGTGTGATTTTCTTTGCTTACCGTGTTCTGAAGTGTTGAAGGAAAATTTGTCCGTGTGATGGGGGATCTCCCCGGTAAAAAGTCCCAATTAGACCTTAAACCGTTTGGAGTAGGGATCCCATCCTGGGTGTGGGTCCAGCTACCGCCTAAGACGCCTTCCCTTCTGGCCTCAAAAGAACCTGATTAAACCCGCGGACACACACTTATTCATAGGATACGAATACATGATTGATGCATTGAACATGTCCACAACACTATGCGTAGCAAGAGAATGAATAAAACATATACGCCCGAAGAGATGCAGTTAACGGCACGTCTTAGGAGTTATGCTTGCAAGGTATCTGACCACCGAAGAAATAGTTCTTAATGGCAAGATTCCTCTTTACTTCTTGAAAGGTAAAACGAGATGCTAATAGACAAAGGTATTAACATCCATTTAGAAAGCGATAAAACTGAACATCATTAACACAAGCATAGATAAACATGATGCGTAAATAATGTTATTGAAAATGCAGTTTCATTAATCATAGGATGTTTTGAAACTATTCGAGAAATACACACAGTGCTGTCACAGCAAAACACATCATCCGACAAAGGGGTTTTAACAAGTATTCGTATCCATATGCCTAAGAATATGATCTTTCAATACAATACAATGTAGCTCTTGAGTCTCCAAAAATAAAAGCCCCTATTACAAGCCCCCGAAGGAGTATTTATAACACAGAACATGCCCTTTGGGTTTCCTGGACCTTTCATATTCTTGACCATTGGGCTGCCTTGCGACCTAGTCCTTCTGCGACCTACGACCTGGCTGCTGTTGCGACATGCGACCTGACTGGGTCGCGGGGTCGCAAGTTGTAATAAAATGAGAGAATGCGACCTTGCGACCTCGCGACTAGGTCGCTGGGTTGCGAGGTCGCAAAGGTGAAAAAACCGAAGGTATGCGACCTTGCGACCTCGCGACTAGGTCGCTGGGTCGCGAGGTCGCAAAGGTGAAAAAACTGAAGGTATGCGACCTTGCGACCTCAGCAGATGTGCGACCTACGATGTGCGACCTAGGCAGATGTGCGACCTGCGACCTCATCAGATCTGCGACCTACGACCTCCAGGGATTTTGCATCCTTTCCCATTCTTCTAAGCTTTGAAAAGATCCATACACCCACTAGAGAGGACCCCAGCTTCGGCTTTGCGCGTCGAACACTTCTACCTGCAAACAACGTAAACATGGGTCACATATCTTCAAAAAATTGATGCTAAAGTGAAGTTAGTTAGCTGAAAGAAAGATTTAGCAAAATAATGCACGTGGACCCCTGTGTGGTCCAGTTTTCTCAGATCGTAAACATGCAGACTCCCACGGCAATCACTGGCTGCCAGAGAGTCTTCACCCATTCCCGTGGAGGCTCAGCTAACGAATGTAAACCCCGATCTAGATTAACCGATTTCTCTATATCTAACCATTCCTTGGTAGGATCTTTCCTTATTTTTGAATATATAACAACAAGTCTTTGGGGAGCTGAAGGCCCCAGACAAATGGCATCTGGGAATTTACAGCCTACTGAGTTATTGTGCCCCATGGAACTTGAATGAGCTTCTTCTGCAGTTACCCCACGATACTTTATGTAGTGCTGGCTTGGGCAATGTCCTTTGTCACCTTCTCCAAGCCGTGTCAAATAGCTGCTCCCTTGTCGTCAGCAAATTCTCATTTGAGCAAAAGGGTAAATATTTTACCAATACATTTCGAGAAGGGGTTGCTACTACACAGATATCGACTCATCTATTCCAGGAAGTCCTCTAAAGCTGGAGCACTTTGTAGATGGATGGTTCCTTTTAGTGCCCAAGAGTTATGCCTTAGTCACGGATTAAGCGCAGGTCCACTTAGAGTAGTTTACAGCTCAATACGCAGATCTATCTCACATTAGCATCTAATAGTGGAACGACCCTTCATTATTGATTGGCGCACACACTCGACACCAATCTTATATTTTATTTACTAATGACTATCAATAGATGCCCCAAAGAGTGACATGTTGACCTAGGTCTTTTCATTCCTCACAGCAATAAGTGCACTCTCGTTGCACATATTGGCAATATCTACTCCTGCAAATTTTGGAGTCAATGCAGCAAGGCGTTGAATGGCTGCGTTATTTACACTGCCCATGCTGCAAAATCACCGTAAAATCTGCTTATCTGATTTGGAAATGGGGTCACGTGGTCGGAGAATCTCTTTGGGTCGCAGCCTTCTATGGGCAAGTCATTTTGCGACATTGCGACCTCGGAGGGGTCGCACAGTCGCCAGGTCGCATTCCCTGTCCAGGAGTGTGTGTTGCGACTCAGCGACCTGGAGGGGTCGTGCGACTTCATCTTCACTTGTGCTGAGACCTCAAAAGGGTCACGAGGTCGCTAAAAACACAAAGTCGCAATCTGCAGTTGCCTCACAGGTCTGCGACTCAGCGACCTGGGCTGAACTGTGCGATTGTGCGACTCGGTTTTCCCTCACATGGTCGAGGATTTGCATGTGCTGTGGGCTCCCACTGATCAGTGTTTTCCGATCTTAAACTATTATAACCATCAGTACCCACACCATACATTTCAGCCATGACATCTGCTCATAAGAAAGGGATATGAGCCGTTAAACATATTCTGCGATCACAGTGCACTGTCACTGCGTCGGGCATGCTGAGGCTGTGGCAGGCATGAGCTGTCGCGAATAGTAGGTGGGGTGACCGGATCAATTCAACACCCCGCAGCGATAAAATCTCCTTGCATCTAGTATGGTTTCCGCCTGGCACTGTAATAGCAAGTATAAATAGAAACAACAATGGGAGATCACTTCTCGTGCAGGACTTTCAGAAACGCAAGTGCAACCTCCAAGTTTTCCGCGCGAAATGACTATTATTAAACCTGCAGCTAAAAACCTACCATATCTTCCTGTGAATGAATACGGGCCATCATGTAAAAAAATTTTACCACTCGTGGTGTTGTACTGAGATATGCATTGGGCTACACTTCTCACATATTTATTAATGGGATCCACGTTGTAACGCCCGTAGTTAGCCAAACATCTGGGCGCTGATAGGAAACTTCAGCGTTAACCATGAAATCGAAAATATTTCTTGTTCTGCCAGGTTCTCTGCCATGTCTTCGGGCCGCTTTAACACAGTCTAAGCATCATCTCTACACAAAATGATAGAACGATCTTTGATATATAAGCTGCTAATCTTATTAGGGTTCTGCTGTTATGAAAACGGAACTTCGAGATGACAACGTCCGCCTCAACGATCCTGCCGCAATTACCATAACGTCGCCGATGTATGTTGCAAATTTAAGCGACTACTTGTTCGATCAATATACAGACATATGAATTCCTGCAGTCGCCTCTCTTCAAAGATGAGGATGCACATCGGAAGGACGTGGCTTAATTGTGACTGGCAATTTCCTTAACCAGCGTGCCCGAGTTGTTTGAGTTGCGACCCTCTCCATTATTTAAATCCTTACGCACTAACTAGAACCGCGCGGTCCTTCTACGACGGTTGCCATGCAGACACGTTGAAAACTCATGCATGCAAATTTGACTGTCAACGCCCCAGGTTTATTACATCATTGCTACTGTAGGTTTCGTTAAAATGTTTTGGCTCCATGCTTTAAACACGCTTTGACCATTATATATCTGCTTCGCAAGTTGAACTTCTTCGGAGAAATGTTCAGTCTACGTAATGCATTTTATATGTTTCTGATCCGTGTTTTAACTATAAGGTTGGACTGCAGCATACGTATATTAGCTCTCACACATTAACCACGAATTGAAAACCGCCACCGAAACTTTGCCTCCATGCAACGTGAAAACTGAACGTTGGGCTCCATGCAACGTAACGCGACTTTAGACTATCGAACACACGATTTTGTACCGCTGAATGTTGTATTCATATATCTGCTCCATCACATTGACCATAAGCTTGAAAACCTTCGAACCTTCGCTCCTGCTCCACGTTTAAAAATAAGACCTGACCATTATATATTCACCCAAGAAGTTTTAACATAGGTCGAAACTCCACCATAGCCAAGTTCGAGCTCAAATGTAGTGTGTTTTATATATAACTTTGGCCGAGTTTAATTAACCGTTGTATGTATATGGTTGCCGTCAAACAAAACCTACCATCGCACGATGGACTCAGCATTACGTGGCCATGTAGTTTGCGCCATTCTCCCAACGTGCAGTTGACCAACACATTGCGCCCATTTGTAACCGGCTTATGGTTTTTTGGAAACATACGTCTTTATCATAACGTTGGACCGCTTTTTATATGCTTTGGAAACTTCATGTTTTTGCACTTTGGTATTTAAAATTACAACATCACCTTTGTCTTTTGAATGTGCGCCCTTCATAATGTTGTCACTTAGTTTTGCTCCAGGATATTTTATGGTTTTCGAAACCATATGCTTTCGAGCCTTGTTTTACTTTGATCATTTGCTTTACCCCATAATACGAAGGCTGCTTGTTTCGGAAAATGCTTCTCAAGTCACAGTGATGGCTCTTTTGATATGAACCCTTTCTATCTCGTGGTTCTGGAGGCTCTCTTTGCATATGCATCAATGAGCCTAGCTACAAAAGGTGTATGTATTTAAACATGACCTTTTAGGTTCAATCTGAACTTCTCCATCTCATATGGTCCCACAAACTTTATGGATATGAAAGAGCAAAGGAGACTATAGTTTTAAGGTCATTTCATTGCTCCACGTTGTACTCCTTGCAGCGTAATTAATTCCACACTATGTAGCTTAAGATTCATAAGTGTTGCTTCCAAAGGGTGCGTTCACATATTTGAAACCCTGTCGTTGGCTTGCCACAGAAACACGTATGCTTTCGCACCGCTGCCTGGCACGAGCACGCCTTGAATGAGATTGTCATTCTGTAGGGAAACCTTCTGAGTCTACTTCGTTCATCAGGCTATAATTCAGGCTCATTGAAGTGGCGAAATATGTTTCTTTGCATGCGCCCATCGACATTGAGAAGTTATGATGCAGGATCTGGACATTTCCAATGGAGAGCTTTTAAGCATTTGGTGCGCACTAGTGAGGAAAGCTTTGCATCCGTGACATAGAAGGTTCTCTCCGATCAAACATGAATCACATTATTCTCCTTTTAACAGTACTGGTCGCTTGCTCCTCCTTCTCCCCTGTTCCACAACTTGGCTTTGTCGTCGAGCTCAAATTTATTGCCCTCGATGTCATGACAAGATTGAGGAGTTTGTCACCCATAGGGTCGACCTGCGTGGAATATTACAACACCATAATTACTCTTCAATAGTGATGGCCACAGATAAAACATATGAGACTAACAAACTTAAAATACGTATTCAGTCAACATGTTTAATGACCCACGGTGAGAGGGCCTTTAATCGTCAATACACGAAAGGTTCCCATTCACATGTATGCATGGCAGTCTCATTACATATGGCGCGACTGTGGTAAGAATGTTCGAGCGTACGCTGACTGATCCTTCCCACATATGGCATGATTGCAACAATGACACCTGATCATGATGACGAGACAACTCATGAGGGTTTGGGGATAGGTCGGCGGGATGTCACTAATTGCAGGGTCGGTGAAAGACCTTGACAACTAAGCGAGCATAGGGGGACCCGAAATTTTAAATATATCCAAAATTTTGGGTGGTCTTGTAGCAGCTACAACATGAGAATATTTTTACACGGTGCATTTCGCAGAGGCCAGTTACAGAGTACGAACAGCACAGCATAGTCATTCAACAACATGGGCGCAAGTGTCTTCGCCATTTTGTTTTAATTATGCAAATTAAATGTTCATCGCCTACCTCTTTTACTAGGTTTTGGTTTCTCCTATAAAAACCATAAAGAAACGCATTGTAAAGGTTCCAGATTTTTATCAGAAAATTATGCAGTGAAAGGCATTTTGTATACATTTTATAGAACTTTTGTATGAAGGCTCAGAGCCCATAGGGTCTCAGTGAGGAGGAGTTCTATCTGTCAAAGAGGATTCTGGTCTTTGGTATTTCACAGTCTGTAACTTTCTCTTATGTGTTATTTTAATATATCATTTCATTTCATCCATCTTTCTTGTATCATGTTTTGGAATGCGAGTGGCTCACTGATTTTTGGTATGGATTCATCCTAGTTGATGCCCATGCTCGGATCAGTCAAGCGATTTAAATATGGCTCATGCATGATATTCTGTTCCATTATACAGCTATCCATACTTCTGCTATATTAGTTGCTTTGAGAGGGTGCTTTTAAAATGCTATTATCATGTATGGATTCTTAGATTGGTAAGCCCACACATGGTGGTATTGTATATCTGGGTATCAGCTCAATGTTAACTAATATCTTCTCAATATTTCTTTCACTACATACACCTTCTGATAATTGATTTCTGTGATGTATTACTTGAACTGGCCTGCTTTGCAGTAAATTGTCTCTGAATTGTCTGTTGCTTTTGCATTAGAGTTCTACATCTTGCCTCTGCAGTATCTCTTTTCCTGTGTCAATTTTTGAGAGTTTGGTCCCATTCTAGTTTATTTCCTTGTTTATAGGAGATAGCATGTGAGCTGAAGTTGACAAATTCATACATTACATTATATGCTCCTTGCTATGCTAAGATGTCCTAGGCACTGGTCTATCACAACTCTAGGCTTGTCTCTAGGAGCGACAACGGTCCCCATCCCCTGGCTGCGTAAGGACAACTCCCAGGGAAATTCTTGAAGCGTCGACATGAACATGGAAAACCTTCGCCCAGGAAAGATGAGGATAGGTGCAGAGACCATATTTTCCTTGAGTAACTCAAATATTTTCTGACACTCGTCATCCCAGAAGAACGATACATCCTTCTTTAGCAGTTTTTCCATGGGTGTTGTGATTAGTGCATACCCTTGAATAAACTTCCTATAGTAGCCTGTGTTTTCGAGGATAGAGTGCAGCTGTTTCTCAGTTGTAGGGACTGCCAGGTTGATGATAACCGCCACCTTGGCAGGATCAACCATCAGCCCTTGCTGATAGACTATGTGACCCAACATGATTCCAAATGGTACGCATAATATGCACTTCTTGATATTTACGGAGATATGGCGCTTTCTACAGGCATCCAACATCATGCGTAGGTTTGAAACATGGTTCTTTACTAACCTAAGTACTATCCAATCATCAAAATATACCTCCAAGAACTTGTGGATGAATTCATTAAATAATGCAACCACTACCTGCGAAAATGTGGCAGGGGCATTCTTGAGTCCAAACGACATAACGGTGTACTGAAAGGAACCCCATTAAGTAGCGAACATAGTTTTGCTACGATATTCAGGTGTGATCCTAGTCTGATGATAGCCTGAGAACTCATCAATGAATGAGTATGCCTCCTGCCCTCTGTTGTGGTCCTGTGATTTGGCTAATTGGAAAACCAAATGACAAGGCAACATTCAAACCAAGCTTTAGAGCTCTAGGATCTAGCCTCCTAATCTCAGAGAGGGATATATCAATATGTTTGTAAGGATATAGCTTGATGCTTTTAAGAGGCTGATTTTAGGCTAGTTATGAAGTGCAAGTTTGTTTGTTTGTTGGTTGGACATAGATTATTTAGGAAGCATAGATAGAGTGTGGAAATCTACAAGCCATTGGGAAATGGAGTCATGTGGAAGTCTAAACAGTTTCGATTGATGAATTTGGGGAACCAAAGGGAAAACATAACTTAGTCAATGGATCTGTGGGATCATATAAGTGGGATGAGATGAACATCAAGGATTTGGAAGGAAAAGTAGAGCTTTAAGGGTTGTTAAGACTCCTTAATCATGTATGCCTTTACTACGAAAAGAAATATACGAAATTGTTAAAATTGTGTGATGGAAGAGTTTGGGTGAAATGGGCGCAAAGATGAATAATGACTATTGGATCGGATAGATCAACGACCCAGATCTCTCCACCAGGTCGCACAAATGACAAATGGTGCGAGGGGAGGGGAAACTGCGGGAAAGCCCAGACTGTCTGATTAGGAGGATCGACAGTTGAGTTCATATCGGGGAATGGCAGAAAGGGGTAGAGGAATAACGGTAATGCGAGATAGAATAGACCGTTGGATTTAAGGGAGTCGGATCAACGGTCCAGAATGCATCGGCAGGGAAGGAGCGGAGACCGTTGGCCAATGGGGAGAAGCGAAGTGTGATGGCTGTTTGAGTGCGGACCATCTGATCGGGTGTGATCAACGACAAAGATTAAGTCGGGAGATCGACCATTGACGGGAACAAAAATAGGAAGTGGAACCGGGGAAAGAGCGATTTGCGATCCGCTGATGGCTTGGCATTTTGTCACAGGGCCGGGTTATATGGCAAGAAAAAGGGCTAGGATTTAAGCTAGCGAGGCTTAAGGCTGTTTATATGAAATGGTCAGATTTTAAAGGCCGAAATGGGTTTTTTGAGGTTTTCGAGGGTTCCGATAGCTATAAAAGAGATTTTAAAACCAAATAAAGAGGATTTATAGGGTTTTAAAGGGGTGATGAAATGAGGGATAAATGAGGGATTTTTCAAAGGGAAAATGATGGAAAATGAGTCTGAAAACAATCCTTCTTTGAGACAGCAGGGCTTCTTTGAGGATTTTGAGTGAAGAGATCAACGAGGTGGATTTTTGAAGGATAAGGGGCATGGAAAGACTTCAAGAACTCACAGATTTGCTAAAATTTGTTTCTTTGTAATATCCTGAAGGGGAAATAGACAGCAATATAAAACATACAACAATGAATATAGTGCTAGAAACAAACCATGAAGAAGATACACATGAAATAGAGAATTCTAAGCCATTTTATTATACTGAGAAATATAAAGAAGTACAAGAGGTGATCGGAATGATGGCACCTCGACTTGCACCCGGCAAGTGTAGAAATAATCTCAGAATGACCAAGGGAATGGCTGCCCTTTGCTTTGACTCCAACGACTGAAATATTTCCGTGCTGCTGCAACTGCTGGGACCAAAATGAGTATTTGGGGCTGGTCCCCTACTCAGAAAATGCTGATACTTTGGAATCGGCCTCTACGCACAATACCCAGAAAATCCCAGAGAGCGTTTCTGAAATGCTCGACCCTCGAAAATACCTCCCTTGAGGATCTACGCCATCCTCCCAAAGGCCACGCTGATGCTGAGTGAAAACCTCCAAAATAGGGACTCCCTCTCTCCCAAATATCTCTAATAGGTAAGGGTTGGCCCCTTTCTCAATTCCTCGGCCCAAAACCTCCAAAATGGCACCAATCCGGAGCTCTCCTAAGATGAACTACGTCCTTCCTCTCAAGACTGCACAATCCCTAGATTCTCTGCTCCACAATGAAGGCAACCACAAATCCTCCTGCAAAAATGATGGTAGAATACATCACCCGAGGAAGCACTCGAAGTCTCTTGGGGCTGAGGGTGGGATATTCGCACGGAGACACCTGGTGCACTAAACAGTACTACAGACAAGCTAAAAAACTAGTGTGCTCCAAGTCGAAATGAAAAGCTCAAGATGCATAAACATGAATGATAAAATAAGGAGGCTCTCCTCCCTTTTATCATGACGGGCCTCTCTCAACCCTAGGCCCCACCATCTCCTACTTGCCCCTTGGCCCATGCTGTCCCTCTCAATTGCGTGAGGTAGGCCCCATGCTATCCCTCTCAACTGCGTGAGGTAGGCCCCACGCTACCCACGTGGTCTACGTCCTCTCCCTAAGCTGTCCACTTGGCCACTAGGCCCCTCTTCCCCAAATACGATGTGGAATTTGGGGAAATATTTTATCCTAAGTGAGTTATTTAATATTTCACCCACTTTATTCATGCTCCAACTATAATAAGGCAAAATTATTACAGTCTCCCCCAGAAAAATGTTTCTTGACCTCAAGCAACTATAGTGATGGATGCTGCAAGATATTCTCACTCTCCCAAGTGGCATCCTCATCTGGCAAATTCTTGCACCTCACTAAGAACTCCCGGACTGTCCTGCTCAACAACTGTGTCTCCCGGGTATCAATAATGGCCTCCGGCCATAGCATCAAGTGCCCCTCATCATCCATAGGCAGAAGCTCCCCTGTCACTGTCACCTGCTATCCCAGTGCCTTCTTCAGGCATGATACATGAAAGATGTTATGAATCTTGCTGCCCTGGGGTATCTCCAACTCATAAGAAACCTGCCCAACTTTGCGTATCACCCTGCAAGGCCCATAAAAATAGGGCTTGAGATTCTCAACTCCCTTCTGCTTTAGAGTAGACTGTCGGTATGGCTGCAAACGTAGGTAGACCAAGTCCCCTACCTCAAAATGTCTCTCCACCCGACCCCTGTCGGCATACAACTTCTGCTGGTTCTGTGCTATAGCCATGTTATCCTTGAGAGCTCGGAGGATGTCCTGACTCTCTTGGATCCAGTCCTTGGCTCTCGGAGCCTTGCTGGCACCAAACATTACATCAAAAAAAGATAAAGCATGATAACCATATAATGCGTAAAACAGAGAATACCGATGGTCATGTGATGTGTGTTGTTGTAGCAATAGTATCCTAGGTGCAGCCACTTTAGCCATGCTCTCTGCTGCCCACTGACATAGTTACGCAAGTAGCCCTCTAGCCACTTGTTAACTATATCTTTCTACCCATCTGTTTTTGGGTGGTATCTAGTGCTCAGTGTCAACTCTGTCCCCACCAACCGAAAAATCTCCTTCCAAAACCCACCCATGAAGCGGTTGTCCCTGTCACTGACAATGGTCTTGGGAAGACCATGTAACCTGAAGATGTCCCTGAAGAACATCTCTGCCACCTGAGCTATTGTATAATGTGAGGATATGGCGAAAAAATGCGCATATTTTGTCAGTCGATCAACGGCGATGAATATACAGTCCTTGCCCTGCACCATGGGAAACCCTGTGATGAAATCCATCGAGATACTCTCCCATTTCCCCTCTAGAATGGGAAGAGGATGCAACAAACCTGCTGGATGGTTCATCTCCCCCTTGTTGTGCTGAAAAAATTTGCACTCCCTGACATGTTGGAGTACTTCCTCCTTGAGGCCCTTCCATGAGAACCTCTCCCTGATGGCCCTGTAGGTTTTGGTAAACCCCTGATGGCCAGACAATGGTGAATCGTGAGAAGCCTACAATATCTTCTTCTTGAGTTGAGAACCATCAATCAAGAAGATCCTGCCCCTGTAGTAGATGATCTCATCCATCACCGTATATCTTTTATCTATCACCTGTCCATCCAAAAAATCACAAGCAAACCTATCCTTGGAGTACTCCACCAATAGTCGAGCCCTCCAATCTGTGTCCAAACTCATCAGAGACAATGTAGCTGGTCTGCGTGAAAGTGCATCAGCCACCACATTGTTCTTCCCTTTGACATACTCGATGTCAAAGTCGTAGGCTTGGATCTTGCTGACCCACTTCTGCTGCCTCTCCTGTAGCTGTTTTTGATCTAAGAAAAACCTGAGGCTGTTGTGGTCAGTCCTCACCTTAAACCTGTTACCTACCAGGTATTGCCGGAATTTGGCTAATGCAAGCATGATTTCCAGCATCTCCTTGTCGTATATGGCATACAACCGCTCATGTGGTGGGAGCTTCCGGTTCTCAAAAGCTATAGGGTGGCCTCCTTGCATCAACACTGTGCCTATCCCCTCTCCTGATGCATCACACTCCAGAATGAATGGTTGCATGAAGTTTGGTAATGCTAGCACTGGACATCTGGTCATCACCTCCTTGAGCCTATCAAAGGCTCGCTGCACGGTGTCTATCCAATCGAATTCACCCTTCTTCGTTAGATCTGTAAGGGGTGCAGCAAGCTGAGAGAAACTCTTGACGAACTTCCTATAGTAGGTGCAGATACCCACAAACCCCTGAAGTTCCATCACATTTCTTGGCTCTGGCCAATCCATGATGGCCCTGATCTTCTCCTCGTGGACCCTCACTCCATCCACCCCTATGATGTGTCCCAAGTATAGCATCTCTGCCAACCCAAAATCACACTTGGAGAGCTTAGCATAAAACTGCTGCTCCTCCGAAATACACAACACTGCCTCTATATACTGGAGATGCTGCTCCCATGTCCTGCTATATATCAATATGTCATCAAATAAGACCAACACACACTTCCTCAAGTGGCTGCGGAAAATGTGGTTCATACATGACTGGAAGGTGTCTGGTGCATTGGTTAGCCCGAAGGGCATCACCAAGAGCTCAAAATGGCCATAGTGGCACCTGAAAGCGGTCTTGGGAATGTCCTATTCCCTCACGCGAATATGATGGTACTCGGATCTCAAATCAATCTTTGAGAAGAACCATGCCCCTCTCAACTCATCTATCAGCTCATCAATCCATGGAATAGGGTGCCTGTTCTTCATGGTCTTTTTGTTCAGGGCCCTGTAATCAATGCACATCCTCAATGTGACGTCCTTCTTCTTCACCAACACTACCGAAGAAGCGAAAGGATTGGTGCTAGGCTGAATGTGTCCAAGAGATAATAGCTTGTGGATAGCCTGCTCGATCTCATCCCGATAGGCCTTGGGGTGCCTATAGGGTGTGGTAATGACGACCTGTATGCCATTCTCTAGCTCAATCATATTCTCAAACCCCAGATCCGGTGGCTGTCCTGGTGGTATCTCCCCAAACACCGCGGCATACCTGTCAAGGATGGTCTATACCTCTGGATGAAATGTCTGCTCGGTAGTCTCTACCTCTGATGCACATAGCTCTACTGCCCACTCTATGTCTCCCTTCCGGAAGTCTGCCTCTATACGGTGAGCTGAAACTGTTTGAGGTGGGTAAGTGTGCATGCCCTATATCTTCTCTTGCTTCCCAGTATTCTTGTCATCCCACTCCATCTCCAAGGCCTCCCAATCTGTGGTGACCTTCCCTAGAGTGATCAGCCACTATACACCTAATACCACATTTCTATCCGGTATGTTAACCACGAAAAAGTGGTCAGTCACTGTGTAGGTGCCCATCGTCACTGCCAGCGCTGGGACATATCTGGAACACTGCATAGTCTGATCTCCTGGGACCGACACTGAAAACCCATCGAAGCTCTCTATTTGTATGCCTCTCTTCTCTACCATCTGTGAATTGATGAAGTTGTGGGTTGCCCTATTGTCCACCAGTACTGATACTCGCTGCCCCCTCACTGTACCTCTAATACGCAGCGTCAGATACTTGGGAACTCCTCACAATGCTGCAAGGGTCCCTCTGGTAGGTGAAAAGGATGCACCTCCTGCTCCTGGTGGTGGAGGTGGAAAATGATCCTGCATTGCACGGCTGCCCCCAGCCCCCATGTCATCATACTCATCTTCTTCCCTGCTTCTATCGGATAAAACCTCGATATAATGTGCTTTGCCAGCAACACATCTGTGTCCTAGTGCCCATGGCTCCTAAAAGGTGAAAGAAAATCTCTTCTTCTTCAACTCCCTCCTAGCATCATCATCCAACTATCCTCTACCTTGATTCCCCTTTGGAGGCAGAATCCTCACATCCTTCCCCTTAGGCTAGAAGGCATGTCTCTAGGGGTAAGGCATCCTGGTCCTAGGTAAGGCATCCTGCAAGTCCCGTGTCCTACCAACTGCGTCATGGAGTGTGGTCGGTCTAGTGGATCTGACCAATCCCCGAAGCAGCCCTGCTAGCCCATCAATGAACATGTAGATCATTCGTGCCGCGGATAGATTTGGTACTGTCACCGAGAGTCTCAGGAAATCTGAGATGTACGTATCCGGACTCCCGGTCTACTTGAGCTTCGTTAGCTCAACAAAGTGCTCCTCCAGATCCCTCTGATCAAACCACTCTATCAACCTCCGGGTGAACTCGGCATAAGCTGTCACTGTCGAGTGCCCCGGTGTAACCATCCCATGGAACGACCAATCTTGGGCCTCACCATCTAGATGTAGTGTTGCCACCTTGATGGCCTCCGTCTCCGCCATCTGGTTGAGCTAGAAGTATATGTCCAGCTTCTCCACCCAAGCTTTTGCCGAACTGTTTGATGAACCATCAAACATAGGCAACTGGAACCCGCTCATAGTACACTGAGTGTCTCCGTCGTGATAATGCCGATGTCCCCTATGATGGTCACAGGGTCTGCTATCCCGCTGGAGCTAGAAAAAATCACAAAATGAAAGGGAATCCTTGAACTCCTGCTCGTATGCCTGGTACTCAGCAAAGTAATCACCCATGTGGCCAGGTTCCTGCTCCTGTTGCACTCCTACCCCTTTGTATGCAGCCAGAAAAGTGAGCATAGTGGAACGTGTGGGTGCATGATATGCCATGTGCTGAGTGGTATCATGCTTCTGCAAATGGTGGGATGTGCCTGATCCCTCATGATTCTGGAAACCCCTTGGGGTTTCATGCTGCCTAGCCTCTACAGCAGTGAATCTCTATCCCATCACCTCAATCTGCCTTGAAAAATCCTGTACTGACTTGAGGAGAATTTCTCCAAACTTCTTCACGTCACTATCATCTGCCATCGGTTCCTCCTGCTCTGCATCCACTACTGGAGCGCAGTCACCCTCTCCATAGGTGATTTGCAACCTACGATATCTATCACAGTACTTCCTACCTCTGTAGAAAATATACGACTTCTCTTTTCGTATCATAGACAACTCGATCCATACGCTGAGCCAGGTCTATGAGCTCTGATACCACTGTAATATCCCGAAGGGGAAATAGACAGTAGTATAAAGCATACAACAATGCATATAGTTCTAGAAACAAACCATGAAGCAGTTACACATGAAATAGAGAATTATAAGCCATTTTATTATACTAAGAAATATAAAGAAGTATAAGAGGTGATTAGAATGATGGCACCTCGACTTGCACCTGGAAAGTGTAGAAATACTCTCAGAATGACCAAGGGAATGGCTGTCCTCTGCTCTGAATCCAACGACTGAAATACTGCTATGCTGCTACAACTACTGGGACCAAAATGAGTATTTGGGGCTGCTCCCCCACTCAGAAAATGCTGATACTCTGGAATCAGCCTCTACTCACAATACCCAAAAAATCCCAGAGAGCGTTTATGAAATGCTCGATCCCCGAAAATACCTCCCTTGAGGATCTACTCTATCCTCCCAAAGGCCACGCTGATGCTGAATGACAACCTCCAAAATAGGGACTCCCTCTCTCCCAAATATCTCTAATAGGCAAGGGCTGGCCCCTTGCTCAATTCTCTGGCCCAAAACCTCCAAAATGGCACCAATTCGGAGCTCTCCCAAGATGAACAGCATCCTCCCTCTCAAGACTGCGCAGTCCATAGATGCTCTACTCCACAATGAAGGTAACCACAAATCCTCCTGCAAAAATGATGGTAGAATACCTCACCCGAGAAAGCACTCGAAGTCTCCTGGGGCTGAGGGTGGGATCTCCGCACGGAGACACCCAATGTACTAAACAGTACTACAGACAAGCTAAACAGCCAGCGTGCTTCAAGTCAAAATGACAAGCTCAAGATGCATAAACATGAATGATCAAATGAGGAGGCTCTCCTCCCTTTTATCACGATGGGCCTCTCTCAACCCTAGGCCCCACCATCTCCTACGTGCCCCTTGGACCACACTGTCCCTCTCAACTGCGTGAGTTAGGCCCCACGCTGCCCACGTGGTCTACGTCCTCCTCTCCCTGCACTGTCCACTTGGTCACTAGGCCCCACTTCCCAAAATACGATGTGGACTTTAGGGAAATATTTTATCCTAAGTGAGTTATTTAATATTTCACCCACTTTATTCATGCTCCAACTATAATAAGGCAAAATTGGTCAAAATTAATATTTCCAATTAGCGATAGCAAAATTGGTCAAAATTAATATTTCTAATTAGCTATCGCTAATTGGGAATATTACATTCTTGAAGGCTAAAAAGATCTGTTTTTAGCCATCATTGAGTGTGTCAAAATTATAGATGGCTAACACCCTCCCACACTATCATGAATTTCATTAGAAAAGGGCGTAGGGAAGGGATCGTGGACCTAGACATCATTCAACTTGTGCAGGTCGACACATATTCTTATTTCTCCTTTAGCCTTTTTCTCCTGGACCACCGTAGGGCTCACCCAATCTGACTGTTCTACTAGTTTGATGATACCTGCGGCTATAATTTTGTGGATTTCCTCCTTGAATTTCTGCTTATAGTTGGGGTTCAATCGATAAGGTCACTACTTAACAGGGCACGCATTTGGTTTTAGAGTGATGCACGTGACCCCTAGGTCCCTTGTAATTCCCTTGAGTTCCAAGAATTTTGTCAGAAATAGGTCTTGGTATTTGGTGAGGAGTTCCGCAATTCTTCCGACAGTATCATCATCCCAGTAGTCCCCTATTTTAGCGAGCTTAGGTTGCTTCTCCATCCCAATGTTGACTTCTCACAGCTTCATAGGCTTAGTAACATCGACGGTCTGTAGTGGGGGTCCAACAACTGTGCATTCCCCCTCTGACTCCGGGATAGAGATGTTTCGCCGGTCTTCATTACATTCCTCCATTGAAATATTGTGATAGTTGACTATATCCTGCATCTGCGTTTCCCACGTTAGTTCCCCATGTGCTGCATATGGGCATGATTCATCAAATACCAAGGCATCTATATCCTACAGAGCCTCGTCGAGTGCCTCTGTTCCGCCTACCAACTCGAACGTTCGTACAAAATCTTCCTTCAGGGTGTCCCAATGGCAGGTGCGATGTTGTAGTTTTGCATGTAAATACCATGCAGTGGGGTTTGGCCCCAAGGCATGAATGAACAGGTGAACCCACTTTTTTGTAGTTCTTTCGCACCATTCCTCCATCCAGGTAGACAAATGCTTGCGCGGGTCCCTGGGCCAAGAAAAGTATTTATGCGCAGGTGAGCCAAAGGTTCAAACCGCAAGATCATCATTTCTCGACACTCCTCCCAATCTTGGAACGTCCCCTTATGCGTGTCCCACCACCTTGTAGGGGTTGCACGCCTGGCTAGGTTAAGGGCTCACATCCTTTGCTCCTTTGAGATTTCATCTTCAAATGTTCATAAAATCTCCTTGATACTACCAGAACCATTGAAATAGGGTAGTTCTCTTACCTATGAGGAGATACACCGAAATTTATTTGTGATTCTAAGACATTGCAGCGCAAATAAATCATGTAACCGGTTCTGGCAATTTTATATCTCCCCATTGGAGTCAGAGAAGCATTCGTTGTCCTTCTACTAGAAAAGCACACCATCAGCCATAGGATTGATCCAATCCTCATCCCGAGCGATTAATTTACAGATGTGATCCACATCCTCTTCTTCACGCACCGGTTCTGTGTACCACTCTCCTTCTGCAGGGTCGAGTGGAACTATCACCCTTGTACCCTCATTCTCAAAGACCATGCTTCTTTTCTTTAGGTTGATAAGGCCAAAAATATCGATAGCCCAATCCAGCCCCAAGAGCATGGGATAAGGGTCCGCATATTCTACGATATGAATTACTTCAAAGTTGGCGCGTACCTTAACACCTGCGATATCTACCATAATCGTTGACAACCTCCCAAATGGTATGATATTTTGTTGATTAGCCATGCATAGCTGTATAGTAGACCATTCCAGCTTAGGTTCTCCCATATGCTGCCAAGTTTTCTTGGGCAGTGCATTCGAATCTGACCCAAAGTCCAAGATCACTTGATCCATTTCATAGTCGCCAATCTGCGCTGTTAGCCGCATTTCCCGATCAGTGCGCTTCTTATGCTTGTAAAGTTTGTGCACATCCTACCCGTGAGAGGGTTACATTTCTCTTCGTAGATGTCTATTAGAGCTTGAAGATTTTCCACCGCCTTCTGGTTGCATAGCAACTTCATACATGCCTGTAGGAATGGTTTAAATTTTTCGTCTGTTCGTAGGTTTACTAGAGCCTTAGAATTAGGTGCCTCATCCTTCGTAAAGTTGTTGCGGGCTGCGATGAAGGTTTAATTCTCCTTCTGTAGGTCTAATATTTCCTGCTTGATAGCTGCTTTCCGGATAAGAGATTTAGCTGCGAATTTCTCCTCAGCTCCCCCAGTAGCCATGCCACTGCGCGCTATGACATTAATGCTTAGTCCCTCATCACACGGTTCAACCTTAACCCTCTACACATTCTGCGTAGGTTCTGCTATTTTTCCTGCATTTTTTCTATTAGAATTGGACAGTCTTCAATAACATGGTCCAACTATCAACAATATCGGCAAGATTGTCTCTCATGGTTTGGATAATCCCTCGCAAAGTGTCCTATTTATCCACAGATCTAAGAGATCAATTGTCCTCTTCCCCGACCTGCACCTCCACCCCTTCCCCCTCCCCTGCCCCTTGCTGGGGAGCATCCTCTATTTGAGGAAGATAGTGGTGAAGATGGGTCAGCTTGTACCTGGTATAATTTTCCTCGATCTATCATCAAGTCATAGGTCCGACAGTTATGCTCGTCATGTCCCATAGAGGAGAAAAATCAACACCATTTTTTCTTCAATTCTGGAACATAAGCACCCAGACGGGGACAATGGTTAGTGTCGTGTAGCCCAAAAACACAATAATCAGCACACCATAACGTTGGAACACTTGGCCCCGCAGCCTCCTTAGGGTGCAATGGGCTGGGTCCCCCAGCTTGAATGTAAACTATCAGTAGAGGACACTGATCCTTGGTATGGTCGAACACCTTTCACCTTATGCACTATATGTTGGGGCTGGCCTCTTTCCCCCGTTATTTTCGTAGATTTTGTATTTCAATGTGCATTGCCTCCAACTATCCCTGGATCTACTGCACCGTAAACTGAGCATCGTCCCTTGGCACAACGTCTAGTTTCATATCAATCTCCAAGGCTTTCTCTTGCGTTGCAATCACCTGCTGACCCATGGGTCTGCAAAGGTGAGGTAGAAGCATGGCGATAAAATATTCCTTGTGCTGTCTATCGTCATACTAAAATTCCCCATCTCTAATAACCTTCTTCAACTACTGATCATCTTCCCATACCGATTCGGTGGGTCCTTGTTTAAAGTCTTTCAAGTCAACTACTATTTGAAAGTAGGACTTAGGATTCCGAAATTGTTGTTTTAAACTAGTCTTAATCTCTTGAATAGATGGATCTACGTGCTGTCCTACGTACCCCATGTACCAGTCCAAAGCCCTTCCTCCAAAGGCGAGTGATAACTGTGCTCTCTTTACAACGTTGGTAGCCACATTCTGCGTAGTCTATGCTGATTCTGCTACAAACCAAAATGGGTCCATATCTTCATCCCCGACACCTTTGAAAGTGGGTAGGTTGATATGGATGGCCATATCTTCTTCTGGTGGTGGCGGAGATGTGGGTGAGTTCTTACCTTTGTGCTAACTTGAAGATGGTGTAGCTGGAGGACTATATCCTGTGTGCACATCCAACTCCCTTAGTGGATTGTAGATGGATCTATCCCCTTCTTGATTTGGTTTGGTAATACTTACCACTTCGAGTTGTACTTTTTCTCTAATCAGAGTTCATTCATTCGGTGTGGCTGCACAGAACACCTTTTTCACACAATAATATTTTGATTATTAATGGAAAAATTTTCAATAACTTACCCTAGAATCCTTTGAAGAACCTTTTCTCTGCTTTAGAATAGGACATGAACTAATCGACTACAAATTCTGTCACAAATCCTCCCAGCATGCTATCCACCCAATGATCTACCATATGAGTGATGGTATTGTCAGTCCTCTCCAAATGTTGAATCAACTCCTGTGTCCACTGCATAACCTGATCATCCTTCCAACACGTCTCGAACTCTACAAGCCTTGCTAACCATTCCTAAATCTCATGCGCAAAGGTTACAAAGAAAATTTCATAGACTTCGGTGAAGATGTATTTGTTTTTCCACTTCTCTGCCGTCAGCTTTGGGTTACGATTCTCCATTACAGAAAAATCCTGAATTTGTATTTCAAACCAGTCTTCAATTTCCACCCACTTAGGTCTGTAACGACCTCGTGGAATTACCCAATCTCTCTCTCAAAATGCTCCCGGTCCCGACAACCGAACCATTTGTTGGCTTGAGAGGTCCCGACCCAGGTTCGGTGGTGAAGGTTTACCAAAAAACCCCTATACTACTGCCCCTTTTGGGAAATGACCTACTTGCACAAGTCAAGGTCTCACCTGAAGTAGTATGGGAGGGTGCTAGAACTAGGTTTCCACACCCTGGGAGAGAGTAGGTAATGTTAGGAAGATATGTACGATTACTTGCTAGGTTCACAAAGAATGAGTCTATTTGCAGCTCTTTTAACAATGTGCTCAACATATAACCATAAAAAAGCTATTAGATCTAATCAGTACATTCACATCCACGTGCACATTTTCAAATAGCATCACAGAGCACTATAATCGTAGCCTATAACAGATCAAAGATATACGTATGCCAAAACATAGATATATTCGCAGCTTAAACAATCATTATAGATGCACTTTAGCAGTAAACAAAACCAATTCAGATAACAAGCAGATACTTTAATGATACTTCACATTCATTAACAACAAGATCCACTTACAACTGAAACTGTAATATTCCTTTTCAGGAATTTTAGCACTATGGAAAATAAAAATGTTATTTTCAGAAATTTACATTACAGAACTGAAGAAAAGGACTTGGATCCTTTAGATTATACTTATTAACCCTCACATACCAAATGGCATCAGAAACAAATCACTCTAGTTATGTTAAACAGATCTCCCCAGCTCAATATAGCTTAAAAGTGCTCAAACCCCATGAATTTTGATAAAAAGAATTTATGAAGCATGTAATAGCTTTATTTCATAAGGTTTTATACAAAAAAATATACTTCATAACAGACCTGGAGATTTCATTATCCATAGAGTCAAAAATATGGAGGTCTAGCCTCTTTTACACCAATTTGGAGACAACCCGGCAAGGGTTACATGAGTGCACAAGTGTAAAATAGCAGTGCTGCAGAAAATAACGCAGTCTACTGCAAATATTTATCTGATATAGCTGAAAAATACATAATATGGCTGATAAATAAAGAAATATAGCCAAGAACCTCCTTACTAGCTTTCCCGGAGAAGGAAAAGCCCCTCCTCCTCAAGAGTTAGCATAAAAACAAGGGATTAAACCCTACCACAGCATCACCTTCAAAAATGATGCAATTTTTGCAAGAGACTGTGCTGTAGGGGTTGGTGAATGCTTGACCCAAAGTCTGATATGAAAATTTAGCCCAAAATTCTCCTCTTAGATCCATTCAACAAGTTGAACCAAGATGAGAGAATGGAACTCCCGCATGAGAATCCCTTGCACTAAACATTGCAGCAAACCCAGCTAAACAACTGAAGCATGCAAGAAGTCATAAGAATGAACCATAGATAAAATTTTGAATGAATCTTATGGCTGCCATCCCTTCATTTTTATCCTTGGTGAGTCTCCTCACCCCGGACCCCACTCATTCATGAGGTTGCTTGTTTGCAAAGAGTCCTCCATCAAAACTGCGCTGTCTCCACTGGTTTTCCCTCCCTTTTTACAACGCCATTGGTTGGGTCAACAAGGATCTAGTCTCCACAGATTGCCTCCTTTCACACCAAGGTGGCTTTATTTTTCCTTTTACAAATATTCCCTTTCACATTGGACTATCTCATTCCTACTAAAGAGATTTAAGGGTCTCTCTACCCCATTTATTCTCTAAGCTGAAAAACGGAGTAACATATAATATTCCAACTAGCAGTAGATAATTGGGAATATTAAAGTCCTCCCCTCTCAAAAGTTGCTTGTCCTCAAATAACAACAAAGAAGGATGCTGTAGGATCTTCTCTCCTTCCCAAGTGGCATCCTCATCAGGTAGATTCCTCCAGCGAATCATATATTATTTGATCACTCGGTTCCTTAACTGCATCTCCTATGTATCCAAGATTGCCTCTGGTTGCAAAACTAGATGGCCTTCATCATCAATAGGTGGATCCTATTATAGAAAATAGCCTTCTTGAGGCATGAAACATGAAATATATTATGGATCCTACTCCCATTGGGAAGCTCCAGCTCATATCCTACTTCTCCAACCCAACAGATCACCTTGTATGGCCCATAGAAACGTGGTTTGATATTTTCAACCCCTTCTCTTTGAGTGTGGATTGCCTATAAGGCTAAAGATGAAGGTAGACTAGATCATCCACCTCAAATTGTCTCTCTACTCGACCACGGTTTGCATATATCTTCTGCTGATTTTGGGCAGTGGCAATGTTGTCTTTGAGGGCCCGAATTATGTCCTGGTTCTCCTGAATCCATTCCTTTTCTCTGGGGGCCTTGCTTGTTCCAAACATGACATCTACAAATGAGAGTGCATCATACCCATAAAGTGCTCGAAAAGGAGTCATGCCAATGGACATATGGTAAGTGGTGTTGTAATAATAATCCCCCAAGTGGAGCCAACGCAACCATGCTTTCTGTTGTCTTGAAACATAGTTTCTCAAGTAACCTTCCAGCCACTTGTTCACTATTTCAGTTTTTCCATCAGTTTATGGATGATAATTGGTACTTGGTGTCAATTCAGTCCCCACTAATCGAAAAATTTCTTGCCAAAAGCCACCCATGAAGCGGCTATCCTGATCACTCACTATGGTCTTTGGGAGACCATGGAGTCTAAATACATCTCTGAAAAAGAGTTCACCTACCTGTGAAGAAGTATAATGTGTAGAAATGGAAAAAAAGTGTGAATACTTAGTCTATCAAAAACTACAAAGATACAATTCTTACCCTAAACAGTAGGTAGACTGGTGATGAAATCCATGGAGATGCTTTCCCATTTCCCATCCGGAATGGGTAGCGGTTGCAAAAATCCGGCAGGATGAGTGTGTTATCCCTTGTTCTGCTGACAAACTGTGCACTCCTTAATGTGTCGGAGCACATCCTCCTTGAGACCCTTCCATGAGAATCTCTCCCTTATGGCTCGATAAGTCTTTCTGAACCTTGATGCCCCGCAAGTGGAGAATCATGTGCTGCTTGCAAGATCTTCTCTTTGAGCTTGGAATTATTAGCCAAAAAGATGTGGTCCTGGTAATAGATGGTTTCATCCATCACCCTATATGTCTCATCGGATGTCACTCCATCAAGTATTTCACATGCAGAGTTATCTTTGGAATACTCAACCAACAATTGAGCCTTCCAATCCGCGTCCATGCCCCTCAAGGACAACACTGTTGGTATCTTGAATAGAGTATCAACCACTATGTTGCTCTTCCCCTTGACATATTATATGTCAAAGTCATAGACTTGGATTTTTCTCACTAATTTCTGTTGCGTCTCTTGGTTATGCTTCTGTTCAAGGAAGAATCTAAGACTGTTATGATTAGTCTTCACCCTGAACTTATTCCCCACCAAGTATTGCCGAAATTTGGCTAAGGCATGCATAATAGCCAACATTTCTTTATCATATATGGGGTATATTCTCTCATGAGGTAGAAAATTCATGCTCTCAAAGCCTATAGGGTGCCCCCCTTGCATCAAGAATGCTCCTATCCCTTCACCTAATGCATCACATTCCAGCACAAAAGGTTGAGAGAAATCTAGTAAAACTAATACTGGACAACTACTCATTACCTCTTTGAGCTTATGAAAAGCCCTCTGCGTTGTAGGTGTCCAACTGAAAGCTCCTTTCTTTGTCAAATCTTTAAGAGGTGCTGCAAGTTGAGAGAACCCTTTGACAGACTTCCGGTAATATGTGCATATGCCTACAAACCCCCGGAGTTCAGTAACATTCCTTGGCTCAGGAAAATCCTTGATTGCCCAGATCTTCTCTTCATGTACTCTTACTCCATCTACTCCAATGATGTGGCCCAAGTACAACATTTCTGTGAGCCCAAGCTCACATTTAGAGATTTTAGCTTAGAATTTTTGTTCCTTAAGAATATGTAATACAGACTCAATACGTTGCAAGTGTTCTTCCCATGTGCGGCTGTAAATAAGAATATCATTAAAGAAGACCAATACAAAATTCGTTAGATGACCATGGAAGATGTGGTTCATGCAGGATTGGAATGTTGTTGGGGCATTGGTCAAGCCAAATGGCATCACCAGGAATTCAAAACGTCCATAGTGACACTTGAATGCTGTCTTGGGGATATCTTGATCCCTCACCCAAATTTGATGGTACCCCGATCTCAAATCAATTTTGGAGAAGTATTTGGATCCTCTTAGCTCATCCATCAACTCATCGATCCTAGGAATTGGGTACCTATTCTTCATGGTCTTTTTGTTGAGTGATCTGTAGTCAATGCACATCCTCAAGGTTCCATCCTTATTCTTTACCAAGACCACTGAAGATGCAAAAGGACTAGTGCTGGGCCTGATATGTCCTAGAGCTAATAGCTCTTGGATAGCCCTCTCAATTTCATCCCTATAATCCTTGGGATGCCTATAAGGGGTGGTAATCACTGCTTGAATTCCTTGCTCCAACTCAATAGTGTGCTCAAATCCCTGATCAGGAGGCCTCCTTGAAGGAATGTCTCCAAATACTATAGAGTATCGGTCCAAGAGAGATTGTACATCAGGATGTACTGGGGACTCCTTGACTCCAACTTCTGACAAATGCAGCTGTACTTCCCATTCAATGTCTCCTCTGCATAAGTCTGCTTCCATCTTGTGGGCTGAAACCACCTGATCTTCTGATGCTTACCATCCTCCCTTTGTATCCATTCCATCTCTGGAGTTTCCCAATCAGTAGTAACTCTCCCAAGAGTGATCAGTCATTCGAATCCAAATATAACATTGGTATTAGGACAGGGCTAACCATTGGTATCAGTGAAGAAAAGCCTCTTAAGTAACTGTTTAAAACCAACCAAGGACAGGGCTAACCATAGAATTCTTGGGCAAGTTTGTATTAAAGCAACTCAATTGACAAACAATCCAGTAATCCACATAATTACCTTCAGAAAGTATGAAAACACATAAGAGAAACAAAATGCAACTTAAGATCAGATAAGGTACTTTGAAACCTAGTCTGCTTTCAGCCAACACTTAGAGAAACTTTCAGAATTCACCTTTGGAGATAGAAACTAGAAAACAGGGCACACCATCACTTTTCTAGTCTAACCATTAGGGGAATTTTGAGGTCGAAAATGGGCCTCATAAGGAAATTATAAAATAATAGTGGAAAAAATCAAATAAGATTTGATGACATCATCAAATTTTAGAGGGAAAAATGGAAAAACTACTTTTTCATCTCATATTTTAAACTTATCTCCCAAAGTTTTTACTCAAATTTCGAGCGGGAGTACTTTTTGGATGTGAAATTTAATTCCCCATCCAAGGAGTACCCATGTTGCATACTTTCGATGGGTCCTACTACACGAAAATGAGAAATACATAAAAAAACGTGATTATAATCACGTTTTTTATGTATTTCTCATTTTTCGTGTAGTAGAGTTCATCAAAGGAGTATGCAACATGGTATAGTGCTGAGTCGCCCAAAGCATCAACGCTCAAAAGCAACGGCATTGATACATATAAGTTGAAAATACGAGTTGAAAAAGTAGTTTTATTATTTTATTATTTTTTAATATTTTTACCCCTTTATTTAAAAAATGGTGAATCATCCCCCATGGTTGACATCATCATCTTGAATCCTATTGGTTGTTATAAAGTTTATTTTTGTTGTACATTTTTCTTAGGAGGCCCATTTTAGACCTCAAAATTCCCCTAATGTTTACTGAGTAGATAATGAAATTAACATTCAAGAATAATGTTTAAAGCAACCAGTAGGATGAGGGAACGCCAACATTCCTAACTGTTTAAACTGTATTGAATCGTTCTTAAATAAAAAATTTAGAAGAAAACATTGAGATAAAGCTTATCAGTCAGAGAAGGGTACTGTAAACAGTAGGTCCTAACTCTCTGCTTGCTGTTCTTTATCAGAGAAATAATGGACAAAATGGAATGCACAAAAGGAAAAACAATTACACAGAAAGGAGCACTTCACCAGTGATATAGACCAGGATCCCAAGAAACATCTTGTTATTGATGTCAAACCAGTTACAGTCTTCAGGTCCAATGTTTTAGTTCAACAATCATCTTCACTTCTCAGCCTAACTATTCTATCACAAACAGAGCTTCAAGAGCCTTTGAACACTATTTACAAGTAGAAAATTTGAGCACAAGTATATTTCAAAGTTCTGCAACCAACATTGTTTTATCTCCTATCGAAGTATTTATAGAAGATATGAGGAGGTGGGAGGGGATAAAATATTTCCCAGGTTCAATTAATACAAATAAATGCTTCTCGGCCGTCGAGGGGCTCGATGGAGAAGTTTACAGATGTTTTTTTTGTATTAATTGTTTTACATTTAAGAATTAAGCTCGGTGGGAGATTTTGTTGACCTTAAGGCTCTGTTTCACATTGTAATAACTCTGCTGATATTTTTTCATTAAATTCCTTTGGCAGAATTAATTATTCGGCTGCGTTGAGGCAAATATCTTCCTTCTTGATCATAACTCAGCCTTTGTTGAACGCTTTGAGGCTACAAGTGGAATTGGGTAGCTGAGAGGAATCAATTAGCCTCTGATGTGGTAGTGGAGGCTCTTTCTGACTGACAAATATTTTGATTTGTCTTTAGTTCCAGTGGATTAGGCTTTTGATTTTGATCTTAGCTGTAATCCATCCAAACTGTAGAATTAATCTTTAATCCTTCATTTCTGGCTTGTTTTAGTCTTCAACACTGATACTCTTCGTTTAATTTAATTCTGTGTGTCTTGTTGATGTGCAGGTATATAAAAGGTCCATACGGCATCAACGCCCATGAAGCATTGACGAAACGCGAAATTGAACCTTGTGGAATGATCTTTCTGTATGCACAAAGGCACGTGGGATCTTCATCCCCGACCTTTTCTTGTCCTTTGATATAATGGAAAAACCATTTAAAACCTGCAAAAATACATAAAACAATTAAGAAATCCTACGTATTGGGTAAAACTGCTTTGGAGGCTTCAGTTTGGAGCATGACCGTTGGATGAATGCATCCAACGATAGAGATGTGATGCAGAGGTCAAATGGAGGCTATTTGGAAAGAACGATGGTGAAAATTAAGTCAGAGCCGTTGATCGCGCAGAGATCAACGGTCGGGAGGAATAATAATATCATAAAGCGAAAGGGTCACTTTACAATGGGATAAGCAGAAAATGTGAAGAAATACAAAGGAAAAGGGAAAAAATCCCTTAGCGGAAGAAATCTGTGCAAAAACAGAAATTGGGGTTTCGGGATGATCGTGGGCCATCGAATGAGATCAGGCCATGAGATCAACGGTAGATATCGTATGTTGAAAACCATTTGGAAAAGGTGCGGGGTGATGAAATAGAGAGAAAATGATCTGAGACCGTTGATCTGCAGAGATCAACGGTTGAGGAGGAACACAATATAACATAATGCAAATGGGGAAGGGTGGTATCGGGAGCGAAAACTGACAGTATCACGCGATGAAAAGGTGGGTAGGTAGTTTTGAATTTTTGAACGCGATATGTGTTATCAATTGACATGTGGCGTTTCAATACCGCCCATTTCGCGTGATTTTGGAGAATTATCACCTACGCTTAAAGTTACGCGATATGGAACGTTAGCCGTTAGATCTGGGGCCTCAGATCTAATGGTGGGGAGTGAGCGCGATATGGATATGATGCGAGGGTCATAGCAGGCAGGGTGGTTTTGTTCTGAGCCGTTGGATCAAAGATTGGATGGCTAAGATTAGATCTGGAGGGAGGTAGGACCTACAGGGATCGGGCCTGTCGGAGTTAATATGAGCCATTAGATGGAACAAATCAATGGCTAAGATGTGATCTATTGGTTGAATGAAATAATACAAAGGCGACGAATGGGTTAATAAGGGCCGTTGATCTGCAGAGATCAACGACTGAGAATTGGCCAAAAACATTATGAAGCGGGGCGCATGAATTTAACCAAAGTCGGGAAATGCAATCTGGACTGTCTGATCTGGACACGTGGACGACCTAGATGCAATTGGAGGCATGCGATCGGTGGGGGGAGAACTTAAATGGTGCCGATGCGATTATTTTGGGCCGTCGATCTACAGATCAGATCGACGGTGAGGATGAATCAGAGTGGTTCAAGGTGGAGAAAAGGCTTATGATCGGAGAAAATAAGGGCTGTTGGAGTTGGAGATGTGGCGGATAGATCCAACGGCGAAGGAACCATCGGGGGTAGTTAATTGGAACGGGGAATAAAATGCACCCGATAAAAGCTGCGATGTGATATTGCGCCGATCGTTGATTGGCTTTAGATCAACGGTCGGGAATGGGTTTTAAATAATGAACGGCGGGACCCCTTTAAAACTTATGAAAACCAAAAAATTAATGAAATACAAAGGTTTTATGGTGTCGGGCGGTTTATATAAAAGTATTAGCACTCATCTACGGGGGCCTGTGGATATATGGGAAAGAAAAAGGCCCAGGGCTTATATGTATAAGGGCCAATCGACATCAGAAGCACAGTGCTGGACTTTTCAATCTACCCATTTTAAAATATCTGATGCGATTAGCACTTCGGGACTTTAACTCTTGGTCCCATGCGTAGGTTTATATGGAGAGAAGCAGAGGGCAGTGGTTTATATAACGGGGCTCAATTGCATCAGAACAATGGTGCGGGACTTTTCAAACTACCCATTTTCATTAAAAAACATTGCTTTGGCGGGTTTAGACCACAACTTAGGAAAAGTGAGTTTTTATGATTTTCAAAGGAAAATTGCATTGAAGATGGGTTTATTCACAATTTTTAAGTGCCGGATGTAGGCTCTGTGGTTAAATGAAACAACAATAAGATCGGGGGTTTAAAAACAAAGGGCTAATCACATCGGAGGCTTTAACGAAAGAAATAGACTTGCGCAGACCGATTTCTCCGATGCGATAAGTGCTGAAAGGGCTTAGCGATTGGTTCCAGCACCAAGGCATATGGTGGGGAAGTGGTTAGGACCTAGCCCAAAGGGGCTTAAGCCCATAGTGAAAAAAAATATTTTTTATGAATTTTTTCAAAGTTTTTGATGGATTTGGGGGTTTCGGGAAAGTTCAAAAGTGAGTTTTAAACTTTGTAAAATGGATCTTATGAAGGGAAAAAGGGGAAAAATGGAAAATAGAGGAATTCCATGGGAAATAAAGGGGTAAAAATGAAGGTTATTTTGAAGTGAAAGGAAGGGAAAAATGGTGTTTTGCAACAGTCTTTTCTCTATGAAATCAACAGAATTTCAGAGTTTAAAAGGGAAATAACAATGAAGATTTAAAACAAAGGGCATGATGTCTTCATGAGTCTTCAAGAGATAAAAATTTTAACAATAAAACTTGTTTCTTGAAGTTTCCAAGAATGATTTATCCACCTTTTGATATAACAAATTTTTAGGTGGCTAACAGTGGCTCCACTTGGGGATGGTGCCCTCTTGAAGGCATCATGAATTTCAGACTTGCATTCTCTGGAGGCTGATCAGTGCCTTATCCATTGGGCTGACTTTTCTTCATTTGTATGATCTTCTTTTTCTCTGAAAATGTTAGCAGTCATGAAAAAACAATGGATCCTCATCAACACAAGCTTTCTACCTACCCAATCCTACTGATCTAACATTTTTTCTTCTCTAGAATGCAATTGGATTGGCAAACTCTTTTCACAACATTTTATTCTTTTGAAAGCATGAAAATAATCTAATTCTACTCCTTATTTCTCCATGAACTCAGATTAAACAGTTAATTCCATATGCTTCTCTACTTAATATACTAATATGTTAGGATTAAACAGTCTAACAGATTTTTATTCTCTAATTTTTAAAACAGAAATTTAAAAACATACAAGTTAGGATTGAATAGTCTAACTTGTTGCTTATCTATGGCATAAAACAACAAGCTGCACATAGATATTATTTTGCCCAAAATTAACTAAAAAATGGAAGGCTTAAGATCTGAAAGTTTTTTAAGCACGACTTTCTCTTTTTTTTTAGCTCTGTTTTTACTTCTGTTTGAGAGGTTCTTTGCTTGTTCTCTGGTTCAGATTTTAAGCTTATTAGAACCAGTCTTACCTATGTTTTGACTCAGAAATTGAAACAGATTGGAGTCATTCTTCTTTTGAAAACTTAGGTTCAGATTTTGAGCTTGTTTGAACCTTTAATTTCTAGCTTAATCTACCTAACTGATAAGCCAAGATTAAACTGTTTGGAAAAGTGAATTCTCTATCCTATCAGCAATCAATTTAAAACTAATTAGTCAAGATTATGCTATATGACTAATTAGAAGTGTGTTTTTTAGGAGTGGCATTTAAGCTTGCACACTTTTAAATTTGTTTCTCTTTTTGGTATGGGGCTGTACCTTTATTGTTTTTACAATCTACCCTCTTTTCTTTCTTTCATTGTTTTTGTATTTTTGATTTTTCTAACTTTGAATGCAATGGTGGGTGAAATATTTATAATGAGAAAAAAAAATAAAAATGCTTTTAGAACATGATAGGATCAAGAGAAGTAATGTTTAAGCATCCTGCCATTAATAGGACCCCCAAACAGTTCTGCCCCATTCAAATCCTGAAAAATATAAGCATTATTACCAGCAGCAGAATGAATTAGATAAGGGACAAGCCATAAGTTGTCAAATTTTCCATGCTTGCCCTTGTCTTCTCTCCTTGAGTCCCACTTTAAAAATTTATCCCCAATATTGAAATTGATGGCCTTTGTTCTTCCGTGAAAAATCTTTTTGACGTTGTCCTGCTTTAGTAATGCTTTGTTATAAACCTCCTCTCTGGTTTGCTGAAGATGAATTGTTTGATTAATCCTTTTGATCATGTCATTGTCTTCAGAATGAACCTCTTGAATCAACTTCATAACTAGTACACCAAGGCTGGTAGGAAAGATTGCATTAGTATCATACACAAGTTGGTAGGGTGACATGCCAATAGATTTCTTCAATGTCAATCTGTCAGCCCAAAGTGCATGAACAAGCTTTGTGTGCCAGGTCTTCTTGTTGTCTTCCAACAGCTTCTTGATTATGTTCACCAAAATTTTGTTTGAGGATTCTGCCAGTCCATTACCCTGAGGGTAATAGGCCGTGGAATGACCCAATGAAATCTGATATTTGTGACAGAATTCAACCATCCTCTTGGATCCAAATGCTGCTGCATTATCAGTGATGATCTTGGTAGGACAACCAAATCTAGAGAGAATATTAGTCTCCATGAATTTTACAATGACAGAATCATTGGCTTGCCTACAAGGGATGGCTTCTATGCATTTGGTGAAGTAGTTTGTGGCAGTGAGAATCCATCTATGTTGGGCAGAAGATGGTGGATGGATTTCTCCTATGAAGTCAAGTCCCCACTATTGAAAAAGAGCTTCAACAGTGATTGGATGCAAAGGTAAGGGTGGCAGCTTTCTTTTGCCTTCAAAAAGTTGGCATTTATGGCAGGCAATGATCATCTTGTGTACATCAAGAAAGAGAGTAGGCCAATAGTAACCAACCCTTAGGATTTTTTTGGTTGTTGTCTTCCAGTATAGGTGGCCTCCACATTCTCCTTCATGGAACTTGTGCTTAACCTTCTTTGCATCATACTCAGGCAAACATTTAAGCAATATCCCACTTGCATTTTTCTAATAAAGACATTTATCTATAATGCGATAGTTTACATATTTTAACTTTAGAAACCTTGCCTTTGTTTTTGATAAACCAGGAGGTGTGTTCAAATTAAGAAAAACATAAAGAATATCAGCATACCAAGAGGAATTCATAAAATGATATTCAACAATGGGAGTTGAGATTTCCTCTTGATTATCCAAATCATTTATCATATTAATATCAAGAACTTCAAAATTCGATTCAGCCATTAATCTAGCTAGACCTTGGCCTTTGATGATTTTAGTGGGCTTTATCTCTAAATCATATTCAAGAATCACAGCTATCCACTTACCTCTCTTACCATCTGGGTCCTGTGTTAGAATGTCTTTCACAACTGAATTTGGGACAAAGGCAATGATGCGTGTGTGCAAGATGTACACTCTGAAGTATTTTAAAGCCTTAACCAAATTAAAGGCTTGCTTTTCCATAATGTTATACTTCAAAGGGACATCCCTCAAAGCCTTGCTAAAGAATGCAATAGGCTGCTCTTGTCCTTGTGTATTTTTCTGTAAAAGGACAACAGCTATTGTATGTTCTGATGCGAATGAAAAAATATAAAAATCTTTTGAAAAATCAGGACTGATTAGAACCGTTGTTTTGGTTAATGCTTGTTTCACCAGCTCAAAGGAATTCTTCGCTTCTAAGGTCCATTTTACCCCTTGCTCCTTCTTCAACATGTTTGTAATATTTCTAAGGAGCTCAACCAAGTTGGGGATGAATCTTCTTAAGAAATTAATCTTTCCAATGAAAAATTGCAGTTCCTTGATGTTTCGAGGATGAGAGATTTGCAATATGGCCTCAATCCTCTTTGGATCTATATTAATACCCTCTTTTGAAATAATGTGCCCAAGAAGCTTACCTTCTTGAAGACCAAAAAGTGTTTTCTTAGGGTTTAAAGATATCCCAAACTTTCTACATCTCTCGAAAACTGTTCTCAAATGTGTTAAGTGCTCTTCATCTGTCTTTGAAAAAAAATGACATCATCCAGGTAAATAATGATGAAGTAGCCCAATTCTTGCGAGAATGCTATGTCCATGGCTCTTTGGAATGTTGCACCAGCATTCATTAGACCAAAAGGCATTTTTACATACATGAAAGTGCCCCATGGTGTAGTAAAAGCTATTTTTATACCCTGATTATACCCTGAGTAGCCATCAAGAAAGGAAATTCTTCTGGAACCAACTACCCTTTGTAAAATATGGTCCATATTGGGTAAAGGGTAGTTGTGCTTGAGTGAAGCTTCATTTAAGTCTCTAAAGTCTATACAAAGCCTAATCTCTCCCGTTTTCTTCCTAACTGACACTAGATTAGACACCCACTTAGAATATATAATAGGGACAATAATACCAGCTTCATACATTTTCTTGATTTCCTTCTCAACCAAAGGCAACTGAACAGGGTTTATTCTATACAGCTTCTGTTTGAATGGTTTTTGGTTTTCCTTGAGAGGGATTTTGTGCTAAATTATTTCAGTGTCATAGGATTTCAGATCTTCGTAACTCCATGCAAAAACATCAGAAAATTCTTTAAACATCTCTATGTATTTGAGTTTAATGTGAGCTGGTAAAGTTTTAGATAGTTTTATCATCATTGGTTTTAGATTACTACCTATATTTCACTCCTCAACTTCAGTCTCTATAGGTTCCAGTTTTGGCTTCTTGGCCACATCGTTAAAATCAAACAACTCTTCTAAAGGGGCCAGACCCTTTGGAAAACTATGATCTTTAGAGTGCAAGGTTTCTAAGTCCTCTGTTTCTAACTCTGCACTCACCTCTGTTTTGTTTTTAAGTTTTCTAGATAGCAGATTTATATTAGCAACCTTAGGAGACTGTTATTTTTCACCAAGAAAATTTTCTTCACTATTGCAGTCTGTTTCATAATCTAAATCCGAAATGTGTATTTCTATTTCATTTCTGAATTGCATGAAGTCTTCTATTTGTTTGTCTCCGTCAAACACTTGCCAATATTTTTCATTATCAAGAATGGTTGGTCTGAATTTAATCCGAGTTGTGCACTCTTTAGTTTTATATGGCGTTAAGCATGTTCTAGCAGCAAAGGTTAAGTTGTGGGCCACGATATTTCTTTTTCTTGGGACAAAAATTAACTGGGACTCCTCAAAAGTTTTTAAGAGATCCATGACATCGTTTCGATAGGCCCTAAGTCTGGGGTGATTCACGTTGTATTCCCCGTTGACCTGCCTAATGATTAATTCCGAATCCCCATACACTTTGATTCTTTTGGCTCCTAACTTTTTCAACAGATGTAAGCCTAAAAGCAGGGATTCATATTCCGCTATGTTATTCGAACACTGGAAGTTTAATCTACAGGATATGCTTTCCGTGTGGTTGTTTTTAGTGTTGCAAATCCAGACACCTGCACCAGCATTGCTTCTAGTGCACAACCTGTCAAATTTCATACTCCATAGAGGACTAGTTTCAGGTTCATCTGTTCGGCTATTGTCCTCTTCAACTAAAGTGATTTTGGATTGTTCTTGAGTATCAACACTTAGTTGAATTCGTTTTAACTCCTTAGGTTTTTCGTTGCGTTAAGGAATGCTTTCTTGATTGTCAAGGTTAAAAAGCGAAGGACGCATGACTTGTAGCTCAAGAACCGGGTTTTGCTTTCTGTGGTTTAAAGGTTCAACAAACTGTTTTGGCAGTTCTGAGGTATCTACCTCCTCCTCTTTATCAGCCATTAATTCAGTTAAAGTGACTTGTTCACTGAATGATTCATCATTAAACAGGATAAAAGAATCGAGGCCTGTATTTACAGAATACAAAGGAGAGTTTTGTGGCCTGTCTTGACTAGTAACCATGTACTGCATATGGGACTCCCTGTAAAGTCTTCTGGTCTGATTGAAAATAGGGATGGTCGCATAGGTCATTTCCATCTGCATATTCCCTTGTAACTTATCCCCCCAAGATCGTGATAACAACATTCCATACTTTGGGGGAACATCAGCCACAACAATGTCCATTACTAAAAATTTGGCTGGGATCTGGGCTAAGTTAACACAGAGATATTTTATTAATCCTAAACATTTTACTCTGCTTGAGTCAAAGGAGTAAAGGTATTTATAAGGTCTGGTGATTTCTAGACCCAGGCTCTCCATCATAGATTTGGGCATTAAATTATGAGAGGACCCTGAATCATGCATAACATTGTGCAAAATCTTGTCATGAACATTTAAACTTACATAAAATGGAGGAACAGGCCCCTCTTGATATTTACCTTCAATATTTGGACCAAATATGAGCTCTGGTTGGTCATCGTTAAGATTGAATGTATCATTATTCTCTTCAATGTTCAAAGCCTTTAAAATTTGAGATCTATATATATTCTGGGTAGCTAACTCAGTAAGAGGAACAAAGATTTTAATTCTTGAAATTTCTTGCTCCAGGATAAAAGGAATTTGATTCTTTGAAGTGCCTGTCTCAGCCTTATTAACTGCCATTCTATCAGCAAAATCTGTTTGCTGATTTTGTCTATTTACATTTGACAAAATTGTTTTCACAGGAGTACCAACTGAGGTATTAGTACTACTAAGGTCTACACTCTGTTTTTGATTGTTTTGAGTGCCTTTCCCTTTACCTTTATTAGAATTTCCAGCCACTGTTTTTCCCTTCTGTTTGAAAACTTTAGGTTTGTTTACAGTGCTGTTTTGTGAAGATTTGTCAGAGGTTTTAGTTTTGGGAGTTTCTTGATTGGTTTTAATTCGAAGGTCATACTATTTTTGAGACTCTATGATAACATTTTCCATGTCTTGATAATAACTTTCATCATCATCTATTTTGTCATCAGAAGGTGTGTATAGACCTTGTTTTCTATCATAATGAACCTCAAAGTCATCATTATCTACTCCTAGCATGTTGATATCATCTTCCTTTGTTTTCTCATCTGTCTCTTCAACCTCACTCACATAGTTTTGATGAAAGGGAGGAGTGATCTGTTGATCATCTTCCCTTGGCCTATTTTCGGGTTGATTTCTTCTAAAATTATGATTCTGGTTCTGGTTTCTATTTTGAGGAGCAGTTTGGTTTTGAATTGCTTGTGCTCTCTCAAGGATGCTCATTTTCTTCATAATCTCCTCCATCATTATTTCCATCTTAGAGCTGGAAGTAGAAGGTGTGGATTCCTCTCTAAAGGACACTCTCTTCTCATTCTTTATTCTTGCTCTTTTCTCCATCAAGTTAAGTTCCACAGCAAGAGCCCCTTTTTGCATATCTTCAAGGGTTAGAGGATCTATTTCTCTCAGCTGATAGGCCATGTCAGGGTCAAACCCTTTAGGAAACTTGTTTAACGTTGTGGCTAGTGGAGGTTTTAGATCTGGGGGAAATGCATTATATACACTGTTAAATCTAGTGCAGTAAGCTTGTACACTTTCCCCAGTGTTTCTGTGGAGGTTCTTGTAATCAGAGAGTATTTGGAGAGGATTATTCTTCACTTCCCATTTGTTTAAGAATGTCTGATGGAAGGCTTGGAGATCATTGATACTATGGGGGGCTAATCCTTTAAACCATTTTATTACTTCTCCCCCTAAACTCTGAGAAAATAGTCTAATATTGACAGATTCATCATCAATTTCATTTCTATCAAAGTAGTCATTCATCTTATCCACATGTTGTGATGCAGTTGTAGCATTACTAGCATCATAAAATGGTATTTTGGACTAATAGTCCTGTGGAAGATTGACTAATGGTACAGGAAGGACTAAGGGAGCATACCATGCTGCCATGATATGAGGTGGAGGTGGATTAACAAGAGGAAAAGTGGGCTTAAGTGGAGTGGTTTGAACAAAGGATGTAGGATGAACTGATGTGGATGGACCAGGAATAGATTTCTTAGCTGATCTTGGATGAGAGACACCTAAATTGTGAAGGAAATGTAAATCAGGTGGTGTTGTTTCTCTACTACCAGGATGTTCACTTGTTTCAGGAGATGAAAGTGAAGTCTCGGAATCTAGCTGATCCAAATCACCAAGCAACCTAGTTCTAAATGGATTTCTTAAGTCTACTTGTGATTGTTGTAGAGATGCAAAATTTTCAGGAACTGAATTAGCTCTCAAGGGTGATCTGAAAACAGTTGAAGATTTAATCTTAGGAGACTTCCTAAGGATACTTTCAGGGTTATCAACTATCTCAGGTGGATTAGGGTCAGGGTGGGATCTAGTATGGATATTTCTAGGAGCCACTATGCTATATTTTTCGGACCCAATTAAACAAGAAAAGTTCAACCAAATATGACAGTCTTTAAGAGTTTAACTAATCTGTTTTACACAAATTTTAATCCTATAGTCCTATAACTAAGTTTAAATGATTATATAATGATAATGGTTCTTCCCAGTGGAGTCTTAAGGTTTGTTTAGGATTGTGGAGTCGCGAAGTGGAAGTTTTTAGCTCTTTTGGAGGTAAAAGGTTTTATGGTCCACCACCATGTTTATTAAATAACAATCTGAAATATTTTTGGGTTTTTTGAGTTATTTTTTCAGTCCTTTTGGTTTTAAGAGTATCTTAAATTGGTTTCAAAACTTAGCTACGGTTATGAGACAAAGACAGTGTACTCTTATGGCTAAGCCAGCTGATTCTTCAAGGTTTGATAAGGCCTTATGAGAATCCTAGTGTTTGCCTAGTTTTTCACTGATTCAAACAAGTTTTACCATGATTACCATTGGTTTGGTAGTGCTTGAAGAGGCTGATTTTTACTCACTGCAAAATTTTATTGAATCAAAGGTTTCTTGAGGTATTAAAGGTGCCTAGGCCGAAAAAACACTCAAAATTCCCCAGTGGAGTTGCCAGAGATGTTAGCTCCCTGTAATATACAATATTGAAAAAGTCAAATTGTAGGGAGAACACTATTTCAACCACTTTGGGATTCTAGGATCTAGCCCTCCTGAATCCGGAGAGGGATCTCTCTAATAAGTGCAAATATGTATTTATCTTTAAAGCTTTTGGGTAATGATATTAGGCTAGTTATGAATTCTGAGGGTTTTTGTTTGTTTTGGATGGTTGAGCATGATTATTATTTGAGTGGAAAGTTCTAAATGGAAAGAGTTTCAAAGGTGTGAATTTGTAAGCAATTAGAACAAGCTTTTGGCTAAAAATATAGATATAACGCTGGTGTTTAGTCCAATGGGCTATGGAGTCATAACAGGGCTTTAATTGAATAACAACTTCAAGAGTGATCCAAGGGGCAAGTCATCTATATCAAAATATCATTGAGATTAAAAAGATGGAATGGAAAAAATAAAGTGTTGGAGGGGTGGAAACTGATAATAATTTCAACAAGGATTTATAGTCCGTCCAAACAAGAAAAGCCTCTTAAGTAACTATTTAAAACCAACCAAGGACAGGGCTAACCATAGACTTCTTGGGCAAGTTTGTATTAAAGCAACTCAATTGACAAACAATCCAGTAATCCGCATAATTACCTTCAGAAAGTATGAAAACACACAAGAGAAACAAAATGCAACTTAAGATCAGATAAGGTACTTTGAAACCTAGTATGCTTTCAGGCAACACTTAGAGAAACTTTCGGAATTCACCTTTGGAGATAGAAACTAGAAAACAGGGTACACCATCACTTTTCTAGTCTAACTTTACTGAGCAGATAATGAAAATAACATTCAATAATAGTGTTTAAAGCAACTAGTAGGACAAGGGAATTACGCCATCATTCCTAACTATTTAAACTGTATTGAATCATTCTTAAATAAACAGTTTAGAAGAAAACATTGAGATATAGCTTATCAGTCAGAGAAGGGTACTGTAAATAGTAGGTCCTAACTCTATGCTTGTTGTTCATTATCAGAGAAATAATGGACAAAATGGCATACACAAAAGGAAAAAAAATTACATAGAAAGGAGCACTTCACCAGTGATATAGACTAGGATCCCAAGAAACAACTTGTTATTGATGTCAAACTAGTTACAGTCTTCAGGTCCAATGTTTCTGTTCAGCAATCATCTTCACTTCTTAGCCGAACTATTCTATCACAAACAGAGCTTCAAGAGCCTTTGAACACTATTTAAAAGTAGAAAATTCGAGCACAAGTATATTTCAAAGTTCTGCAACCAACATCTTTTTATCTCCTATAGAAGTATTTATAGAAGATATGAGGAGGTGGGAGGGGATAAAATATCTCCCAGGTTCAATTAATACAGATAAATGCTTCTCGACTGTTGAGGGGCTCGATGGATAAGTTTAAAGATGTTTTTTCTGTATTAATTGTTTTACATTTAAGAATTAAGCTCGGTGGGAGCTTTTGTTGACTTTAAGGCTCTGTTTCATGTTGTAATAACTCTGCTGATATTTTTGCATTAAGTTCCTTTGGCAGAATTAACTATTCGGCTGCGTTGAGGAAAATATCTTCCTTCTTAATCATAACTCGGCCTCTGTTGAACGCTTTGAAGCTACAGGTGGCATTGGGTAACTGAGAGGAATCAATTAGCCTCAGATGTGGTAGCGGAGGCTCTTTCTGACTGATAAATATTTTGATTTATCTTTAATTGTGTTTTAATCTAGTGGATTAGGCTTTTGATTTCGATCTTAGCCATAATCCATCCAAACTGTAGAATTAATCTTCAATCCTTCATTTCTGGCTTGTTTTAGTCTTCAACACTGATACTCTTCGTTTAATTTAATTCTGTGTGTCTTGTTGATGTGCAGGTATATAAAAGGTCCATATGGAATCAATGCCCATGAAGCATTGACGAAACGTGAAATTGAACCCTGTGGAATGATATTTCTGTATGCACAAAGGCATGAGGGATCGTCATCCCCGACCTTTGGTTTTCCTTTGATATAATGGAAAAACCATTTAAAACCTGCAAAAATACATAAAAAAATTAAGAAATCCTATATATTGAGTAAAATTGCTTTGGAGGCTTCGGTTTGGAGCGTGACCATTGGATGAATGCATCCAACGGCGGAGATTTGATGCAGAGGTCAAATGGAGGCTGTTTGGAAAGAACGATGGTTAAAATTAAGTCAGAGCCGTTGATCGCGCAAAGATCAACGATCGCGAGGAATAATAATATCATAAAGCGAAAGGGTTACTTTACAATGGGATAAGCGGAAAATGTGAAGAAATACAAAAGAAAAGGGAAAAAATCCCTTGGCGGAAGAAATCTGTGTAAAAACAGAAATTGGGGTTTCGGGATGATCATGGGCCATCGGATGAGCTCAGGCCATGAGATCAATGACGGAGATCGTATGTTGAAAAGCCTTTGGAAAAGGCGGGGGGTGATGAAACAGAGAGAAAATGATTTGAGACTGTTGATCTGGAGAGATCAACGGTCGAGGAGGAACGCGGTATAACATAATGCAAATGGGGAAGGGTGGTATCGGGAGCAAAAACCGGCAGTATCACTCGATGAAAAGGTGGGTAGGCAGTTTTGAATTTTCGAACGCGATATGAGTTATCAATTGACGCATGGCGGTTCAATACCGTCCATTTCGCATGATTTTGGAGAATTATCACCCGCGCTTAAAGTTACGCAATATGGAACGTCAACCATTAGATCTGGGGCCTCAGATCTAACGGTGGTGAGTGAGCGCGATATAGATATGATGTGCGGGTCATGGCATGTGGGGTGGTTTTTTTCTGAGCCGGTTGATCAAGATTGGATGGCTAAGATTAGATCTGGAGGGAGGCAGGACCTACAGGGATCGGGCCTGTCGGAGTTAATATGAGCCGTTAGATGGAACAGATCAACGGCTGAGATGTGATCTGTTGGTTGAATGAAATAATACAAAGGTGGAGAATGGGTTAATAAGGCCGTTGATCTGCAGAGATCAACAGCGAAGAATTGGCCAAAAACATTATGAAGCGGGGCGCATGAATTTAACCAAAGTCGAGAAATACAATCTAGACCGTCCGATCTGGACATGTGGATGACCTAGATGCAATTGGAGGCATGCGATCGGTGGGGGGATAAATTAAATGGTGCCGATGCGATTGGTTGTGGGCCATCGATCTGTAGATCATATCGACAGTGGAGGATGAATCAGAGGGGTTCAAGGTGGAGAAAAGGCTTATGATCGGAGAAAATAAGGGCCGTTGGAGTTGGAGATGTGGCGGATAGATCCAACGACGGAGGATCCATCGGGGGTAGTTAATCGGAATGGGGAATAAAATGTGCTCGATAAAAGCTACGATGCGATATTGTGCCGATCATTGATCGACTTTAGATCAACGGTCGGGAATGGGTTTTAAATAATGAACAGCGGGACCCCTTTAAAACTTATGAAAACCAAAAAATTAATGAAACACAAAGGTTTTATGGTGTTGGGCGGGTTATATAAAAGGATTTGCGCCCGTCTGCGGGGGCCTGTGGATATATGGGAAAGCAAAAGGCCCAGGGCTTATATGTATAAGGGCCAATCGACATCAGAAGCATGGTGCTGGACTTTTCAATCTACCCATTTTACAATCTCCGATGCGATTAGCACTTCGGGACTTTAACTCTTGGTCCTAGGCGTAGGTTTATATGGAGAGAAGAAGAGGGTGGTGGTTTATATAATGGGGCTCAATCGCATCGGAACAATGGTGCGAGACTTTTCAATCTACCCATTTTCATTAAAAAACATTGCTCTGGCGGGTTTAGACCACAACTTAGGAAAAGTGGGTTTTTATGATTTTCAAAGGAAAATTGCATTGGAGATGGGTTTATTCACAAGGTTTAAGCACTGGATGCGGGCTCTGTGGTTATATGAAACAAAAATAAGATCGGGGGTTTAAAAACAAAGGGATAATCACATCAGAGGCTTTAACGAAAGAAATAGACTTGCGCGAACCGATTTCTTCGATGCGATAAGCACTGAAAGGGCTTAGTGCCTTGTTCCAGCACCAAGGCATATGGTGGGGAAGTGGTTAGGACCTATCCCGAAGGGGCTTAAGTCCATAGTGAAAAAAATTATTTTTTATGAAAATTTTCAAAGTTTTTGATGGATTTGGGGGTTTCAAAAAAGTTCAAAAGTGAGTTTTAAACTTTGTAAAATGGATCTTATGAAGGGAAAAAGGGGAAAAATGGAAAATAGAGGAATTCCATGGGAAATAAAGGGGTAAAAATGAAGGTTAGTTTGAAGTGAAAGGAAGGGAAAAATGGTGTTTTGAAATAGTCTTTTCTCTATGAAATCAACAGAATTTCAGAGTTTAAAAGGGAAAAAACAGTGAAGATTTAAAACAAAGGGCATGATGTCTTCATGAGTCTTAAAGAGATAACATTTTTAACAATAAATTTTTTCTCTTGATGGCTCCAAGAATGATTTAGCCACCTTTTTATATAACAAATTTATAGGTGGCTAATAGCTCATTTATGGTTTGGCACCCAAGGGTTCTGACAAGTGAGGCAAAGTTTTTCCTTCCTCAATTTCTTCTGATCTTGATCAAGAGATGCCCTCCTGGGCCATGACGGAGTCTCTTGATACAATAATGCTTTCACCTTGGGTAAGGTGTGTTGCAAATCCCGAGCCTTCTCCACAACTTCTATGAGAGTAGTTGGTTTAGTGGACTTAACCAACCCATGCAATGGTTCAGCCATCCCATCAAAAAACATGCATACCCTTCTACTCATAGTGAGGTTGGATACCATCAGAGATAACTTCAAATATTCAGCAATATATTCTTCTAGATCTCCTCTTTGTTTGATCTTGGTTAGCTCAACAAAGTGTGCCTCTGGATCCCGTGGATCAAATATCTCTTCTAGTCTCTTGGTGAAGATTGAGTATGAGGTGATATGGGCATGTCCAAGTGTAGTCAGTCCATGGAACGACCATTCATGAGCCTCCCCTTCTAAGTGCAGCGTAGCTATTTTTATAGCCTCTACTTCGAAAACTCCATTGAGTTGAAAGTAAGTATCTAGCTTCTCCACCCAAGCCTTAGCTATGCACTTACGTGATCCATCATATGTAGGCAAGAAGAATATTCCCATACTGTGCTGTAACTCTGCCTCTTGCATAACTCCTCCCTCCTTTCGGTGATAATAAGCTCTTCTCCCATCCTTGATTCGATAGAATTCTTGAAAGCTCAGGTGATCTTTGAATCTTTTGGACTGAGAGTCATACTCCATGAAGTAATCACCAAGGGTTTCTTCCTCTCTTTCCTTAGATAGGAATGAGGTCATGGTACAGAATTTCAGAAATTATGTGTGGCTGATTTATCCACACCATGTGAAGTGCTAGTGATTGCTTCCCGGTAAAACCCTCTAGGGGCTTCCTCTTACCTTAATCCCTTGAGATCTCTTGCAATGTTCTGCATGGTACTGAGTAGAAGCTTGGAAATATCTTTATTCTGCATACTATAGATATACTATCCTCATAGGCTGAGCCAAGAGCAGAGCTTCGATACCACTGTAATATTCCTTTTCAGGAATTTCATCACTATGGACAATAAAAATGTTGTTTTCATAAATTTACATTACAGAACTGAAGAAAATGACTTGGATCCTTTATATTATACTTTTTAACCCTCAAATACCAAATGGCATCAGAAACAAATCACTCTAGATATGTTAAACAGATCTCCCCAGCTCAATATAGCTTAAAAGTGCTCAAACCCCATGACTTTTGATAAAAAAATTTCTGAAGCATGTAATAGTGTTATTTCATAAGGGTTTCTACAAAAAAATATACTTCATAACAAATCTAGAGATTTCATTATTCATAGAGTCAAAAAGATGGAGGTCTAGCCTCTTTTACACCAATTTGGAGACAACCTGGCAATGGTTACATGAGTGCACAAGTGTAAAATAGCAGTGCTGCAGAAAATCACGTAGTCTACTGCAACTCTATATATGATATAGCTGAAAAATACATAATATGGCTGATTAATATAGAAATATATCCAAGAACCTCCTTACTAGCTTTCCTGGAGAGGGAAAAGCCCCTCCTCCTCAAGAGTTAGCACAAAAACAAGGGATTTAACCCTACCACAACATCACCTTAAAAAATGATGCAGTTTCTGCAAGATACTGCACTGTAGGGGTTGGTGACTACTTGACCCAAAGTCTGATATGAAAATGTAGCCCATAATTCTCCTCTTAGATCCCTTCAACAAGCTAAACCAAGATGAGTGAATGGAACTCCCGCATGAGAATCCCTTGCACTAAACAGTGCAGCAAACCCAACTAAACAATTGAAACATGCAAGAAGTCATAAGACTGAAAACAAAAAATATTCTGAATGAATCTTATGGCTACCATCCCTTCCTTTTTATCCTTGGTGAGTCTCCTCAGCCCAGACCCCACTCATTCATGAGGTTGCTTCTTTGCAAAGAGTCCTCCATCAAAACTACGCTATCTCCACTGGTTTTCCCTCCCTTTTTACAGCGCTGTTGATTGTGTCAAAAAGGATCTAGTCTCCACAGATTGCCTCCTTTCACACCAAGGTGGCTTTATTTTTCCTTCCTACAAATATCCCCTTTCACATTGGGACTATCTCATTCCTACTAAATAGATTTAAGGGTCTCTCTACCCCATTTATTCTCTAAGCTGCAAAAAAGAGTAACATATAATATTCCAACTAACAGTAGCTAATTGGGAATATTATAGAAACACAGCCTGCACACACAGCCTAGAGGGGTTCGCACACAACAAGACTGAGGATCTATGTGCACACAACCAACAGGAGTCCTTACCCAAAACAACCCAAAATAGATCTAACAGTTCGCACGTAACATCAATCTATCAACTTACTTCCCTACTAGACCCAACTATCTATCTATTTATAATATCGTAGCCTTTGCTATCCTATGGTTCAAAAACCATGGTTGCGGACCCTAGAGCTACCATTTACCCCATTACAACACATTAGGGGCTTTCACCCACCCCAAAACCGCTACGAAAGACCGAATTTAACAAAATTGTACGAAAAAAACAGGTTAGGGAACCTCGTTCCAACACGATTGTGTTTATTTTCCGCAATTGATCTGTAGAAGGATCCAATATCTTGCTTTAGCATATCGCATGATTGGATTGAATCCATTTATATACATATTTTTTGTATAATTTATACACTTGGAACACTTTCTGATGCTACAAAAACCAACACTTTAGAGCCTGCTTTGATGGAAATTGAATTAGTGAGAGCTGCTCCAGATTAAGACCAAATAGGATTATTTCCATCACCATGTATCCAATTCTCTTGTAGGAGGAATCTACCTCATAAAAAAACCAAAACTTCTTGATTTTGTGAAAAAAATCTTCATACTAGAACTATAGGGGGAGGGAGGGAAGTTTGAACCATACCATAAATAGTGAAAGCTCGTTAGAGCGAGCATCAAAATCCACCATCCAATTTTTTAGGTAGAGTTCCTGGGAGTCTCGAGGGTTAGCTCAACTATTCAGTCTCCCCTTAACAAAGCCATAGAAATTAAATTTCTCAACACTATTTATAAGTAGATCTGTGGTTTAGTTGGAAGGAAATGATACCTTTGGATGGATCTCCCTGGTACAAATATTCCATGGACATAGCAGTCACTTGATCTCTGGGGTTCGTGAACCACATAGAAAATAAAAAAGAGAAGTAAAAGTGCTTGGGAATGCCACTAGAAACACCATTGGAGAATCTTGTCTGCACCTTCACGGAGTGTGTGAGCCGTCCTAACCAAATCTTCACCAGAATAATGCATTTGGGTGAGTGAACCATCCTAAGAAACTAAACCCTAAACTACATATTTAGAACTGAGAGAAAACACCTTCATTTTCCTCTCCTCACACACACACACAAATTGTGGTTTAGAGTCACTGAGTGGCCACTACATCCATGGGTAATAATCTGGGAAGATTGACCCAAAGGGATCTACTCGGAGGCTTATTTGGTCGGGCCTAACCCCAAGGGCATTGAGGAGATTTGACCTCGTGACCTCCCAATTGGAAAGTTACTTAACAATGAGAACTCGACCAACTGAACTATCCCTTGGGGAACACACACACACACACACACATATGTACACACACACACACACACACACACACACACACACACATATACTAGTTTTTAAACAATAATTTTTAAATAGATATAAACAATTATTTATTTAAAATTTATTATTTAAAAATCAATTAATAGGGAAACAATTGAATTTGTTAAAATTCTTTTTTTGTGTATTAAAAACATTATTTTCTTTTTATTATATGATTTTTTTTCATTGACATATTAAATCATTACTAATTGTTATATTTATAAGACTAAAATAAATAATTCATGATAAATGTGAGATACAATATTCATTCATATGATACATAGAAGTACGATTTCTTATGACCCTTCATTTCATATTTCGAGAGTTTTTTTGGGTTTCCTCATGACTCTTCACATTCAGTTATGGCTTGTCACCTTTTTCACAAGAATAATCCAAAATTTCATAATCCCTAAGGATTATGTTTCCAACATTTGTCCATTAATACGAATGGTTGTATGTGAGTCTGAGAAGAGAGCTAAAATATGGAGATGGATAAAAACCAATGGCTAGATGTGCTCTCTGAATATAGTGGTTTAAATAAGGTCACAAACCAAACGGGTAGAAAAATTTGAAGTATTCCACTAGTGGTGGTTTGAGGATGACCACCAACTTTGGAAATTGTCTTGAAGTAGTTCCTAGAAAAATTCCCAATTTGGTTAGAAGCTGATGCCTTCTACTAAATGGATCTGCTATTTGATAATGGTTTAAATATGACCAAAAAATTTAGTCTAGAAAAAGCAATGTTCTATCGAGTGGTTTAAGTAGGACCAAAAACCAAATAATGCTCATGGAATATGAGTCTATATTTGGCTACAACTTTGGTTTTAGCTTTTGATGAATTTGGCTCCGTTAGGGTTCTATAGCCTAGGAATCCAAGTGTGTTTTCCTATTACTATTCATCTTGGGGTTTTGTTTGTAAATTTTAGCCAATGAGTCACTATGTGTTATAGTCTAAAGAGTCCCTTGTGGAAAGAGGTAAAATATAGTCAAATTATTGTAAATATATGGGTGTCTTTAGTCCTTTTTCAAATTTGAAAAATTCTAATAGACCATGAGGGGTCATGTCATGGGTTTGTTAGTAGTTTATACTTCTCATACCTCCATCATTTCAAAGTTCAACATCATTACATGAGAGGATTTGTGATGGAATAAAAATAAAAATTCCCTAAAAAGCCTCTCATTTATTCCTCACCTGAAATGAAATTCAAGCCCTGGAGAAAATTGAAGGTGAAAGTCAAAAGTGACAAGGCTGAAGATGAGGTTGAGGTTGGCAAAAGAAAAAGTTGAAGAATGCCAAGCAACAAATCAAAGAGGCAAAGCATTCATCAAAGAAAACAAGGAAGAGCAGCCTTGATATATTGGATGAGGCTTCCCAATGTTGAAGTTGCATCAGAAAGGAGATTTCCATTTTTTCCATTTTGAAAGTTTTCCTATATGCTATGTTTTGATGAATTTTGCCGAAGATTGAATTTGCGCAGCAAGAGCCTACTATGAAAGTTTCATGGTGTCATTTTTTGGTAAAATGATGAAGGTTTTTAAGGATTGAAGCATAGTGTTAGCCATCAGTATTTTTTACATATTAGTGATGACTATATATTCAGCTGAGTTTTCTAGAAACTGATTTCCTTATGTCAATATGTCATCCAGAAAACCCTCCTAAAACTTTTTTCACCTTTCTACCTTTCCAGTTCGCCCATGTCGAATATCAAAACCTCATATCACAATCCTATCCAGCTTCAACCTTATTGGTCTGCCCATCAGCCTTAAAAGGCAAATCCACATCTGTTTCAATAGTCTCCCCTATGTTAGGAAGTGGCGTTTTAGGACATTTCTCCTTTGGCAATCATCAAAAAGCCAAAAAGCCTCCATCTGCAGCAGACCTACCATGACTGATCCCTTAATTTGCAAATGAAGTTGACAAACAGCCTTAAGTCGCGCCACTCATATTCCTTAGGTCTCAGCACTGCATAAAGCCCAATCTCAAGCTGACTAGTAGGTTTTCCACAGTGTTCTATGGTTTCTACAAAGGCAGGAAATATAACTTCATCTCGGGAGGAAATGCTTGATCTATAGTTAGAGGAGCAGCTGCTTCTAAATGTATTATGAACCTGAGATGAAGCTGCAAAACAAAAGTCACTCATCAGGACCTTGCTGTACCTCTTTCCGTGCGCATGAAAATCACAGTAAGAAAGGGTCGCCACCGTCTCAGCAAAATGGTAAATTGTCAAGGCCCACAACCTCCTTCATTTCATGCGTAGGGTTAGGCGCCTCTTCATCCAAGGCGCGCAGGGCGCAGCCGTTGCTGACCTAAGGTTGCAAAAGTCCGTGCTTGCCTTTACTCTAAACAATGAAACTTGAAACAATATCTTCGTGTTTCATGAATGTAATTGATGATCATAACAGGAATGGAGCTTGCAATATGCTAGCTCAAAAGAAAGGAAAGTCTGATTTGATAAGGGAGCTCATCTCAAACTTTCAGAATCATGTGAATTGATGAAATGAAGAAAGGCATGTCATTGGTGAAAATTCCAAAGCATAAGTACCCTGTCTATCCACAAGATCAAATAAGAACAGATGATAACCAATGCCATTACACAGGCAAGAGAAAGTTCTTGGTTTTTCAAGAAAGCACTGACCTTCATAGTCACAAAGGTTATTTGTCAAGTAAATCAATCATGAGATGAGCAAGCCAAATATCTAAATCACCCTTAGGACAGCAGCTAGACAGATATGGCTAGGGTGACTACGACACATAATGATGTTTTAAGCGAGAATTCGCTAAGACCGATGTCTAAGTAGTTTACGTACTATATCACCTCGTAAAAAAGGTCATTTCGAAAAGGATTGTTTAAACCGTCACACTTTACCCGATGAAGAGCTCTCCTCTATATATATGTATACAAAGTTACCGCAGTGTCGCCGAACCTAATGACAAGAAAGCATGGAAGGATACCAAAAGGAATAAAGGTCATTGCTACGTATGAATGATAGTGGCTGATAATGTGGTGAACCTGCACTCTATTTCAAAGAAATCAAAGAACTAGCTGATGACAATACCTACGTAGGAAAGAGACAATATTGAATATATGTGTGCACTGGGCACAAAAGAAGGACCCTCTCCTTGAGAAAGGTCAAGGTGCCCAAGAGGGAAACAAGGAACATAGTCTACCAGAATGAACATTTGATAAAAGAAGGGTTTAATAATCGATCGAACAATAAGGACTGTGTATCAAAAAGCCCTGTTTTCATATTCTACAAGCTTGTCTTTTCAGATGGGGAGACAAATGGGTATATGATCTTATGATTAGGCAGAAGGAATTTGTTTTGATGAATTATCACTGTTTATATGTCTTATAACAAACACACTTGTTATCATTCCAGAGGGCAGATGTAGCACAGAACTGCATGGAAAAAGGACCTGCAGACAAGACCTTTTAAAACTTTGTCACCAAGAAGATTTCCCCTTTAAAGTTATTATTCACTGTGTTCCAAAGGTCTTTCAGCCTGTGATCATTGTTGGATAGTTCAAAAGGAAGAAAGCACAACCTTTATTTTGAGGGAAAAAAGAGTACTGTATACTACACCTACAAACAGAGATTTGAAAATCCACTATAGGTAAAAAATGAAGGAGTTGTCAAAGAAAAATGACAAATCACCTGTGTTATTGATTTACCGTAGTATGGTGGAGTTGGTCACTCTAACACTAAAGTTCGTAGGCTCGGGGTCAAGGCTATATACATATGCAAATAACAAACCCACTGTTTGAAAAAACAAACAGAGTTAGAAATCAATGTTAATTCCGAAAGGATAAGTGACCGTTGGAGAGTTATGGTGATATAGTATCAAAGGGTTATTATGGTGTAAATTTTTCATTTTCAAAAATCTGAAGAAGAGCCCACGCCTCTCCACCATCGAGACAAAGAGAATCTGGTCGGAAATTCACAGGTTTGCCCTAGAAAAAGCAGCGCGACGTGCCTGGGATTTGGCGCGACGTGCCTGGGCAGCAAAATACACGGGGCCTCTTCGTCGGCGCGACGTGCGTGTAGGTGGGCGCGACGTGCCTGTAGGAGGCCACCCGACCACACGACAGGCCGACCCGACAAGTTTTCCTGCGCGACGGGTTTTCTCCAAAGGTTGCCGCGCGACTTTTCCAGACTATCCAGCGTTTCTTTCATCCTTCAAGTGGGCATCCATCAAATTTGAGGTATTTTTATGAACTCCCCATCGATTTCAAGGTGTTGATAAATGACAAAAATGTTTGAAAACCCCGGACCTTGGCATTATTGCTAAAAACAAAAGCAGTTTTCCTACACAGTGAGATGAGGTAATTACATTGTGATAATACGGGGTGTTATGGTTAGGAACCAGTTTGTGTCGTTTTCAAATCATGTATTTATTGACATCAGAGGTTTCAAGAACAGAGTGACTGCTGCCTATCTCACAAGCACACCTTTGTATGCAAACTGCCCCCCCTATTTCACTATATTTCACTACTGTAAGTTTGTTGACAGAGAGCTTCCAAAGATGACAGCACATTAAAAGGCAGAATTTGTTGATGAGAAGTTACACATTGGAGGCAGGGGTATAGAGGTATTGGTGTATCTCTCAAAACTCTCAAGCAAATAGTGTATTCTATAAACTATCAGGCAATCGGGATTTACAATTCCAAACCTAGGTCTACTTGTTCTTTTACACTACCTTTGGTATCACATTGAAGATTTATTAACAGGATTCTCGAGAGTGAAACAGTGGCCATTTTCTAGAAGGCAGGGTTGTTGGTGGTTAAATCTAAGCTTTGAAGGCAGAGGTATACAAGTGATGTCTGATTTCTTAAAACTTCACAATAAAAAGTGTCCCTCATAAACCACTGTGTATTGTTAATCTAGGTCTGCCCTCTTTCTTCACCTCATTATCATGTTGAAAAGCTGATTGACAAAGAGACTCTAAGGATAAATGTTACATTGAAGGGCAGATTTCATTGATGTGTTTCTAACTTTGGAGGCAGAAGTAAAAAATCAGTTTTTGTTCTCTTAAAACTTCACAAAGGAAAGGGGCCTTTTTTCTGAAGAACAAAGTTGTTAGTATTTGAAGTTAAGATTAAGACAGAGGTACAGGTTGAAGATTTGTTAACAGGGTTTTTCTGAAGGTAAACAAGGCCATTTTCTAGAAGACACGGTTGTTGATGATCAAGTTTAACATTTAAAGCCATAAGTACACAGTACACTAAGGAGCAGAGGTTGTTGATGGTTAGATTTTGACATTAAAGGCAAAGGTACCAAAGTGGTGTTGGATTTCTCAAAACTCCACAAATGAAAAGGGCCACTTTCTAAAGGGCAGAGTGCTTGGTGATTGCATTTGATATTAAAACAGAGGTGCAGGTATTATGTTGATCTCTTAAACTCACAAGCAGAGAGTATATTTCCTAAAAACCACTGTGCATTGGTTACACATCCAACTTGAGTCTGCCTTTCCTAGAAACCATATTGTATCATGTTGAAGACTTGTTGACAGAGATTTTTAAAAGTAAAACAACATAGTGAAGGATAGAGGTTGTTGATGTTAGATTTTGACATCAAAGGCAGAGGTACAAAGGTGGTGATTAAATTCTCAAACTTCACAAGTGAAAGGTGTTTTCCTTAACACTGTGGGCTAATTTTTCACCTAACCAAAAGGTCTCCTTTCTTTCCACTGTATGATCCCTACAGAAATCTGTTGACAGAGGTATTTTTCAAGATGAATGACCTAAAGAGCAGGGTTTTTTATATTGGAGTTTTGTTTTGAAAACACAAATACCAGTGTTGGTTGATCCCTAGCAGACTCACCAAGAGGAATGATTGCTTAATACTACATACAGGAAATTTATACAGCATATTGGCTCATCTTTATTGATGGTTTTCTATTGAGAAGTTTACATAGCTGAAGTGTATCCAGATTTGAAGGACTGTTATTAATAAGTGCAGAGGTGGCTTATTCCAAGAACATTGTTGCATTTTATTCAAAATCACAGGGTCCATATCCGTCCAAGTAGTGTAGTGGCCAGTTTCAATCCAGCAGAGCATTTTTCATACATTGAAGGCAATTTGCCTCTTCCAAAGCTTGTTTCAAAGTTAGAATGCCTCCAAAACGAGATCACAAAGGCGGACAACATAAGAGATATGAGTCTATCTCCATAGAAGAAATCAATTCTCACCCATCAGTGCTTTTCAATTTCCATGAAGTAGGCTGTCTTGATTTCTGTCAGAGGATAGAAGAAGTCAAGAGTTTCTCGCCACTTACACATTTGTGCGCTTTGAGATTCAAGGACAAACACTTCCAGTTAGCGGGTCTTGACTTCAAAATCTCCCCAAGGTATGTATCCAAGGCTACCAAGATCCCGTATCATGGTGAAAAGTGGTTTAAACAAGCGTATCTTGATCTGGAGGATTATAAACCTTTCATCAAGCCTGAACATAGGGAAACCATCACTGCTATTTTCCCCTTCTCCTATCTTCTTGACAGTTATGCTCCGCTGATGAAAGCCATAATGAGATATTTCACTTGTGAAGGGAGGTTTAGCCAAATTTTTGCCTATCATGTTCGCTTGTTGATGCATTTTACTAGAAGCAGGCAATTAAACCTTCCATACTTTTTGTCCAAAAGCATAGAGAAAATGGTAGCTACTGTCCAAAAGAAAGCTCCACTTCAGCAAATCCCTTCTCTCTTTCACCATTCCTTGATCAAAATCATCTTCTTACACCAGCTGGAGAAGAAAGGGGTTTCATGGGATTCATTCATTAGCCATGCCGATTTCGCCACTGTCCCTCCTGTTCATGTGTCTCCTACTCAGCCTGTCCATCGCCCAGTGCCTTTATCTAGTAGGCCTACCCCTAAAAAACTCCAAATGACCACTGGGCATCCAAGTAAACAGGGATAAGGAGAGGACAGTGAGCCACAGGGAGAAAAGGAGGATGATGAACAGCAGCAGCCAGATTTGAGGGACAGCAGCAGTTGGAAATCAGTGGACAGCAGCTAGAGGTTGATGGACAACAGCAGTTGGAGATTAGTGAGCAACAGCAGCAAATCCAGGAAGAGGAACAGCAGCAGACAGAAATTGAAGAGCAGCAAGTTGGGCAAACAATTGAAGCACCTCTTGAGCCACAAGCTGGACAGGATGTTGAGGAAGGACAGCAAGCTGAAGCTGCCTCCTTAACAGTGATCAAAACTATTCCTAAAAAGAGGAAATTGCCCAAAAAGACAACTTCTAGCTTGCCAAGGAGAAAAAGCACTAGATTGGCATTCAAAGGCAAAAGTAAAATTGGAGAAAGTGCAAAGCATGGAGGTGAATTAGCTATTATCCCTATCCAAAGTGATGATAGTGACAATGAGGCCCGCATCCTTGAAAACCTCCTCATTCACAAAGAAGAGCAAATTGAAGTGTTACAAGAAGATCTTCAAAGGGCGAGGAATTTCAACCACTTCTTGGAGGTTGAAAACAAACAAATGAAGTTTCATGTAGCTATCCATGAAGCGAGAGCAATCAAGTATAAGACAGAGGCAGAAAAGGCGCAAGTAAGAATTGAAGAGCTCATTGGCGAGTTTGATGATGAGGAGGAGGAAGACCAGCCTAGGCGAAAGAGGCCTAGAACCATCGGGCTTAGAAAAGCCTTGGAGAAACAGAGAGCAGAAGAACAAGCTCAATTCGAAGCCTTTCCTCTCACTACCTTCCTTGAGCAGGAAATTGAGGAAAACAAGGAAGCATGGCTTGAAAGGGCAAACCAGCATTTGGAAACAAGGCTTGAGAAGGCAAACAGGGATCTTGAGCTACAGAGAAAGAGGACTCTTCACTTTCAGAAGCTAAATCAGTTTGCCAGGCGAAAATTGAAGGTAGCACAAGAAAAATTGAAGAAGTTGAAGGAGAGGCGCCTAGCACGGAAAGAAGCAAAAATCATATCAGCCCTTGATATTTTGGCTTCAGCTTCGGAGCATGTTTCTATGGACCCTTGAGGGTCATGCATGCCAATTTTGGGCCTGTTTCGGAAACTTTTTGTTTTTTGGCATTTTTGGGTTTTTCGCCAAAAACTCATAAATTCGCCAGTTCAGTTTGATGAGTTTTCAAGGGTGGAGGATGATCCCAATGGGTTCCATAATTCCATGAGCAGGTCTCCAGCGATTTTCAGGGCATTTGAAGATCATTCGCCCCCTCAAATTGGCGAAAAACAGCCTCATTTTGCACATTCTGCCCGCCATATCAGCAGTCTGCTATTTTCTGGGTTTTTGCACACAGGTACAGTTTTGAGGGACTTTCAGAGATCAGATTGAGGTGATTCCACTTGCGCCGGAAATCAAACACAGAGAGCTTTCCAACGAGCCATCATGAGCCTCATTTCGACATCGGGAAGGCTTCCATTTTCATCCAGCAAGTCAGGGGACCTTTTTCAGGCATAAATATGAAGTATTTTTGCAATTTTTGAACTCCAAAAATCTGCTTTTCCCAAATGTGCGTTAGGCTATTTTTATCATGGGAAAATCATGTAAAGTCAATATAATTTCCGTTTTTAGCATTTTTTTAGATATTTTATGGGATATTTTGTGCCTTGGGCTTTGCAAAGCCTCAAGGACAAGATTAGATATTTTGACATGGCCAATGGGATAGCTAGTTGCTCCATGAGGTTTTCCTCCCTCAAGCCTATTTATCCCATGGTTCTCATTGTAAATCAGAGGCTGAACTTGAGAGAAGAATTAATGCATTGGTCATATGAGCTTTGAAGAATACACTTGAGTTATGATTTTTGGACTGCCTCTTGGATGCTTTTGAGGAATGTTGAAGGCTTGTTGATGGATTCGTTGACATGGTAGAATGGTATAGTGCTTCTTAATGTGTTTTGTCTTCTAGTTTTCACTCATAATTCATATTTCTTGCTGCTATAGATCAGTAAAGATTGATTTTGAGATATGCCCATGGAGGCACCTCAAAATCCCTGAATCTTCATAGCTTGATGTTTTCTTCTCCCTTAGTTATGCTAAAGAATTCTTAGTTGCTCTTTAGTAACCTAAGGTGTTGTTGCTAAGTTTTATTCATCAGTTCCATGTATGTTGAGTAGGATGTATGGTTTGCCCTACCTACCTATCAGCTGCCCATAGTTCTGTCCATAAAACTTTCTCTTTGACTGATTTGTTGATCATTTTGTTGAACCAAGGAGGCCTAGTCCCGATCTAGCCCTTTGCCTAAAAATATGAAAACTTATTTGTCCAAGTGCCCAATGACTTAGAGACTATGTTTAGGCGTTCCGGCATAGTTTATGAGTTGTTAGTTTGTCTCATGTGTTTTCCCAAAGTCTGATAGCCATTTCCCGAAGTTAGAGGGTCTTATACCTCTATGTATGGCTGGAATGTTTGATTTCTATGTATTGATTAGCTTATAGTTATTCCTAGCATGATTAATGGCTTTCTATTACATGTTTATGTCTGCTATTAACTAGTTTGCACTTGAAATCCCTTGTCTTTCACCAACTTATTGTTCATTTAATCCATTTTTCCCAGAGATCCCTTCTATTGTGAATCAAATCGGCCCTACAGCAGCTTTACATCATCACCTCATTAGCTTCCTTGACCTGTTTGACCCCATAGCCCAATTTATCTACATCTTGTTATCCAGTTTATGTATTTGATCAGTTTCACCCCTCACAAACTTAAAAACTAAAAAAACCAAAACACACTTCATAACTAGCCTAATATCAGAACATCGCAAGTAAACACACCGACATCTTTTGCACATATAGAGAGAGCCCTCTCTGAGTCCAGGAAGGCTAGGTCCTCGGGCTCCAAAGCTTGGTTTGATGTTACATCGTCATTTGGCTAGCCAATCGGCCAAATCATGGGACCCTAACATAATGGCGATCACGGTGGGACCTACTGAGTACATGACAGTCTAGCGAACTCTTATAGACTTTTTAGTCCTTCAATCCTAAACTCAGACCATCAGCCTTTAGAATCATTTAGTGTAAACTCTCTGTTTCACCATCTTAGCAAAGTGATGAATCAGGTTCATAACACTCTTACATCCTAGGTTGCACATAAAACTCAGAAAAAACCACAAAAACTCCCTTAGATTGGTTTTTGATAGTATTGGTGGTGGACCATACAAATATACCTCAAAACAACTAAAAATCCACCTGGCGACTCCACTAGCCTCCAGTAGGCCTTACTACCTTGCCAAATTTTAGAATACCATCCGATTTAGCCACCTCATCGCCACACTAACATAATGGCGATCACGGTGGGACTTTGAGTCAAAACATCCTAGGTATCCCTTAGGAACTCTCAAAATCTCAGTCAAACTTAGAAGAGTAGAATCTGGTTGCCTCACCATCCTAGCAAAATGATGAGTCAGTTATAGGAAACTCTTCCAAACCTCAGAACTACATAAAACTCAGAAAAACCCCAAAAAAACTCCCTTAGATTGGTTTTTGTTAGTATTGGTGGTGGACCATACACATATACCTCAAAACAACTAAAAATCCACCTGGCGACTCCACTAGCTTCTAGTAAGCCTTACTATTTCACCAAACTCTAGGCTACTTTCCGATAGACCTTTCCCATCACTCACTAACATAGCGGGAGAAGGTAAGACACTGAGTACATGACAGTCTAGCAAACTCTTATAGACTCTTTGGTCCTTAGGTACTATAAACAAGCAAGCAGTCCATAGACTCATTTTTTAGAGTAAACTCTTTTTGTTCTCATCACCCTAGCAAAATGTTGAAACAAATCTAGGATACTTTAACAAACCATAGGCTGCACATAAACTCAGAAAATCCAAAAAACATTCTCAGATTAGTCTTGGTGGTGGACCATAGCTTTATTCACAAAACAACTAATTTTCCACCTGGCGACTCCACTAATCCATCCCTTTACTTTTTGACCATCCTTCACCTTAGTATAACTTTAGAGAAATCACTCATCCAAAACATTCACCAATATCATTCTCTCCAAGCTCTGGATCTAAAATCTGGCTTCCCGAAGAATCAATACCAGATCCCATCCAGACCCAAATCCCCCTATCATAGTAGATGACCCAGAGAAGATTCTGTGGCAAGATTCTGAAACTGATCATCTAGCTACCGATAGATCCATCCGTAGAGCAAGATCTGTACCTAAAACTCGCAATATCCTTCTAGATTCACCTTCGGAACTAGAGTCATCACAAGCTCTTCCTCGAAGTAAATCATATAGTAAGATAAACTTCGACGATCTTGAACCCCTAAACCCACCACAGAGTCCTATTAGAGAAGCTTCACCCACCACTCCTCCTGATTTCCAGCTTCTTTATCAATTTGGCTCCTATCATCCCAGATCTGCTCAAAACCAGATCACTAGTCCAAGTTCATCTGCTACACCTGGTCAAACCACCACTGTTCAAACCACTTCATTTCAGCCTACTAGTCCTCATCTTGTATATCATCCATTAGCTCCAGTCATGGCAGCCTGGTACGCACCTTTGGTGTTGCCACCACCTTTAGCTCCTCTCCCAAACAAATATCAAGACAAAATCCCACACTTTACTGGAGAAGACACCACCACACCTCAACAGCATATAAGTAGAATGACTGATGCTTATGAATACCTAGAGGTACAAGACGAGACTGTCAGAATGAGAATATTTTCCCAAAGTCTTGGTGGTAAACCCAAAGCATGGTTCAAAAGCTTAGCTCCAAACAGCATCCATAACATCCCCGAACTACATCAAGTTTTCAGAAATAGGTGGGAAATCTGAAGAAACCCCATTCAAATCCTGTCAGAATATAACAATCTAAAACGGGAAAATGGGGAAAGTGTCCAAGCTTACTGTACTAGGTTCAACAGTGTATATAACTCCCTCCCACCTCATTTCAAACCTCCACTTGGTTTAGCTTTGGAAAAATTTCTTGAGGGTTTTGATCCGGACATGACATATCATCTGAGAGATAAGGATCCCCCTACCTTGGAGGAAATGCAACAAATAGCCATAAAAGCAGATGCCAACTTAGTTGAAAAAAGAGCTAGAACTAGATCAGAAAGAAAAGTCACATATAGAGATGAGGTCTCCACTTCATCACCTTCCCTAGATCCCAGAATAGATGACTTAGTCAAATCCATGGCTAAAATGTGGGAAAAGATCAATGAAAAAGCTCCTGTTAGGGACAACCAGCCAAACCCTCCAATCAGAAACTGAAACCAAAACTTTAGGAGGGAACAGCCCCAAAACAGACCAAGGGATAATGACCAACAGATCAGGCCACCATTCAATGAAAACTATGTAGAAGAAGATGATAGGGATACAGAACCTCTTGATGAAAGTCATCTAAACCTCATAGGGTCTGACAATGAAGGTGAGGTGTACCTCACCGAAGAAGAACAAGCCTTCTTTTCGCCTGATCAAGATGAGACCAATTATGAGGATCTTGATGACCCTACCATAGAATTTCAAAATGCTATTGAAGAAGCCCACAGGCAATATGACCTTAGGAGCAAGAGAAACCAAGATAATGTCAAGAAAGGTAACTCTGATACTGCTAAAGCTCCAGATACCATCCTCAAAAAAGCATCAAGCAGTGACAAAATCAAGGTTGAAAAGGTTGATCAAAGCCGAGCTAAAGTTACCCAAACTAGTCCTCTCTCATATACTCCTGATACTTCTACAAAGGTCACCAAAACAACTATGGCAAACAAAATCCCTAAACAAGGCCAACAAGCTCAGAACATAGACAAGGTCTTAGCTGAAAAAGCTGAAACAAACATATCTAAACTTCAAGTGCCTTTTAGCTTTGAAGGCGAGATCGCTAAGATCAAAATCACCATGCCTCTTACTGAACTCATTGCCCAAAACTCTTATAAATCCCAAGTACTAAAAGTCTTAAATCTAGGGAATGATGCGAACACTGTTAATCTCACTGATGACATTCCGGAAGTATTGTTTGGTCCAAAGGTAGAAGGAAAATTCCAAGAGGGAGTTACTCTTCCATTTTACATTAGCCTAAACATCCACGACCAAATCCTCCATAATGCCATGCTAGACTCCGGCGCCTCGCATAATCTTATGCCGAAGGTAGTAATGGAAATATTAGGCTTGGAAATCACAAGACCATACAAAGACTTGTATTCATTTGATTCAAGCAGAGTCCAATGCCTGGGTTTGATCAAAAACCTTTGTTTTAGTCTGGCCCAAATACCCGAAAAACATCTAATCATGGATATAGTAGTGGCAGAAATTCCTCCCAAGTACGGGATGCTCCTATCCAGATCTTGGGGAGCCAAACTCCAAGGGAACATCCAACTAGACATGTCATATGCCACCATTCCTGTGTTTGGTCAGACCAGAATTCTGTACCGCGAATCACACATGAAATACATGATCAGCAGTCAAGATAGGCCAGATAACATTCCAATGTGTTCTTTGCGGTCCGACCTAAACTCCTTCATTATGCATATTGATGTAAACATGGAAGAAGAGTCAGAAGAAACTGATAAAGACTTAGATCCACCGCATCAGTTGTCCCTGGTACCCTATGATGAACTGGACACTCAAAACTACCATGATCATGAACAGTTGTGTCTTGAAGAAAGTAAGTTTCCCCCCTCCCAAGTAGGATTAGAGCAAGAAGCACAAACTCTCATGTACTATCAAGAAAATTGCTCTAGCTTTAGTCAAACACCAGCAGTAGCTTGTGGAAATTTCTTCCGGGTAAAAGCTTTAGAAGACCTACACATCATAAACCTATTTGGAACCCGGGAGAAAGGGAGTTTAATGTTTCTACCATACCTCAAAAATTTACCATCATGTGACCCTCCTACTGCAAATAAAACTTTGACCATAACCTCAGTAGCTCAACATCTTGAGAAAATGCCAGATGAACTTCTTATGAGCAAGGATGACGGTTATAATCCCAGCATACCTGAACTACTAAAATTGGCTCATATTCTGTCTTTTCATGAAGAACTTAGAAAAGCCAAAATCAGGAATCTCATGCAAAATACTAATTTCTACAGAAAAAACAAGGGAAAACATTGTGTCACTACCTTTTCCTCAAAGAACAACTTTAACAAAAGCAAACACAACAAACTAAAACAAACTGAAATGATCAAAGATAAAACTAGTGGCCATAAAATCTGCTTTGATTTTAGAAATAATACTGCATCTCCATACAACAAAAATCATGTTTTTTCTACTCAAGATCATGATTCACCAATTGAAAATGTTTCTAATCATGTATTCTTGCAAGATCATCTTTCAGATCATAATCATCAGATTCCTTTACAAAGTAAACAACTTAAAGATTTTTTCCAGTTTGCGGGAGGTAAATCTGATTTCAAATTCAAAATTGCTAAACCACCCAATATCAAAAATCTGTTCGTGAAGGCCATGTTCCCAGTTTTAAATTTCTGTGTTTTTGCATACCTTGATGATATCACTATCTATTTCAAGAATTATCAAGAGTACATACATTACCTGAAGAAAGCATACAGTAAGAAAAGGAGTGGAAATCAGATATTCAGAGAGGTAGAGAGGGAGGATACTGGGCTATTTAGAGATTCTTGCATGAATCCCTATGTCATGTTAGAGAGAGAAAATTTCCCAAAATTTTCTTTTCAAGAGTTAAGTGGGCCAAGGGTGAGAGGAGATCCTTACGAGGATAAGATGCTGAAATTCCGTCATTTCCAAGATTTTTGAGTTTCAAACACTTTCAGTCATTGTACATACCATTGTTTGAAATATTAAAAAATATATAGAAAAATCAAAAACAGTAAAAGATAGGAAAGTCAAAAACAGTAAAAAGCAGAAAAGAGGGCAAATGAAGATAGAACCAAGGCCCCATGTTCCAAAAAATAGTCTTTCGGAAAGCGAGCAAGTCTAAATGCCGCTACTAGTGCTTCAATGTCTTGTTCAGCTATCTAGCCTAATCATAGCTGAGCATGTTTAAATTTATTTGCTGATAAGTTAGTGAGCACCAAGATAGTCAACATTGTGTAAGATTGACTTATCACAGAGCTTAGATTAGGGAGAGATTCTAGTTCCACATGCCTAAAACAGAACCAAAGAGAGAAGCGAGGGATGAAAAACACATTGTACATCTTAGCCCCGCTTGTCTAGTTTCCTTTTATTGCAGAATAACATTTGTGTGCAGCTTGTCTTTTATGCCACAAATGCATGACAAATCAGACTGCTTAATCCTGATTTGATCATTTTTAAATTTCATGTTGTAGATTAGAGAATGAAATCCTGTCAAACTGCTTAATCTTGACAGTCGATCTGGTTTTAGGTAGAGAAATGAAAGGAGTTCATCAGCTTAGTCTGAACTCCCGGCAGATATAAGAGTAGAAATAGATAGTTTCATTTTGCAAAAAGAAAAATATGCATTGTCAAAAGGCTGCTAGTTCAAATGCGCCGAAGAGAAGAAAAAATGTTAGGAAAGATAGTGGGGTAGGTAGAAGTATCATTGATGTTAACCATGCTGTCACTTTTCAGAAATAACATCAAGAGAAGGGTAAATTTTGTGCCAATGGATAAGGCACTGGTCTTCATAAGCCAAAAATCTGAATTCTGGACACCTCCTGACGAGGAGCTGCCCTCCCCAAATGGAGCCACTGTTAGCCATCAGTATTTTTTTACATGTTAGTGATGACTATATCTACAGCTGAGTTTTCTAGAAACTGATTTCCTTATGTCAATATGTCATCCAGAAAACCCTCCTAAAACTTTTTTCACCTTCCTACCTTTCCAGTTCGCCCATGTCGAATATCAAAACCTCATATCACAATCCTATCCAGCTTCAGCCTTATTGGTCTGCCCATCAGCCTTAAAAGGCAAATCCACATCTGTTTCAATAGTCTCCCCTATGTTAGGAAGTGGTGTTTTAGGACATTTCACCTTTGGCAATCATCAAAAAGCCAAAAAGCCTCCATCTGCAGCAGACCTACCATGACTGATCCCTTACTTTGCAAATTAGATTGACAAACAGCCTTAAGTCGCGCCACTCATATTCCTTAGGTCTCAGCACTGCATAAAGCCCAATCTCAAGCTGACTAGTAGGTTTTCCACAGTGTTCTATGGTTTCTACAAATGCAGGAAATATAATTTCATCTCGGGAGGAAATGCTTAATCTACAGTTAGAGGAACAGTTGCTTCTAAATGTATTATGAGCCTGAGATGAAGCTGCAAAACAAAAGTCACTCATCAGGACCTTACAGCTCTTTCCAGCATGAAAATCACAGTAAGAAAGGGTCGCCACTGTCTCAGCAAATGGTAAATTGTCAAGGCCCAAAACCTCCTTCATTTACAAGCAGAGGGTTAGGGCACCTCCTTCATACATAAGCAGAGGGCGCAGGCCAGTGTTGACTCAAAAGGTTGCAAAAGTCCAGGTTTGCCTCTACTGAAACAATGAAACAATACCTTCAGGTTTCATGAAGGTAATTGATGATCATAACAGTAATAGAGCTTGCAATATGCTAGCTCAAAAGAAAGGAAAGTCTGATTTGATAAAGGAGCTCATCTCAAACTTTCAGAATCATGTGAATTGATGAAATGAAGAAAGGCATGTCATTGGTGAAAATTCCAAAGCATAAGTACCCTGTCTATCCACAAGATCAAATAGAACAGATGATAACCGATGCCATTACACAGGCAAGAGAAAGTTCTTGGTTTTTCAAGAAAGCACTGACCTTCATAGTCACAAAGGTTATTTGTCAAGTAAATCAATCATGAGATGAACAAGCCACATATCTAAATCACCCTTAGGACAATGCAGGGAGACAGTATTACTTTGGCTAGGGTTTCTGCTGACACACAATGATGCTTGCAAGAGAAGGTGCTAAGACTGATGTTTTCCAAGTAGTTTATTTACCATCACCTTCAGAAAAAGGCTGTCTCGAAAAGAATTGTTTAAAAACCTTCAGATACCTTACCTGATGAAGAGCCTCCTCCATATATGAGCAGATGGCCAAAGCTACTGCAGGTTGCTGAAACTGATTGATACAAGAAAGCAGTGGAAGGATACCAAAAAGGAATAAAGGTCATTACACAGATGAATAATAGTGTTGATAATGCAAAGGTATTGGTACTCCTATTTCAAAGAACTAGCTGACAGACTATACCTACAGTAGGAAAGAGACAATATTGAATATATGTGTGCCACTGATACCAAAAAGAAGACTTTCTCCTTGAGAAAAAGGTCAAGCAACCCAAGAGAGGGAAACAGTGAACATAGTTCAGTCATAAAATGGTTCTATTGACAAAAAAAGGGTTTAACACACTGATCATAACAAAATAAGGACTGTGTATCAAAAAGCCCTGTTTTCATATTCTACAAGCTTGTCTTTTCAGATGGGGAGGCAAATGGGTATATGATCTTATGATTAGGCAGAAGGAATTTGTTTTGATGAATTATCACTGTTTATATGTCTTATAACAAACACACTTGTTATCATTCCAGAGGGCAGATGTAGCACAGAACTGCATGAAAAAGGGACTTGCAGACAAGACCTTTTAAAACTTTGTCACCAAGAAGATTTCCCCTTTAAAGTTATTATTCACTGTGTTCCAAAGGTCTTTCAGCCTGTGATCATTGTTGGATAGTTTAAAAGGAAGAAAGCACAACCTTTATTTTGAGGGAAAAAAAGAGTACTGTATACTACACCTACAAACAGAGATTTGAAAACCCACTATAGGTAAAAAATGAAGGAGTTGTCAAAGCAAAATGACAAATCACCTGTGTTATTGAAACACCGTAGCAGAAGTGGTGGAGTTGGTCGACTTAAATTGATCAAAGTTCAGAGCTCGGGGTCAAAGGGCGGTATATATATGTTCAAATAACAAACCCACTGTTTGAAAAAACAAACAGAGTTAAAAATTAATGTTAATTCCGAAAGGGTAAGTGACCGTTGGAGAGTTATGGTGATATAGTATCAAAGGGTAATTATGGTGTAAATTTTTCATTTTCAAAAATCTGAAGAAGAGCCCACGCCTCTCCAGCATCGAGACAAAGAGAATCTGGTCGGAAATTCACAGGTTTGCCCTAGAAAAAGCAGCGCGACGTGCCTGGGATTTGGCGCGACGTGCCTGGGCAGCAAAATACACGGGGCCTCTTCGTCGGCGCGACGTGCCTGTAGGTGGGCGCGACGTGCCTGTAGGAGGCCGCCCGACCACACGACAGGCCGACCCGACAAGTTTCTTTTGCGCGACGGGTTTTTCTCCAAAGGTTGCCGCGCCAGTGTTGGAGGGTTCCGGTGCATTTCAAGCTCCCTCCAAGGGATTTCTTCTCAAAAACTCACAAGGTACTTCATCTCCTACCTTGAAAAACTCGAAAAATCAAGTTTAAAACCTGTGTGCCGTGGTTTGAAACTGTGCATGGTTAAAAGGGCTTTGACCGTTTTTGAAAAGGAGAAACTGTCCTCACAGTCCCCCACAACAGCACACTACCTAAGCAGATTGCCTTTTATTCACCATATTCTCCCACTGTGAATTTGTTAACAAAGATTTTCCAAAGATGACAGCACATTGAAAAGGCAGAGTTTGTTGATGAGAAGTTAAACCTTGGAGGCAGGGGTATAGAGTGTATTGGTGTATATCTCAAAACTCACAAGCAAAGAGTGTATTGTCTAAACTACTGTGTGCACTGATTTTACACCCAACCTAGGTCTACTTGTTCTTTTACACTACCTTGTATCATATTGAAGATTTATTAACAGGGATTCTGAGAGTGAAACAGGGCCATTTTCTAGAAGGCAGGGTTGTTGGTGGTTAAATCTAAGCTTTGAAGGCAGAGGTATACAAGTAATGTCTGATTTCTTAAAACTTCACAAGAAAAAGTGTCCCTCATAAAGCACTGTGTATTGTTAATCTAGGTCTGCCCTCTTTCTTCACCTCATTATCATGTTGAAAAGTTGATTGACAAAGAGACTCTAAGGATAAATGTTACATTGAAGGGGAGATTTCATTGATGTGTTTCTAACTTTGGAGGCAGAAGTACAAAAGCAGTTTTTGTTCTCTTAAAACTTCACAAAGGAAAGGGGCCTTTTTTCTGAAGAACAGAGTTGTTAGTATTTGAAGTTAATATTAAAACAGAGGTACAGGTTGAAGATTTGTTAACAGGGTTTTTCTGAAGGTAAACAAGGCCATTTTCTAGAAGACACGGTTGTTGATGATCAAGTTTAACATTTGAAGCCAGAAGTACACAGTACACTAAGGAGCAGAGGTTGTTGATGGTTAGATTTTGACATTAAAGGCAGAGGTACCAAAGTGGTGTTGGATTTCTCAAAACTCCACAAATGAAAAGGGCCACTTTCTAAAGGGCAGAGTGCTTGGTGATTGCATTTGATATTAAAACAAAGGTGCAGGTATTATGTTGATCTCTTAAACTCACAAGCAGAGAGTATATTTCCTAAAAACCACTGTGCATTGGTTATACATCCAACTTGAGTCTGCCTTTCCTAGAAACCATATTGTATCATGTTGAAGACTTGTTGACAGAGATTTTTAAAAGTAAAACGGCATAGTGAATGGTAGAGGTTGTTGATGTTAGATTTTGACATCAAAGGCAGAGGTACAAAGGTGGTGATTGACTTCTCAAACTTCACAAGTGAAAGGTGTTTTCCTTAACACTGTGGGCTAATTTTTCACCTAACCAAAAGGTCTCCTTTCTTTCCACTGTATGATCCCTACAGAAATCTGTTGACAGAGGTATTTTTCAAGATGAATGACCTGAAGAGCAGGGTTTTTTATATTGGAGTTTTGTTTTGAAAACACAAATACTAGTGTTGGTTGATCCCTAGCAGACTCACCAAGAGGAATGATTGCTTAATACTACATACAGGAAATTTATACAGCATATTGTCTCATCTTTATTGATGGTTTTCTATTGAGAAGTTTACATAGCTGAAGTGTATCCAGATTTGAAGGACTGTTATTTATAAGTGCAGAGGTGGCTTATTCCAAGAACATTGTTGCATTTTATTCAAAATCACAGGGTCCATATCTGTCCAAGCAGTGTAGTGGCCAGTTTCAATCCAGCAGAGAATTTTTCATACATTGAAGGCAGTTTGCCTCTTCCAAAGCTTGTTTCAAAGTCAAAATGCCTCCAAAATGAGATCACAAAGGCGGACAACATAAGAGATATGAGCCTATCTCCATAGAAGAAATCAATGCTCACCCATCAGTGCTTTTCAATTTCCATGAAGTAGGCTGTCTTGATTTCTGTCAGAGGATAGAAGAAGTCAAGAGTTTCTCGCCACTTACCCATTTGTGCGCTTTGAGATTCAAGGACAAACACTTCCAGTTAGCAGGTCTTGACTTCAAAATCTCCCCAAGGTATGTATCCAAGGCTACCAAGATCCCGTATCATGGTGAAAAGTGGTTTAAACAAGCGCATCTTGATCTGGAGGATTATAAACCTTTCATCAAGCCTGAACATAGGGAAACCATCACTGCTATTTTCCCTTTCTCCTATCTTCTTGACAGTTATGCTCCGCTGATGAAGGCCATAATGAGATATTTCACTTGTGAAGGGAGGTTTAGCCAAATTTTTGCCTATCATGTTCGCTTGTTGATGCATTTTACTAGAAGCGGGCAATTAAACCTTCCATACTTTTTGTCGAAAAGCATAGAGAAAATGGCAGCTACTGTCCAAAAGAAAGCTCCACCTCAGCAAATCCCTTCTCTCTTTCACCATTCCTTGATCAAAATCATCTTCTTACACCAGCTGGAGAAGAAAGGGGTTTCATGGGATTCATTCATTAGCCATGCTGATTTCGCCACTGTCCCTCCTGTTCATGTGCCTCCTACTCAGCCTGTCCATCGCCCAGTGCCTTTATCTAGTAGGCCTACCCCTAAAAAACTCAAGATGACCACTGGGCAGCCAAGTAAACAGGGAGAAGGAGAGGACAGTGAGCCACAGGAAGAAAAGGAGGATGATGAACAGCAGCAGCCAGATTTTGAGGGACATCAGCAGTTGGAAATCAGTGGACAGCAGCTAGAGGTTGATGGACAGCAGCAGTTGGAGATTAGTGAGCAACAGCAGCAAATTCAGGAAGAGGAACAGCAGCAGACAGAAATTGAAGAGCAGCAAGTTGGGCAAACAATTGAAGCACCTCTTGAGCCACAAGCTGGACAGGATGTTGAGGAAGGACAGCAAGCTGAAGCTGCCTCCTTAACAGTGATCAAAACTATTCCTAAAAAGAGGAAATTGCCCAAAAAGACAACTTCTAGCTTGCCAAGGAGAAAAAGCTCTAGATTGGCATTCAAAGGCAAAAGTAAAATTGGAGAAAGTACAAAGCATGGAGGTGAATTAGCTATTATCCCTATCCAAAGTGATGATAGTGACAATGAGGCCCGCATCCTTGAAAACCTCCTCATTCACAAAGAAGAGAAAATTGAAGTGTTACAAGAAGATCTTCAAAGGGCGAGGAATTTCAACCACTTCTTGGAGGTTGAAAACAAACAAATGAAGTTTCATGTAGCTATCCATGAAGCGAGAGCAATCAAGTATAAGACAGAGGCAGAAAAGGCGCAAGTAAGAATTGAAGAGCTCATTGGCAAGTTTGATGATGAGGAGGAGGAAGACCAGCCTAGGCGAAAGAGGCCTAGAACCATCGGGCTTAGAAAAGCCTTGGAGAAACAGAGAGCAGAAGAACAAGCTCAATTCGAAGCCTTTCCTCTCACTACCCTCCTTGAGCAGGAAATTGAGGAAAAAAAGGAAGCATGGCTTGAGAGGGCAAACCAGCATTTGGAAACAAGGCTTGAGAAGGAAAACAGGGATCTTGAGCTACAGAGAAAGAGGACTCTTCACTTTCAGAAGCTAAATCAGTTTGCCAGGCGAAAATTGAAGGTAGCACAAGAAAAATTGAAGAAGTTGAAGGAGAGGCGCCTAGCACGGAAAGAAGGAAAAAGCATATCAGCCCTCGATATTTTGGCTTCAGCTTCGGAGCATGTTTCTATGGACCCTTGAGGGTCATGCATGCCAATTTTGGGCCTGTTTCGGAAACTTTTTGTTTTTTGGCATTTTTGGGTTTTTCGCCAAAAACTCATAAATTCGCCAGTTCAGTTTGATGAGTTGTCAAGGGTGGAGGATGATCCCAATGGGTTCCATAATTCCATGAGCAGGTCTCCAGCGATTTTCAGGGCATTTGAAGATCATTCGCCCCCTCAAATTGGCGAAAAACAGCCTCATTTTGCACATTCTGCCCGCCATATCAGCAGTCTGCTATTTTCTGGGTTTTTGCGCACAGGTATAGTTTTGAGGGACTTTCAGAGATCAGATTGAGGTGATTCCACTTGCGCCGGAAAGCAGACACAGAGAGCTTTCCAACGAGCCATCATGAGCCTCATTTCGACATCAGGAAGGCTTCCATTTGCATCCAGCAAGTCAGGGGACCTTTTTCAGGCATAAATATGAAGTATTTTTGTAATTTTTGAACCTCAAAAATCTGCTTTTCCCAAATGTGCGTTAAGCTATTTTTATCCTTGGGAAATGATGTAAAGTCAATATAATTTTCGTTTTTAGCAGTTTTTTAGATATTTTATGGGATATTTTGTGCCTTGGGCTTTGCAAAGCCTCAAGGACAAGTTTAGATATTTTGACTTGGCCAATGGGATGGCTAGTTGCTCCATGAGGTTTTCCTCCCTCAAGCCTATTTATCCCATGGTTCTCATTGTAAATCAGAGGCTGAACTTGAGAGAAGAATTAATGCATTGGTCATATGAGCTTTGAAGAATACACTTGAGTTATGATTTTTGGACTGCCTCTTGGATGCTTTTGAGGAATGTTGAAGGCTTGTTGATGGATTCGTTGACATGGTAGAATGGTATAGTGCTTCTTAATGTGTTTTGTCTTCTAGTTTTCACTCATAATTCATATTTCTTGCTGCTATAGATCAGTAAAGATTGATTTTGAGATATGCCCATGGAGGCACCTCAAAATCCCTGAATCTTCATAGCTTGATGTTTTTTTCTCCCTTAGTTATGCTAAAGAATTCTTAGTTGCTCTTTAGTAACCTAAGGTGTTGTTGCTAAGTTTTATTCATCAGTTCCATGTATGTTGAGTAGGATGTATGGTTTGCCCTACCTACCTATCAGCTGCCCATAGTTCTGTCCATAAAACTTTCTCTTTGACTGATTTGTTGATCATTTTGTTGAACCAAGGAGGCCTAGTCCCGATCCAGCCCTTTGCCTAAAACTATGAAAACTTATTTGTCCAAGTGCCCAATGACTTAGAGACTATGTTTAGGCGTTCCGGCATAGTTTATGAGTTGTTAGTTTGTCTCATGTGTTTTCCCCAAAGTCTGATAGCCATTTCCCGAAGTTAGAGGGTCTTATACCTCTATGTATGGTTGGAATGTTTGATTTCTATGTATTAATTAGCTCATAGTTGCATTTAGCATGATTAATGGCTTGCTATAACATGTTTATGTCTGCTATAAACTAGTTACACTTGAAATCCCTTGTCTTTCACCAACTTTTTGTCCATTTAATCCATTTTTCCCAAAGATCCCTTCTACCGTGAATCAAATCGGCCCTACAGCAGCTTTACATCATCACCTCATAGCTTCCTTGACCTGTTTGACCCCATAGCCCAATTTATCTACATCTTGTTATCCAGTTTATGTATTTGATCATTTTTATCCCTCACAAACTTAAAAACTAAAAAACCAAAAACACACTTCATAACTAGCCTAATATCAGAACACCGCAAGTAAACACACCGACATCTTTTACACATATAGAGAGAGCCCTCTCTGAGTCCAGGAAGGCTAGGTCCTTGGGCTCAAAAGCTTGGTTTGATGTTACATCGTCATTTGGCTAGCCAATCGGCCAAATCACGGGACCCTAACATAGGGTGTTATAAGGTGAATTTAGGTGTTAGGTTGTCATTCCCATTCAGTTTGAAGCTGAAAAAGTTCATCACAAGCTTAAAGTTTAAATTATGCTGCGCAAGTGGGTATTAGTCATCTAGGAGGTCCAAAAGCATTGGATAACTTAATTCAAGATTTATACACCATCACAAAAACATTTCAAGCCTAATCATTTGATCCATTTTTCCAGAGAAGGTGTTCAACCATACAGAGCATGGAGGGCTACTTGGACTTGCTATGAATTTGTTGCAAAAATGACTGTTTTAGACATAATTTTCAAAAGATTTTTACGAACACATGAATATGAATTTTGGAAAAAAAAGAGAGGTTTTTTTTCAAACACATATAAAATAACAATAACCTCCTTTAGTTTCTATACAAGTATCATATATTGAAATATTCAAGTGCATATTAAAAGCCTATTTTTTCAGACTGTGTAATTTACTGTTTTAGTCATTATTTTGGGGAAAATTTTTTGATGAGATGGGGAAGAATTTGAGGAAAAGGAGAGAGGTTTATCTAAAAACAAGTTCTTATACAAGAACCTCTCTCAGTGTTTCCATAGGTGTTACATTTTTGTAGTTATATGGGTCTCTTTGGGACTCATGTTTCATAGTTTTTCCAAGCCAGATTAGTGCACAATCCAACTTCTACTACGCAATTGTTGCACAACTATATTGGTCAGACCTATTTTTTCAAATTGGTATTTTGGGACCTTCTAGAAGTATCTTAGTGATTAGATAGGCATGGATAAGATATATTATGATTTTCTAGACATGATGTTGCTAAATTTTTTTTTAAGTTTTAAATCATGTTGTTTCTAAGTTGGGATAGTTTCGATCTTCTTTGCAGATACATTGTATCTAGTTTTTTAGTTTCCATGCAGTGAATTCAACCACCTAGTGGTAATTTTTAATTCCTTATTGTATTTAAAGAGGAACATACATGGAAAATGGTTGTTGGGTTGGTAGTGTAAGAGGCTAGACTACATTTTTTTTTTGAAATTTTGTATATTTTCCCCAAATGAATAGAAGAAGGCAGATGCAGCTTTGACAGGGATTCTTGTGTCAAAATTTATTAGTATTGTTTTTTACTTTTGATATAGTTTATATGTCACATTTTGATATGTTTTTAATATATATTTTCATGGTGTAAACATTGTTCATGCTCAGTTTGAAAGGAGATATTTACGAATTTACCTAGTGCTCTGATTTTATTCAGCTGAACATATGTGTTACTTTTCTTCTATATGGAAACATGAACTCATTAGTGTTTTTATGCTTTATTTTCCACCTTTTTTGATAATGAACTCACCCATTTACTACGACAAAATCTGATTTGAACCAATAAATCTGCCTATCTTGCCCCTGTTCAAACTCCATCATATCCCTTATTCATTTGGATATGTAATAGTGCTCCAATCTTAAGTAGTCATGCCCTCCTCACCCACCTTCAATAAATCAAAATTAAATCTACCCTCTGATTAGTATAACCAACATAAAACCTTGATCCTATCAGTCATTTAGTTGATTGATAGCAGAACATAGCGAGAGAGTTCTCTCCAAGGATAGGGGGCTGGATCTTAGCCTAAAATAGGTTTGTGGTTACCCTTGTGATCCTTTTTCAGCTTAGAGGTTAATTACAAGGTGATAACACGCTCTAGGATATGGTTTATAGCTCTGGTTTTAGTTACAGTGGATGAAGCTTGGTTGGTAGGTTGGCAGGACTTTGAAACTAGTAATTAATTTTAAATTCTTCCTTTGTTAGATATAAGGTGAGAAGATAAAATATCTCATTGTAATATGAGTTAATACTCAAGAATGAATTCTACAATATGACCAATATATCTTCTTGGCTAATGAATACCATTGCAAAGAAGCGATCCATCCATGGTGAAAATTTATTTTAGTAAATTTATTGTGACTGAAACATCTATTTGAATGATGATTATGTTTTCCACAATGCTCACAAGGATGAAGATAAAAAACCGATCTTTCATGTGGCCAACTTGATGACAATGTTGGAATCTAGGAATTTGATGAGGATCTAGAGTAGATGAAGATGAAATTTCTTGAAGGAACCCAATATTCTAAAATTGGATTGATTTGAAATGGTATGGAATGTGAAAGGTCACTTCCTTTAATATCAAAGATCAATTATGTGCTTGTCATTGATGACTTCTTTCCAAGGTTTGATTATGGGCTTGGGAAGTGCACGCGAAATTTCTGCATCTTCAGTTGAAACAAATTTTGAAGTGATGCCACTATTCTAATTATATGTGGGCCGCTGAAAAAAATCTCTCTCAAATTCAAATAGAGAATTTATCTAAATAAATGCTAGTTTAGAATGTTGATTCCTTTGTTTTATTTATTTGGAGAAACTTGATTTTGTCCTATGCATCTTGTAAATGGATTTGAACATTGGTAAGAGTTTGTTTGTCAATTGTAATTGTATTGTAAATAAAAGAGAATATTAGAGTATTAAATAATTCTATAAATTCATTGGTTTGATCCATTTTCTCAAAACTTAAGCTCAAGAAATGAAGGGTGCCAGCTTCTACAAAAAATGCACACATTTACAATGCAATTCAATAAACAAACTTATAAAAATATAGATAGATCCCAATGCTATATATCTGATCATATATTTTAGAGCCAATATATGATTTCTTATTTTTATATTAGCATTATCATCAATTCAATTGAGGGTTGTATAGGTTTAGTTGGTTTAATTCTCCTTTAAAAACTAGAGGCGGTGACAAATTTTCCAATTTATTTTCTAGAGAAATTTTAATCTCCCAAGGAATAAATCTATGAGGAACACAATGAATAATAGTTAGTTTATGTATATATGCTTGGGGGAATCAAAACTATGGATAAAATGTTGGTCTTTCAACATAATAGATAGCCACGATAGTTGCTTTGCTTCAAGGAATGGTTATTTGTATGTTCATCCAATGATTGATCCTAAGAGCATGGAAGTATAAGGCTTATGACTCAGCTATTCCCCTTGAAATTTGAAACCCACTCCAACTGAGGAGGAAATTAAAACACCCAATACATTAGAATGAAATAAAGTGGAGTTAAAATTTAGGTGTTTAGAGCACCCACTGTATCAAACCTTTTTGTCACCCCTCATGTATATATAGTTGAATAAACTCCTTATGTAAATTTATTTAAAATGAAAATAATGACTAGACTGAGGAGAGGACATGGATTCAAAGTTTGTGGAAGAATATTTTATTGGGAAGTGAGAAAACCCAAGCCATTTCATTTAACTTACCACCTATCTCCATGCTGAATTGATGACCCTGTTGGTGTAAGCATTGAAGGGAGTCTGATTTTCCTATTTGAGGAAGGAAAACTCATAGACATGTTGAGAAGTCAACACGCAAAAGGAAAGTAAAATAAGATACGAGAATGAAGAGGCAAAGAGGGGAATTTGGAGGAAGTGGGAAGGCAACTTGGAGAGAAATCGTAGATAAGGAACAAGCGAAGGTAAGCATGAACTGATGAGGCTCATCAATATGTACATTTTAAGTGGTCACAATGTCATCTTTAAACTTATTAACTATCTCTATCTCTCTCACATTTATTTACATTTTTTTTATATTATGCTTAGTGATAAGGGTGAAATATGTTTGTCATGTCATGTAGCCTAATATGATTTACTTGCAGGGAATGAAGCCATTTGTGAGACAATTTCCATATAAGGGCTGAGAATAGAAAACGAGGAGAGATTTTAGGAGGGTTTTCCACCTCCTTAACTTCCTCAATTAACCTAATATCACACCAAGATCTCTCATCAACTCGAAGTAAAACCCAACCAAGCAAGTGGTAGTTATGAGGATCCAAGCTCCACTCTTCTTGAGATTAAGGAGTCCATATTCCCATTTTATAGGGAGATGCTTGTAGCTACTATTTTGTATAAATAAACATGTATAAGAGTTCATTAGGATTCATTTTTTTTCCAGCTAGGTAGCTCCTGAGCTCAAGATTATTTTTTGAATGTCATATGATGCATTAGAATTAGAATTTGATGTAATGATAATGAGAAGTTGCTGCTTGATCAATTACTGAGTTAGTTTTAGAGGGCTTATGATTTTGGGTTAGGGTCCAATCCATTGGCTCAATCGCTCTTGTGTACTTGTATTCTCTCTTTAAGTTTCAGTACCTTGTTTATTTTCTTGCATTTTAGTAGCAGACAAATCTATTAAATTGTGATTGTAGCCTCTACCTCATCTCTCTCGTGGGAGCATGAGTAGAAGGAATTCCAACCACAACCCAAAAAAATATTATTTATGATTTATGGAAAGAGAAGTAGTTTTATTACCTTGTTTATCATATGCTTACTGTAGGTTATAAGTTGATTTGTTGCTTAGATCATAGTTTGGCATATTTTAAATAAATTTTTTATTCAACTCATCTTTTCCACTTCTAGTTATTTTAGTTTGTCAATAATCAATGATTGAATGCATGTAATGGTTGCATGAATTTTTGAAAGGACCCCTTCATTACCTTCATTTTGGACTCCATCACTCTTCCCTCCAACTTTCAATTCTTCCACCAAAACGTTGTTTTATGAGATAATCTCCATGACCACCATGGGCATCCCTCCTAGTGCAAAACAAGTCCTAAAAGAGCTATGAGATTGGATGGAGGTGTTGGTCACCCCTCACTCAACTACTTACACTTACTTCCACCTTCCCACACCTTTCTCCCATCCTATTTACCCTTTGAACCTTATCGACCTCCTTCCTGTAGCATTTCAGATTTTCCTGTAGCAATATAAAGCTCTTGTAGCAGCCTCCTGTAGCATAGCTATAGGTCCTCATTCTTGGTCCAATTTTGATCCTTGTTTCCATTTGAGCTTATTTTAGGATGTCATTGACCCTTAGTTGTGGTTTCATGACCAATAGAGACTCCTAGGTCACTCCAAACCCTCCATTTCCTTGCTGCACAAACACAAATTCCATTAGCATTTTATCACATAATTCATAGAGCAATGTTTATGCAAGTGTGAGTTAGTTAACAAGTAGATAAAATATTGATTAATGGTTATGCAAGAGAAATTAGGTCCTTTACTGCAAGTAGGTTAGATAACTAGATAGATGATTGCAAGATAGTGTAATTTCCTTTCTGCAAAGTAGGTTAGCTCTTGCCTATTCATGATTTGTTTCAATATCATTTCCAAGTGAAATTGATAGCATTTATTTTTTCAGTTAGGAGTAGTTATACATTGCATCTACATCTAGATTTTAATCTAAGTCAGTAGAAGGAATTGCCTAGAAGCACTATTGATCAAAAGACCTAGTTGAGGGTGGCATGAGTGGAATCCATCTGATGTGCATATAAAAGGATCACCTCTAATTTTTTACTTACCTCGAGTTGATAAATAGAGTTGATTAGCCCTTGGGAGTTGTAGCACTCTTGGTGCAATACCAAGGCTCACAAAATTTTGGCACTGTTGTCGAGGAGGTGTCTAAGTAGATGAATGTTTCTACTTAAGCATTGTTTTCTACTTTTTGTTTTGGATACAGTTTTGAAATTGTGAGAAAACCAAAAAATTGTCTTCCATGCCTCGTAGGAGTAGGGAAAACCAAGGAAAATTTTACCAAATACCCCCACATCCTCACACAGTCAACCTTCACTTTTCTTCAGTGACTGTGAGCTTCTCTCTCTAACTGCAAGGGAGTTAGAATACCCTCTAAGTGAACACCTTGAATTTTTTGAAGAACCTATTGGGGAAGAATAAGAACCTACTTCACCTATCCAAGCTATGGTTGAGATAAAAAACCATGAAAGCTTTCCCATCAGAGAAACCAATGGGGAGACTAGGATGAAGAACATCAGCCCTGCAAACCTCCCACACTTCCATGGCCTAACCTTTGAATACCTTGATACCTCCACGTTTTAATTTGAGGTTTTTTATAGGACTTATGACTATGCCTCAGATGAGCAAAAGCTAAAGTTGTTCCCCTCTACCCTTAAGGATGCAACCTTCCGCTGGTTCATGGGTCTGCCTAGGGGAAACATCACTACTTGGGCCCAAATGCAAGAGTCATTCAATAACAAGCACAAAGATTATTTTAGGTCCAAATAAACCAAGGAAGAAATCTTTAGGATGCCCCTAGGGCCTGTTGAATCTTTAAAAGACTATGAGGAAAGGTTTCAACTTAACTATAGGAGGGCCAACTGCACCCTTGATCCTAGATCACTCAAGTTAGTTCTTATTTAACGGATCAGGGAGGAAGTGTTGGAGACCCTCAACATGATATTTGGAGGGGATATATATTAGTTTTCCTATGATGACATCAAAAATTTGTTCAAAAACCACTCTAGGGAATCCAAAAAGAAGGGTGGAAGTAACCAAGGCTTGACCACTATCTCTTCCTCCACCTCATCCATCAAAAGTGAGATAGGGAACATGTTGGAGGATTTCAAGAGTGAAATTATACATATCTTTGCATTGCAAATGGATACCATGCTGATCAAGAGGAAACAAGAGGAGGCAGAGAGAGCCCTAGCTATATTTTTCCCTAAATGCACTTGAAGACACCCTAGGAATGAATGCCTAATGAATGCCATATAAGTTTTCTAAGTATGTGAAGAAAAACATGCAAAAGATAAATTCCCTTCCTTACAAGACCTAAAATATGTATCCCAAGGGGTAGAATGTGGGCCAGTGAAACTATGTTTCATCAATCAAAGTAGGCCTCAAGGACCTCAGCCGTACCAGCAAGGAATTGCGAGTTGCACCTTATTCTTACTAAAATTCAAATCAGAATACACCTTTGCAACCTTGGTACTCCTCCACTCATCCATCATGGCCCACACATCCTTCTTGGCCTTATGATCCTCCATATCCTCCTCAAACTTTCAACCATCCTTCTTAGAAATATCCTTCCTAGCCTCCTCAGTGGAGAAAACCATCACAAGGTTGGAGGTCTCAACACAATGAACCTCTGGCTTTACTGCCTCCACTTGAACCTCAACCACAACTCACATATCCTGCTCCACCTAAGAAACCTCAGATTCCTTCTCAACCTAATCTAAACCCAAATAGCAAACATGCATAATAGGTCTACAGTGGAGATACATCTTACCCTACCTATGCTGTAGAGATCTAAGAGATTAACCTTAGGTCTGGGAGAGTGCTCCCAGAAAACCATCCACCAAATCCACCAGAAGAGATTGAAGAGGAAAAGGAAGAGAGTGCCCCTAAAGTAAATCCACCTCCTTTTCCTGAGAGATTTATCCATCCTATCTAGCACACCCCATAAGAGATTGAAATTATGGGAGAATTGAAGCATTTTGTAATATTCCCAAATGGGGAAGCAACAATATATGAACATAAAAATAGAAATAGAATTGATAAATCAAAACATAATATGTAATAATATCATATAACCATCATATTAAGATCATAGCAGCAAAATGTGTACAGGTCCTTGAGGAAACAATCACTCAAATCAGGCCAAAACAAGCCTCAAGAGAACATGTACATGAAGCATAAGGAACACTGCTACACAATAATGCCAAAGGCTATGAAATCAAAGTTTTATTAGGTACAAATACTGATGGAAAGTGTCAATACAAAGATATAAAACTATAGGGCTCATATGATGTCGGGAACAAAGATCTAAGCTCCCAAACACATTTTCAAGACAACCCGGAAAGGGTTTCCTGAAATATACAAAAATACCAAAATGCTGGAATGCAACCCTAGGGATGAATAGCAGCTGCTACTAAATAAATGGATGAATATGGCTGTAGATGAAATATATAATGAATATATCTCCTCCAATATATCCTTCAAGTGAAAGGTTGATCCTAACACTGAAGATCTCACCCTCCAAATCAAGCACTGAAACCTCCACTGCAAATGCTCATTGAAATAACGTAGTCAAAGAGGGAATATGCGCTCTAGATGATGGGAATATTTTGGCTTGGTGCCAAGATATGAAATAAATCTCAATAACCTCCTTTTCTGATCTCCCAAAGAGAAGAATTCTTCCTCCTCTGAAAAACTAGTTTCGGAAGTGGGTTTCTCAACCCTCCACTGCAACACCCTACAACACAACACAATACTCTGCAGAAAATGCGCTGTAGCTGAATACTGAAGCTTGGCCTTAAGCCTGAGTGTGGAAATGAAGTGTAATTCTCCTCCAAGAGGCCTCTCAAGGAAGGATATGGGATTTCCACTCGGGAACACCCAGTGCTAAACAACACAACAATCTCAACTAAACAACTGAAGAATGAAAAATAGTCATGCAGACCATAAAATCAATAATCAATAACATAACTCACTATGGTTGTATTTCCCTCCTTATAAAAAAATTTGAGCCTTCTGACCTTAGGTCCAACTCATTAGGGTTTCCACCATCATGTAATATTCCTCCCATTCACACTGCGCTGTCTATATTGATGATCCACTCCCTCCATATCAGTGCTGTTGACTTGGTCAAAATTGACCTTGTCCACATGCATTAGCCCCTGTTCACACATGAGGGTGCTTTATCCAGCTATAAATATGATCCTTTTTCATATTAAGAGGGATTTTATGCCTACTAAATAGATTTATGGGCCTCCCTACTTGCAATATTCCATTTTCAGGAAATTCTGCTCTATCGGGAATATCTTAAGATATTCCAATTCTTCCAACTCCAGGAGTATTAAAAATCAACACTGAACTATTTCAGAGATTTAATGTAGGGGAATTTACTAGATATGTCACCTCCACAAGGAAGGATGAGATCCAGAGGCTACCTGGCCCACTAGCAGACTCTACCAATAGAACTTGTCAAAAGCTAATAATTCCCTTCAAGGAATTTCTGCAATGCCTCCCATGGGAATGCTGTATAAGGAAATAATTGAAAATAAAATGATGTATAATGCTGGTATCCTCTTATACATATAATATGGAGTCTAAATTCAGAAAGAGAGCTGAAACAAATAGATCTAGGTGGGTTAAACATATCTCCCCACCCTAGGTACATCACCAATCAGCTCAAAGAGTGAGCTACAAAAATATGCAAAACATCAATCTGAAACTATGCAAATATGAATGTATCATGAGAGGGTAAATACTACAACCATCATCATATTTATATCTCAGCAAGATTATACAGAAATATCATGAGGAAAAGGCCCTCAAACTTTTAGAACGAACCTCCAATGAATAAGCAGTGTAATACATGAGATGCTGCTGCTGCACAAAATGCTGGAGAGAAGTGACTGCGCAGTCTCTATCAGAGATGCAGATGAATAATACATAAAAAATTAAAATGTACCTGAAAGATACAAGAAAATGGCCCAAGAGAAGAAAATGGGCTCAATATGGGATTTCTAGCCAATCTCAGGGAGATTGCTAGAAATGCCGGATAAAATACACTAGTGACAAACAAATTGTCACTGCAACTGAAACCAAATGAATATGAGGCTATGGCTGATATGAAACGATGATGCCCTCCTCTGATAATTCCCTCAAGGGAAAATGGGCTGATCCCATTTTACTCAAAGAACTCCTCCCGATGAGCACAAGAATCTCCCTCAACACTGCCCTCATGGAATAACACAGTTTCTCCAAATGACTGCATAGTGGGAGATGGTGAATGAGTGGCCTGATGCCACAGATCTGAAATATGGTCCAAGATCCCTCTCTACAGCTCCTCCAAAGAATAGATCACTCCTCCACTAAAAAGGCAAGTAAGGAAAGACTCTATGAGTTCCTCTGCTGCTACCCCAGCAACAAAGCACCATCCTGCTACAAAAATAATGCTGCAACTGAAGGAGTGAGCTTGGAAAAATGCTGGAATGAGAAAATTCAGCTCAAATCCTCTCCTCTCATGAGGAAGAGGTGGGGGATCCCCTCCCAGGAACACCCCCAGTGCTCAAGAGCACTGCAATCCTGCTAAACAACCCAGATATGCAAGTCCTTGGCCTCACTACGTAGTTTTTGAATAAAAAAAATGAACAAATGAGCTGCTATCTTCTCTCTTATTAAGAAAATGAACTCTCTATCACCATAGGTCCCAAAATTAGGGTTTCCATTCACTTTTGAATGCTTTCCCTCCAAAAACTGCGTTGTCTTCTCAAGCAAGCCACCCCTATAAGGCAGCGTTGTTGACTTGGTCAAAGATGGCCAACTCAAGGTGATCCTCATCATGTTCACACCATTAGTTGTTTATTTTAGCTAATTATTTATCCTCCTTCCTCATAAGGAGTGTTATTTCTCTATCACCAAGGGGTTAAGGGGTCTCCTTACCCATTTTATTTATCAAAATAAAAATATGCCACTATAATGTTCCATTTTATCTTGAGGCTAAAATTGGGAACATTATAGTCCTCCCCTCCCACATGTTGCTTGTCCTCAAGAAACTACATAGAGAGAACAAAAATTTCTCCCCCTCCTTCTCTTGTGGCGTCCTCATCAACAATATCCATCGTTGCTCAAGATATGATGCAATAAAACTATGCTCCAATGCCTCCTCCCAAGTATGCAAACTGGAATGGTGTACCTTACGGAAAGATAGAAGGTGTAGGTGGAAATATCCCTGCTGAACCTTGGCCTCCTCAAGGTAGGAGTGATGACATGCATGGGAAAATATAATCCCATTGGTGATCCCCTCACCCATGCTGTCATCCAAATGGAAATCTTGCCCCCGGTTTTGTGCAATGTAATGGGGCTGAATGGAGAGTTTTGCTGCTTCATCCCAATAAGCTCTTCTCTCCCTCTGTAGTACATATGGGGCTGCCTATATCCTCGGTCTGAAATGGTATGGCCTACAAGAGTGGCCCAAGCTACCCCATCAAAATATTCAGCCATGAAATGCCTTTTCAAATTCTCCAAGTGGTTTGCCCCACAAGAAGAGAAAAGTAATAGTATGGAAATCATGGTTTTCCCATGGTATTTCCTACAATATAGAACATGTGTAATGGGGAGAGTAGTGCTCCCAATGGGCTGTACCAACATATAATTCACTCTCCAAATAGTGCCCCCTGTGAATAAATAAGCATCAACAATACAAGGTAGCATAATACAATGAAAACAAGTTGTCACAAGACAACTAGAGAGTGGGTCACTGCTCCTCTCATGGGACCAACGCAGTGAGCTTCTTGCCTTCATCAAAATATACATAAAAAGTGCTTTCCCAACCACTTTTTTTCTGCTACACACATCTCAAAATATAGGAACATGAAAATATAATTTGGTGCCAATGGTGCACACCAAGGAGCATGTGGCTCCCTCCACAAAACACCATAAGAATAGTCCATTGTTCTGCTACAAAAGTCTACAAATAATTCCTTGTACATTATGCAAGAAGGAAAAAATCTTGAATCATCATGCTGCTCAAACAAGGAAAGAAAGTACAATACAAAATGTGAGATTATACCTTCTCCAATTTGTACTTGGGCTCTTGAGCTGGAATGGCCCAATTGAGAATTTCCCTCTACCTCCAATGAGTAGGGAAGTGGTTGTGAGGTCCTCTCCACCATAATAAAATGGGATATGCATATCTCCCTATGTTGATAGATGCCATGATGAATTCCCTCCCAAGTGAACTCCTCTAGCAAGGCAAAGTATTCATCCAAGTGCATAGCTAGGAAGTCCTGATATACTGCATGCAATAATTTATTCTTGAGACTAGAAGCTCTAGCCAAGAAGAATCTGCCATAGTGTTAGATGACCATATCATAAACTATGTATCAGTCATCTCCCTCCTGGTCATCAAGAATCATGCATGCATCAGGATCCTGGGGAATACTCAACCTAAGCTGAGCTCTCCATCCTGGATTAGTCCTCCACATAGACAACACTGGTATTCTGCAATATGGTGCTCCATCATGCTGCTGCCTACTACCTTGACATCCCCTCATGCCAAAGTCATCCTCCAAGTTTCTGCCATGCCCTCATGCAGCTGCTCATGCTCGTATAGAATTAAGGACCTTTGAAATTGAGCCTCCCATGAGAGACTGTCACCTCCAAATAATCTCCCGATCCTGGGAAATGTAAGCATGAGTTGCCTCCATCTACTCCAATGCATGAAAGGGTCCCTTATCAAAGGAAGAATCCTCTGTTCATCCAAACCCTTGGAGTAGCTATCCTCCAACCATGCAGCAAACTCTATCAACGCAGTAAAGCTGATGAAGATGGGTGATACTGAAAATGAGAGAGTATATCTCTCCTCCTTGAGTTTACCCCAAACCCTCTGCAATGTGTTGGATCCCTCTAGTGTCTCCATCCCTCTGGAATCCATGAATGGTGAACCAAATGGAATGATGCCTCCCATCAACTCTAAATCAAGTGGCCTCCTAAGTGGAATGCCCCCATAAAGTGAGACATCATGCTCTGAAATAGACTGCATGTATGAGTGGACTGATTTGTCCCTCTCTCCTCTACGTAGTGCAATCTCTTCCCCTTGTGTAGAAAGTTTCTGAAATGGATATGGGTGAATGCCCATCATCCCTCCATGCTAATCCTTCTCTTCCCCTTCCATCTCACAATACCCATCAAATGCTACATAGGGCTCCGGAATTGTGCCTTGTTTCCCACATGCAACATATTTGGAACTCCCTGCAAAGATACAAGGGCTCCTCTAGTGGAAGCAATAGCTCCCTTCTCACCTCCATGTGGTGATGGATGTCCTCCCAGTGTGATAGCGCTGTTGGTTCCTTCCAGTGCATGAAAAGTGTTTGTGTTTATGTCACAATGAGTTTCACCAAGATCTTCCATCAAACCCTTAGTGAATGCTTCATGTGTTTTTTCATTTGCATGGCAATGTAAAATGGGACTTTCAAACCAAAAAACATGAGCCATACCTTTGAGTTGCAGCGCTGCTCCTCCAATGGCCTCATCTCCTTCCTCTATCCCCCTTGCAAATGGAAAAAGGACTACGCTGTGGATCTGCATGTGTGGCTGAATGCTCACACCCATCATTAAAAAACTAGGGTTTACTCCATCCACAACCATTTTCAAAAAATATTCCCACTGTTCCCTTTCATCAAGATTTTCAATGATGTCCTCAATGGTCTGGAAAAGAAGAAGGGAAACCTCCTCTTCCATCATTCCTCTTTCCTTGTCTCCTTTGTAAATCTCCTCTCCTTGGAGAGAAGCTCCTCTTTCTGATAGCTCTAGATCTTGGGCATAGGCTGAGCCAATATCATAATCTGATACCACTGTACTATTCCTTTTTTTAGGTTATTCTGCTCTATCAGGAATATCTTAAGATATTCCAATTCTTCCAACTCCAGGAGTATTAAAAATTAACAATGAACTATTTCAGAGATTGACTGCAGGGAAATTTACTGGATATGTCACCTCCACAAGGAAGGATGAGATTCAGAGGCTACCTGGCCCACTAGCAGACTCTGCCAATAGAACTTGTCAAAATCTAATAATTCCCTTCAAGGAATTTCTGCAATGCCTCCCATGGGAACGCTGTATAAGGAAATAATTGCAAATAAAATTCTGTATAGTGATGGGATCCTCTTATACATATAATATGGAGTCTAAATGCAGAAAGAGAGATGAAACAAATATATCTAGGTGGGTAAAACAGATCTCCCCACCCTAGGTACATCACCAATCAACTCAAAGAGTGAGCTACATCAATATGCAAAACATAAATATGAAACTATGAAAATATGAATGTATCATGAGAGGGTAAATACTAAAACCATCATCATATTTATATATCAGCAAGATTATACAGAAATATCATGAGGAAAAGGCCCTCAAACTTTTAGAACGAACCTCCAATGAATAAGCAGTGTAATACATGAGATGCTGCTGCTGCACAAAATGCTAGAGAGCAGTGACTGCATAGTCTCTATGAGAGGTGCAACTTATGAATACATAAAAATGACAATGTAGCTGAAAGATACAAGAAAATGGCCCAAGAAAAGAAAATGGGCTCAATATGGGATTTCTAGCCAATCTCAGGGAGATTGCTAGAAATGCCGGATAAAATACACTAGTGACAAACAAATTATCACTGCAACTAAAACCAAAAGAATATGAGGCTATGGCTGATCTGAAATGATGATTCCCTCCTTTGATAATGACCTCAAGGGAAAAGGGGCTGATCCCATTTTACTCAAAGCACTCCTCCTGATGAGCACAAGAATCTCCCTCAACACTGCCCTCATGGAATAACACATTTTCTCCAAATGACTGCGCAGTGGGAGATGGTGAATGAGTGGACTGATGCCACAGATCTGAAATATGGTCCAAGAGCCCTCTCTACAGCGCCTCCAAAGAAGAGATCACTCCTACACTGAAAAATCAAGTAAGGAAATACTTTATGAGTTCCTCTGCTGCTACCCCAGCAACACATCACTATCATGCTATAGAAATAATGCTGCAACTGAAGGAGTGAGCATGGAAAAATTCTAGAATGAGGAAATGCAGCTCAAATCCTCTCCTCTCATGAGGAAGAGGTGGGGTATCCCCTCTTGGGAACATCCCCAGTGCTCAAGAGCATTGCGATCCTGCTAAACAGCCCGGATGTGCAAGTCCTTGGCCTCACTATGAAGTTTCTGAATAAAAAACATGAAAAAATGAGCTGCTATCTTCTCTCTTATAAAGAAAATGAACTCTCTCTCACCACAAGTCCCACAATTAGGGTTTCCATTCACTTTTGAATGCTTTCGCTCCAAAAACTACGTTGTCTTCTCAAGCAAGCCACCCCTCTAAGGCAACGCTGTTGACTTGGTCAAAGATGGCCAACTCAAGGTGATCCTCATCATGTTCACACCATTAGGTGTTTATTTCAGCTACTTATTTATCCTACTTCCTCATAAGGAGTGTTATTTCTCTCTCACCAAGGGGTTAAAGGGTCTCCTTACCCATTTTATTAATCAAAATAAAAATATGCCATTATAATGTTCCATTTTAGCTTGAGGCTAAAATTGGGAACATTACTACCCATTTATTCATCTAACTAAATGAAAAGGGCAAAATTAATATTCCAATTAATTGCATGCTAATTTAGGAATATTACAAATTTGTGTGTCAAAATACCCCTTCTTCAGGATATTAAGGATGTTCCCATATATGATAATATTATCAAGGAGAAATTCTTCAATAATCCTGGGATAAATAAGAGAGACACCCCCACCATCAATGTTGTTGGTCATTTATCTGATTTGATGCCGGGGAGAGTGATTTTTCCAAAAGACCTAGAACTTGGAAGTCCAGTAGTGGATGTGCACATTGATGGTATCATTATCCCTCATACAATGATTGATCTTTGGTTTTCCATCAATGAAATGACTAAAGAAACCAAGTTTAAACTCAACTTCCAAGGAGCCTTGAGAAAGACCACTACAGTGTTGCAACTTGCAGATAGATCCACAGTAGCTCTTGAGGGATTTTTTGAGGATGTTATGGTATCCATTAAATCTTGGGAGTATCCCATTGACTTCCTTGTGCTTTATCCCAAAACCAAGTTTAATTTTTATCCTATTATATTAGGAAGACCTCGGTTGTCCACAGATGATGTCTATATCAATTATAGGGCTAGGAACATGACCATCAAGAATGGGCCCTTATCAAAACAACTAATATTATATCCTCTTTCTCAACCTTATATTGAACATGATATACCTTTGTAGCTAGAGGATGAGGAAGAATATGAAGTGTATCATGCAAAACCATACCCATTCTATACCTTAGATGTTGTTATCAGAGGAGGGAAACCTGATGAAGATTACCTCATTGACCATATCCTTCATAACCACCCCCCCACTACCATTCCATTTGATGAACTTGTTAGAGAATATGGAATCTGTCCTTGGACTGAGCTATTCTCAGTTGACTCAAGTCTTGAACATGTCAAAACTATAGAGTTTGGTACATCCAAAACCTCAAATATCAATCCCTCTCTCTTGGCCAAATAAGAAGAACAATTGTGCAAGATACTAAGAGAGAACTTAGATGATTTTTCTTGGGATTATAATGAAATGAAAGGGGTGCATCCCTCAGTCTATACTCACCATATTTAAATAAAATAAGTATGCAAGCCTGTGCACTAATCCCAGAGGAGAATGAACCCAACCTTGAAGGACATAGTGAAGGGAGAATTGCAAAAACTGTTGGATGAATGGTTCATATTCCCTATCTTAGATAGTGAATGGGTGTCCCCTCTGGTCCTTGTCCCAAATAAAAATGGAAAGTGGGGAATCTATGTTAACTATAGAGAGCTGAACAAGGCCACAAAGAAAGACCATTTCCCTTTGCCTTTATTTGACCAAGTCTTTGATGGTATTGTAGGAAATAATTTCTTCTTTTTCTTGGATGGATTTATTGGTTACAATCAGATCCAGATCATCTATGAAGACCAAGAAAAAACTACATTTACATTTCCTTGGGGTACCTTTTCTTATAGAGTTCTCCCATTTGGTCATGTAATGCCCCTGCCACTTTTCAAAGAGCAGTTTTGAGAATCTTTGTTGAGCTTGTCCATGAATCTGTGGAAATATACATTGATGATTTCACTCCCTATGGATGTGATTTCTAGGAGGCCCTCTCTAGTCTGGGTAAAATCCTGAGGAAATGCATTGAAAAGCATCTCTCCTGAGACTTGAGAAGTGTGAATTCTTGATGAAGGCAGGGATATTCCTTGGCCACTCCATATCTTAGGAAGGAATACAAGTAGACCTAAACAATATTGCTATCATAAAAAGGGTCCCTACCCTTCAGAAAGAGAGAGATGTTAGGAGTTTCTTGGGTTTGGATGGTTATTATAGGAGATTCATCAAGGATTTTAGTAAAGTGGCTTCACCATTGTTTGGATTTCCGGCCAAGGACTCAGATTTATGTTGGAAAAGTAGCTGCCAAGAGTCCCTTGATATCTTAAAAGAGAAATTGATCACCACACCCATACTTAGGGGTCCAAATTGGGCTTTGCATTTCCATATTCATACTGATGCATCAAACAAAGTTATGACAAAAACCTTGGGACATTTATATGATAATTTTCCCTATGCAATTTACTTCATTAGTAAAAATATGTCTGAGGATGAATTGAAATACACTGTCACTGAGAAAGAGATATTAGCTGTTGTACACTCCCTAAACAAATTCAGACACTATATCACTGGATACCAAAATTTTGTGCATACTAATCATGCAACAATTGAATATTTGATGAATAATCTTGATGTGAATGCTATAATTATTAGGTGGTTTTTATTGTTACAACAATTTGATTTGACTATCATTGACAAGCCAGGGAATGAAAATGTAGCTAAATATTTTTTGTCTAGACTCAATTTATCTGCAGATGATGAAGGGATGGTCGATGATCAAATTCCAGATGAGTGCCTATTTTCTATCTCAGTATGCTCTCCCTTGTTTGTTTACATAGCTAAATACCTGGTTGTTCGGAGGTTTCCTCCAAATCTATCATCCAGGGAGAAGAGCATAATTGTTAGAAAGAGCGCCCCTTTCACTTGGGTTGGTGGAAATATTTTATAAGTGGGACCAGAGCATATTTTCTGGAGATGTGTCAGGGAAGAGGAAGTCTTTGAAATCCTCTCAACATGTCATGATGTGCCCTCTGGGTCATTTTTCTGCTAAGAGGACAACCTTAAATTTCTACAAGTTGGCTACTATTGTCCCAATCTCCATCAAGATGCAAGAAGGTACACCGACAGATGTGATCGATGCTATAGGATGGGGAAACCCACACCGAGGGATGCGATTCCTCTACAACCTCAAGTGGTCTTAGAGCCCTTTGATAAGTGTGGCATGGATTTAATTCGGCCAATTGACCCACCATTAGGATAGAGAAGATACATTATTGAGTGCACTGACTATTTGAAAAAGTGGGCCGAGACAAAGGCTATCAAAGCAAAAAAAGAGGAAAAAGTGGTTGAGTTATTAAGGGATTTTTTTTTCTACAAATTTGGGTATCCAAGGGAGATAGTCACTGATAAGGGAGCCTAATTCAAATCGAATTTGACTGAGAATATCCTGAGGCAACATAATATCAATCACAAAAAATATACTGCCTATCACCCTCAAGAAAATGGGCAAGTAGAGGTTACAAATAGGGAATTTGAGAGAATCATCACCAAGGTGGTGAGTAATAGAAGGAAATATTGGGTAGACAGATTAGTGGAGGCCACTTGGACCTATAACACCACCTGGAAGAAAACCACATGATTCACTCCATATGATTTGGTTTATGGGAAGAAATATTTTCTATATATTGAGTTTGAGTATAAAACTTAGAGATTGGTAGAAAAATTATATTTTGATATCACAAGTGTACAACAAGAAATGTTTCTCCAATTGAATGGCTTGGATGAGTTTAGAATGAAGGTCCTCCTAAAAACTTAAGTTATAAAATTAAAGAGGAAGGTTTGGCATGATAAGCATATCAAGGAAAATATTTTTCAAGAAGGGGATTGGGCCTTGATTTATGACTCTAGGTTCAAATTTTTTAAAGGAAAATTAATGACAAGATGGTTGGGCCCATACCTGATATGAAAATGGAGCTGTCCAGATTAGAACCATTAATGAGGAGGATATCCATATACTTGTAAATGGTTATAAATTGAAATTATACAAGCGGCCAATTTCTAAGGCATAATTCATTAGTACAATTAGCAGAGAGGTCAATGTGATTAGGAGTCTCATGGCTTCCACTTCACAGTCCTCCTAAAAAAACAAAAATAAAAAAATAATAAAATAAAAAGGCCTGTGTGAAAACCTCTCGGAGGTATCTAAGGTTGACTCTAGGATTGAAAACTGTTGGCTTGATGGGGCCTAGACCTAGGTTCAAATATGGCTGCGTAAACCAACAAAACCCACTATTACCAGCCCTTTCGACAACGATCTGCTTCCGTAGATAGAAGTCTCACCCGAGGAAATATAGGGGGGTGATAGAACTAGGTTTCTGCATCTAGAGGGAGAAAGTACTATGGCTTTAGGTCTTTCCTTCCTTGGCAGAGCTTCACAGAACAAATCTATCAATTATACAAGCGTTTTTCAACACATCTGTTGAACTTACTAGTGAACTGCGCTATCCTACTTAATCATGCATAAAACAAGTTAAACAAACGTGAACATAACTACACTATGAAATTATAGATGGAAATCATTATTCGGCACACATATTCATTAACCAAAAGTAAATTAAAACATATCAACAGAAACACAGATCTATCTCAACGGGTCTTTCGTTAATTGCTCAGATATCTATCATACATTCACTTTCACCCTATGCACTAAGATGCAGGGGTCTGTGCACTCAGTTGTAGACTTCCTAAGGTCTCCACACACTTAGCTGTAGAAGCCTTTCCTCTAACCCAAAAATACAGACTTTGACTCAAAACAATCTTACATCCAAATTCATTTCATCAACTTGGGACTTCTTCTTCTGACTTTTATCTAGATTCCTTATATAGATTTTTCATTTACAATACCATGGTTTGAAAACCATGGGAAGAGTTCAAAGTTCATAAAATAATCCCATCCCATTACATAATAAGGGGCTTTGACCAACCCTAAAGCCCCTAATACCAAAAATGGACTCCGCGCTGCACACTCCGCTCCTTGATTTGTGGAGTCTTCTCTAACTTCTTTCATTGAGGAATCTTATGTCCAACATGCCCCTAACACAAGACTGTGACTCATACCGAGTCTCAATGTTGGTGTGACATCTATTTTTTCTTTAATGTCGCTCATGGAATACTTCAATAGTGGAACCAGATCGACGCACTACTTTTTAAAATATTTGACTTCACCGAGCAGCGTATCGGTGACTGTCTTGGCTGCCTTTTGCTCGAATCCTCTCTATGTCTTGCACAATTATTTCAGACTCTTTTCTATAGTTTGGGAGAGATGTATGGCCTCAAATTCCTATGGCTTCATTATTTATGTAAGTAGCTGCTACCTCCTACACAACTCATCGACCTGTCCTTGTAAAAATTTACCCTCTTGGAGGTGGGTAAACTGCTGCATCAATGCTAAGGTCTTGGAAGTTACCTTAATCCGATCCATTTGTTCTAGATTTTCGCATACTACGGTCTCTATCTGCTACACTTGAGGGTCCTTCTATAGTGAGGCCCATACATCCATGACTTCTACAAATACATTTTCACACTCCTGTATACGAGACTCAATCTATTTTGTGGAACCTTTGAGCTTTGCTCGATGTTTATTCCAGAATTTTGGTGGAGTGGTCGGCTATAATTGCATTTGCAACTCAACTATCTTCATCTATAACTAAAGACGCACTTCGTCGACCTTGGCTTTCTAATCCTTTACTGCTGTGGCAAGCTTGGCCACTTTTTCCTCTGGTGCAACTTCAGCCTGAATCTAGGGCTCTAGGAGCTCACTGCAAGTCTTGTAGATGGGTTCCTCCAGCTTCTTCCTCTGCATGGTCTCAAGCTTGCAATCATGTACTACCAATTGTTTCTCCTCAGCCATACTATGTCATTCTTGTCAAACATCTTGAATGACTACAAGAGTGCGCTGCTCTATGATCTTCAATTCTTCGGTAATACCTTGGTGGAACTCATGCAAATCCTGGAGTGGCAGTGCGGTAAGATTCAACTTCATGTTCTACGAGTGGACTTCCTACTTCATCTATTCTGCAGTGAAACCATTTGTTGGCTTGATGGGGCTTAGACCTAGGTTCAAATGTGGCTTCACGAACCAACGAAACCCACTATTACCAGCCCCTTCGGCAACGATCTGCTTGCGCAGACCAAAGTCTCATTCAAGGAAATATAGGGGGTGGTAGAACCAGGTTTATACATCCAGAGGGACAATGGATTGTGGCTTTAGGGATTTCCTTCCTTGGAAAAGATTCACAGAATAAATCTATCTATTATACTGGCATTGTTCAACTCATTTGTTGAACTTACTAGCAGACAGCACGATCTTACTTAATCATGCATAAAGAAAAGTAAACAACCATAAACAGAACTACGCTATGCAATTATAGATAAAAAACCTTATTCAACACAGATATTCATAAAAAAAAGTAAATTAAAACATATCAACATAAACATAGATCTTTCTCTAGAGGTATTTCATTAATTGCTTGCATATTTCTCATACATTCACTTTCACCTTGCGCACTCAAATGCAGGCTACCTAAGGTCTCCGAGAAATCACCTGCAGGAGCCTTTCCTCTAAAAAAAATCCATAGAATTTGACTCAAAAAAATCTTACATCCAAATGAATTTCATCAACTTGGACTTATTCTTCTGATTTCTATCTAGATTCCTTTATAGATTTTTCATTTACAATACCATGGTTTGAAACCATGGACAAATTTTAACGTTCATAAAATAATCCCATCCCATTACATAATAAGGGGTTTTGACCCACCCCAAAGACCCTAAGATTCAAAATTTATTCCACGCTATGTGCTCTGCTCCTTGATCTACAAAGTCTTCTCTAACTTATTTCATTAAGGGATCTTATGTCCAACAAAAACCTCTCTGAGGCAGTCTCGGAGCAAAAAAAGGGAAGAAAAATAATAGAGATCCCTAGGTGAAAATCTCCTTTGAGGCACCTAGGGTAGGGATGTAGGCTGAAAACCTCCTCAGAGGAAACCTACATGTATCTCAAATAAAAAATAAAAGAAAAAAAGGAAGAACAACACAATATGAGGCCATGACTGCTGGCCTTTTTATTGTTTTGTAGGCTTATGCACAGAGGAAAATTTTGGCTACATGTCAAAGACATTTCTAAGTTTCCTCCATTTTTCCATCCATTCACTCCCTATCCATCACCACTACTCATCTCTTCATCTCTCTCCACCATCCCATGAGCTCAAAACCCAAATTTGACCCCCTCTCTGTGATGCTACAGGAAGGACCTATATTTCTATAGGAAGGTACTCTAGTGCTACAGGAGGGTTATGAAAAGATACAGGAGGGAGAATCAAGGGAAAGGGAAGCCCACCAAGGATATCATAGTCTTGAAAAATCATGAAGACGGTCTCCATTTCATCACTCCATATCATTCAAAAATATTTCTCACTCAAACCATTCACTCTGTCCTACCGATGATTTTTTTTTCTACAAAAGGACAAAGGTCCTTATCATCATTCTTACAGGCCTACACTACTCCCTCATGATCCTATCACTAGCCTAAAGCCTTACCACACTCTCCCTCATCACCCTATGTGGATTGAAGGTAAAAAGGTACAAAGAAGTGGCTTCTACAGGAAGAGAACATCCTCCTGTAGCAAGCGTATGTAATCACTAGTGTTATAGCATCATTTTTCACCCTCAGGTGATTCATGATTGTCTTTATGGCTTTGGGCATCCATTCCTACAGACTTGAACAAATTCACTAAAAAATAGTGTTAAAATTCCCATACGCGGGTATGCCCAGACTTTTCCACATGTATATGTGAGTCCACATGTACTTTTCCACGTATGCCATTAAAACCATTAAAAAATATATAAATTCCCTATTTTTGGACTGTGTTGATGGTTACTCCAGTAGTTCAACCACCCCAGTACGTGGCCAACTGTTTCCAACTGACTAAAACTACTTTGAGGGAGTATAAAAGCCCCTCATGTGCATGGCCTAAGGGAGAGAGAAATTTTATAGACATTATACTCTGTTGGAATCCCAATTCAAGTCTGATTCCCCATGCCTCCTGCACTTTCCCAGATTTATATAGGAAACCCTTATTTCCTGGAGATGTTCATCCATTTATATTCCATATCGAGTGCACAAGTCTTGAAAGTTTCTTAGCGAGGCAAGGATGGGACGGATCTGGACGACGGTCTGCTCAAAGATCGTGGAAGGATTCAGGTGATCTCTCCACTCTTTACTTCTGTACATGCTGTTCATAATAATGAAGAACCATCTTGTTCCTGAACTTCTGTGTTAGTATCTATTTGTATATGTGGAAAGATTGATTATTAAGCAGTTATTATCGTTTATGTCATATTTCACATGGATTACACTAACGTTTAGGAGAAATATATGTTGTACAACTAGGTTTCCGTGCACGTTCTTTCTTGTTTTTCAGGTTGAAGGAGGAAGAAAGGTTGCTGGGGGTTTGGACCCCGCGGGATCTACATCGAACATAGGACTACGGGTGAGTTCTGCTATCGTTGTTATCTAGTTTTTTGCATTCAAGTATGGTTGTGTGTGAGTCCTTCTGAATGGCATGCCCTGCTCTGTGGAGGTTTTGACCCAACAAACCTCTAGGGTGATTTTCCCCGAAACAGAACTGGCGACTCCGCTGGGGATCGCATTCTTGTGATTCCCCTGTTGGGTGGTTTCAGCTGTTTGATAGGTTTCCAATAGTTTTAAATTTTATTTCCAGTCCAGTTAACTCTTTCTCAGTCAGACTGAAGCCCTGGTTCCTTATCCAGGCTTGATCTTTTTTATTTTTTATTATTTACCTTTTCATGCGCAGGTTTGTCTGTACACAGACGCGTATACACGCAGTTTTTGTTAAAGGGAGTCGCGTATACGCGAGTTTCCTTTAGCACAGTCGCGTATGCACGCTTGTTTTCAAACTGTCAAGTAGCGTATGCCTGGGTGAATTTTGAAATTTTGGATTTCTTGGCTTTTCAGTCCTGTCTGCCTGTGGAGACCTGTTCCTGCAGTGTCTTTGTATCCTCTGGATTGTGTAGAAAGTGGTCTTTGGTTTTTTCTCTCTCTTGTTTAGTTGAAAACTAGCTTATTTGGCAAGTCTTGTTTCTTGTGCTGGCATTTCTGGTTCGAGTACCAAGATTTCTTCCTAGGGATTCTTGGTTGTTCTGCTTTATCAGAACAGAGAGCTCCTTCTCATTTACTCTTTCCTACCTTTGTGTCTTGCTTTGCACTTCGATTTTTGCCCATTTCTTGGTTGGTTTTCTTGAGTTCAGTCGACTAGGTCTTGTTGCAATTTTTGAAGAGTCTTTCTTGGTTCTTTGAAGTTTTTGTTTGCTGCAAGGTTGTACTATTCTTCTAGGCTGAGTGACTGAGTTTCTTGTCTTCTTTTGCTCATATAAATCTTGCTACTAGTTAGCCCTATAAGATTTGGAGCGTTTTTGAAGTTTTTGCTTGAAATTCAGTGTTGTTTGGCTTGGGATTTGATAGTTTTTCTTGGTCTTTTCGAACTCTTCTTTTATCAAACTCAAAAGCTCAAAAAACATTTTTCTTTGTTGTTTGCTTTTGTTTTTGCATTTTTGTTTTTGTTTCATTATATCTTTTGAAGCTTTATTGAGATTTTTTGCCTTTGGATTTTGACTTGATTTTGGAAAGGAGTTGTCATTGATTTCTTCCTCTTGTTTTCAAGAAATTTTGGTGTCTTTATATTAAGAGTTTCTGATTTTGGGAACTAGATTTCTGGACAACCAAAAAAGAGATAAAACTGAAGGATCTTTGGGAAATTTCTCTCTGCTTTAGGAGATTTTGCATCTTAGAATTTGCATGCTTTTAGTGATTTGCATCAGGTGCACTTAAGCATTTAGTCATTTTCATAGTTTTTGTGAGTGTGAGTTTGTTATCTGAAAAGAAAAATACAATTTTTAATCTCGTAGAACCTGTATAGAAGTTGCTTTTCATCGAAAGACAATAACTGCATTTGCATGTAGTTTGGTTTTTTATTAATTTCTTTCTGCGTCAAAACACCATAAGTTTCATTTCCACATCCCTTTGACTTAACATAACAGCCCATTAAAATAAGTGATTTAATTTAAAATCAACTAGCAAGTTTTCTAAGTGTCATACACCAACTAGCTAGGTTGTGGGGCCTTGGATTAGGTGAGTGGAGAGTTAACTCTCCAAGGCCGCTCAAACAAAACATAGAAGTTGATTAATTGAGCGAAATCCAACTCCGTTAGGTGGACCGGGAAAGCTCTCCTCCAGAGAGTCAAGGGCGAGGGGAAGTGAAGGCTGAGAAGAGAGATACCCCCTCTGTGATTTGCTGAATCTGACCTCAAGACCGTTCCGCCCGGCTTCTGATACGGATTGGTGCCCATAGTTTTCACTCCTAGGTTCCACATAGGTGACTGCGGGGGGGAATACTCGTGGTACCTGAGGCAGACGTCGCATCACTTTCAGCAGTACTTCTGGGGGGTGCCCTTGCGAATCTTGGGTACTTGTGCCAGCAAAGGTTGTCGTTACGAGGTCGGCGTAGCTGTTTCTGTTACCTTCGCTAGTAGGCCTGGGCCGCAATTATCCCATACTACTTTCAAGAGGTCCTATATTTTGCTTTCTTGTATTTTGGTGTCCGGTCCTCATCACTCGGAGCAGAAATACCTGAAGGCTGTTTTCTTGATTGTATCTCAGGGATTAAAAAAGGAGCATATACCTTGGTTGATTTTGAAGGGAACGAGTTGCTGGAGCCCAGAAATGGGCTCTATTTGAAGAAGTATTATGCCTAGGCTTCGGCCTGGCATTTTTCTTTGTACATATCTGGTTGATTTTCGATCTTTGATGCGATGGTGATGTTTTTGATCTGCTTTGGCAGGTTGTGTCGGATGTCATGAGTCATTTTGGTTTCGCCGATGGTGCTAGTAGACACACCTGGAACTTAGCTTCCGCGGCTTGGGTACTTCATTATCCATCCGGTCAGCTGTAAGTATCAAGAGGGGTCTGCATTGGTCCTGCTTCCAATAACATAGCAGAATACATTGCAGTTGTTTATCTACTCTTGGAGGCAATATCTTTGGGTGTTGATTCATTGGTAGTTTTCTTGGACTCTCAGCTGGTGGTGTCACAGTTGAACAATACTTATCGGGTTCGAGATCCATTTTTACTCCGGTTGTTCTTGAGGGTACGTTTGTTACAAAGATCATTTCAATTTTTAACTTTCATTCATATTCCTCGAGCTGACAATTGGATGGCAGACTCATTAGCTAATCGAGCACTGGATTGGCACATTAATCATTCCATACAATAAAATTTAATCATCAAAAACATCATACATTTTGATACATTTATCACATCACATCAAACATCGTTGTATATATATCATCAGAGTGTTCAAAAAACTATACAAAATTTGGATGCATAAGTCATACAAAATTTGGGCTTATGCCCGATCATGTTCAGTCTCAAATAATATACAATCATCTGATACATCATATCTATCTACTCCTGAGGTCCCTGCCCAGAAGTTGTGTTCCTATAGAACACGATCGCGGTGGCAACTCGGCGGAATAACCGTACCCAGTCTCGGGGCACTCCTACCACCCGTCTCTGGATGGCTTCCGACAGATATTCCACTGCAGCCATAGGTACTTGGCGGGTTAATCCCTCCAAGTTCCTCTGTACAGCCTGGAGGGTCCTTTCTGAATCCACTGTATCCACTTCACCTCTGCGACGCTTGTGTCGTGGGAAACCCTCAGGTCGAACTGGTCCAATATCTGTATCATGATCATTTTTTAAATTGTAAGTCATTATGAATCCAATAAAAAACATGTTTTATTTTCCATTTTTTCATACATATTTGAAAAATCCAAAAAATTATATAAGTCAAAAAATTACAAACTTACCAACTGTTCCCCATGCCGCGCCTGGTGGAAGGACAAGATCTGGATCGCCACGAAAGTCCATCCCGGCATAGGGATAGTTGTCCACAGCGATGATTTGTTCCCCCCACCAAAGGAAGAACTCATCATCCCAAGTGGTCCGGGGAACTTCACTTCCCCCCAATCTCTTCATCATGTCTGCCCAGCGGGCAATTCTTGGGTCTCTCGGGCTGCTGATGGTAGAGATCACTTTGGGTCTCAATGCTGGTATCTTCTCGAAGAAGAATGTCATCAAAATTGTACCATATCCAAAATGTTTTGTCTTTTCCTTTCGGATAGAAGTCAATTGTTGCTTCATGTTCATCAGTAGAGCTATGCACCAATCATATAAATGAGTTAAGAATTCCACTGCTATACTCATTTGCGTCCTGGATGCCTGGTGTAGAGAAGCTGATCTTGCTACTCTCCCAATGGTAAAAAGGAGGATTTTTATGTGCAAGTCTCTTAAATCTTTGATTGCAATTTGAGTTCCCACTTTCTTGGAACCCTCTACGCAGTAAACGTGGACGTAATATTCCAAGGTTAGCCCTCCCAAAGGCTTCCCATGCAAGTCTACTGGCTCCCCCCTCCGGGAGAGTCCAGTAATAAAATATATATCTTCCACTTCGATGCGTATGGGCATCTGATCTATGATGAAGCAGTCTTCTTCCAGTTCCCAATAGTTCACAAGAATTTCGAGCAACCGGACATTACTCTTCATATTTGGCATTTTGAAAAACTTGAGCAATCTGCAATTCCGGAGAATATTTAGTGATGCTCGATCCCACATGACTTCTTGATCAATAGCACTGTGTTCACGCTCTATCCATGATATGGTCATCCTGCAAAATTTCAATAATTTTTTCATTAGCTACACATTTTTCATTTTTGGGTTGCGCATACGCGACTTTCTTTGTGCACAGTCGCGTGTATATGCGACTTTATCATTACCAACCTGCGTATGCGCAAACCCGTGATTTTTAGTAAGTGATTCTACGGTGAAAATTCCTAAATTTTAATTTATGAACAGAAAAAATGAATAGAAAGGATGGTTTATGAGCTTACCTGACAAATTCGGTGCAATTTGACGGTCGGTTGCTCCTGTTTTGACGAAAGAAGTTTTTTTCTCCAGAGCAATTTTTTCCAAATCAGCAATGTAACAATGAACCAAATATGAGGTAATTTGTCTATTTATGTCCAAAAAGTTGAAAATTTTTGCAAAAAATTGTTATGCTTATTTTTTCAATCTATCTTAAGCTGCATAATCCGGATGCTTGGAAGTGCCCAGATTGGTATGTTTTGAGGTACATTTTGACGAATTTGAGATTTTTCCCGGTTTTTGATCCATGACTGCGGACTCGTCATGGCAGGTATATGATCTTCACTGGCATATAGGTTAGGGAATTCACTTTCCGTTGCATCTTGCATACTAGCCTCCATACTGATCACTTGCCATAGGGTAGATCCCATCAGGTCATGAGTATTACACCCATTTCACTCGCTGATTATGTAATCAGGACTTGATGGTAGAGCCTTCCTTTACATGGGCTTCTTGGTTAGTTCCTCGCTATCACTTGTTGCTCATGCTGTGTTTTATGTAGGCTCGAGAGTCCTCTTTGGTCCCGCCATGACTTATGTGTTGAAGCTTCATTCTTCTTCTTCCTCACTATCATTTTTTTGGCTATTACCCTAGAGGCTCCCTGGTGTTGTTGAGTTGTATTACTGCATTGTATATTGGCTACTTGTTTATCCTGGCCTTTAGCCGGCTTCATTTGGACTCAATGTTTAAGCCAAATTTTGACCTTGTATATCTATACAAGTTAACCATTGCATGCACTTAGCTATCACGACTTGACACCCTTTTACCCATGGATGGAACATTCCTCTGAGTATCGCTTACCAGTTTCCACCACCTTGCATTGAGCATAGGCTTGTTCCAATCCCAGGAACTAGTGCATCTGTTTCTTGATACTTGTTCTATCCATTGTACCATAGCATTCTTTTATTCTTTTTCAGGCTTATTATATGAAAAAGACAAAAAAATCAAATATAACAAAAAGAGCGGGAACGGGATGTAACTTCGTTGTTTGATAGCAGTACAGAGTCAGTTTGTCGCTCTTGAACAAAGCAAATATACTTATATATATTTCCTACATTTGGGATGGTTTTAGTTTTGACCTAGGTCTAGCCTTTACCTTGTTTCACTTGTCAGTCCTCCCCTGGTTGGTTATCTCTTCCAATCATATGGAGAGTTTGTTTTGCCTCCTACATAACAGACTTATACAGTGTCACTTTTTACTGCCATGGTCATCACGAGTCGTGCTTTTGTTCAAGGGAAGTCTAACCAGAGTCGGCCATTCTGCGGTGTCTCTTGACTCATTATTTAGTCGGCCTTCCCGGTCTTGTCAGTATCTTGTTCTATCACATCAGATGTTTTGGTCTTCTGCTCGTGCTGGTTTGAGAAGGTCCCCATTGACTTCTTGCTGGCGGGTTTGTCTCTTATCGACTACGACACATTGCTCTGAGAGCAAACCTAGAGCCGTACCCTGGGCCTATTTCCATCATTGATAGGTGACCTTGTGCTCGGCATTTGATCATCATCATGGGTCTTTGACTGAGTGGTTTCCCCTGTGTTCGACGTCAGCACACATTATCACACTTGGGATTCGTGCAGTACCTTGATTTCCATTTGACCCTATCGGTGGATTTCTCGCCTCTGTGTCAGCTTTCATTATTGGTTGGTTCAGAGGGTTTCTTTCGTGCGCTAGCTTCATCTTGTGCATGTCGGAAACGTACTTCGGTTTGGTTCCATCACTCTACTTCGTCCGATTCCTTCCAAATCTTGGCCTGCGGGTTACACTCGCGCTGGACTGATGTGGGATGCCTTAATGCCTTCCTTCCAGCAGATCTTTTCCCATCGATTCCGACTCATTGCTCTGGGAATAAGGTCTAGAGTATTTTTGTCAGTACCTTAGGGTTTGCAGTCATCAGTGGCAGACTCTTCGCTATCGACAGTGGGGATTCATCATTGCCTCCTGATTGGTAGATTATTTCAAGTGTTCGACTTCAACTCATTTATTCGCACTTGTTAGATTGTACTGGGGCACCTTGACACTCATTTTCATTATTGGTGGGTTGTCTCGCGTTGGTTAATGGTATACATCATTGACCGGTAATCCAACGATTTCTCACATGGTCGACTTCAGCTCATTTATTCCCATTGTGTAGAATTGTGCCATAGTGATCGATGAAGACCTCGGGTTGCATCATCATTTCTCGGTTCACTTTTGACAGTCCATTCAGTTTCTGCCAGTGATGCCGTTCACCCTTATATGTTGCAGTGTCAGTACAACAACATCCTATATGTTGGCTCCCGAGTTGCGTGATTGTACCGTTTGTTCCACCTCTTATGATTTGGTACTTGGAGATTCAGTTACTTATATGATCAGACATCCAGTTTCAGCATCATTGATTAGATTTCTATATGTGATACTTGGACATTGATTCAGACTTGTACTTCCAGGCCATGCTCAGATGATTCATTGTGTACTTTCAGTTCAGCTATACTTGTATACATTTTGGATCTATTCTGTACTTTCCATATGATGTATTTTTGACTGAGCATGGGTATGCACGCCTCAGCATGAGTTGACTCTCTATTTTCTTTCATTGGTTTTTGGCAAGCTAAAATCTGGTGAAGTCCTCTCTTGTCCTTGCGAATTTCTTTCTATGTGCATAATACATTTCGGCCATCATGTACCCCTTCTGATCTCATATATTAGGGGGCATCTGTTATAGCATCATTTTTCACCCTCAGGTGATTCATGATTGTCTTTATGGCTTTGGGCACCCATTCCTACAGACTTGAACAAATTCACTAAAAAACAGTGTTAAAATTCCCATACGCGGGTATGCCTATAATTTTCCGCGTATGCCATTAAAACCATTAAATATATATATAAATTACCTATTTTCGGACTGGGTTTATGGTTACTCCAGTAGTTCAACCACCCCAGTACGTGGCCAACTGTTTCCAACTGACTGAAACTACTTTGAGGGAGTATAAAAGCCCCTCATGTGCATGGCCTAAGGGAGAGAGAAATTTTATAGACATTATACTCTGTTGGAATCCCAATTCAAGTCTGATTCCCCATGCCTCCTGCACTTTCCCAGATTTATATAGGAAGCCCTTGTTTCCTGGAGATGTTCATCCATTTATATGCCATCTCGAGTGCAAAAGTCTTGAAAGTTTCTTAGCGAGGCAAGGGCGGGATGGATCCGGACGACGGTCTGCTCGAAGATCGTGGAAGGATTTAGGTGATCTCTCCACTCTTTACTTCTGTACATGCTGTTCATAATAATGAAGAACCATCTTGTTCCTGAACTTCTATGTTAGTATCTATTTGTATATGTGGAAAGATTGATTATTAAGCAGTTATTATCATTTATATCATATTTCACATGGATTACACTAACGTTTAGGAGAAATATATGCTATACAACTAGGTTTCCGTGCATGTTCTTTCTTGTTTTCCAGGTTGAAGGAGGAAGAAAGGTTGCTGGGAGTTTGGACCCCGTGGGATCTACATCGAACGTAGGACTACAGGTGAGTTCTGCTATCGTTGTTATCTAGTTTTTTGCATTCAAGTATGGTTGTGTGTGAGTCCTTCTGAATGGCATGCCTTGCTCTGTGGAGGTTTTGACCCAACAAACCTTTAGGGTGATTTTCCCCGAAACAACTAGGAAAGAACTATATTGTTTTATTGATCATGCAATGAGACAGTGAAAACTTGTGAGGTGACTCTAAGGAAGCTATGGCACTCCAAGAAGGGCTCTCCACCAGAAACAACAGCTTGAGCCTCAACAAAGTACTTACACACACAACAAACAACACAACTAAGCACCCTAAGGAGAAAGAAGACATATAGAAAGAACTAATACAGTAAGGAAAACTTTCTTAGTGCCAATACAATGGTCCATCTCCAACATGTAAGGCCCTGCAACACATTGACCATGAGGTAGGCTCAGCTATGGCAGTCTCTCACCCCCTCCCTATGTGTAATTGACTAAAATTAATGAATGTCGAGAGGAGAAGTTTTAATAAGCTGAAGGTGGCCAGTTCACTTGGCCACCCTTGGCCAATGAACTAAAGGTGATTGGTTGAGTCCTCATGAAACTTGGAGATGTCACATCAACCGAATTAGGATCACTACGAGTGGGTGGGTTTTACAAGGGGAAGAGAATAATCACTTAGAGTGGGGCCAACAACCTAAATGAGAAAACCTTGTGTGAAGGAACTCAACGCAATGCTCTAATACCAACTAAAAAATGGCATATAATGTACTTGGGCGTGTTTTCCTTTGCATGTTTTCTCATTCCAAGAATTAGAGAAACACTAAGTTTGATAATCAAAATTCATGTTTTCTACCCTCATACCTCCATCAAAATTGCATACAATTTATCGTAAAAATCCTGCAAAAATTAGTGATAAAAGTGTGAAATTAAAAGCATCTGTATGAAGATAATAGTGGTTAAAACATAATAATTGGAGTGATAAGAGCTTTGTGACCCACTTCTACCACTGAATTAGACACTAAATCCATAAAAGAAACACCTTTCCCTCACTTAGTCAAGAGAAACAATCAAGAGATGGGGGGTAGGTTTAACAGAAATGAGCCTTCAAATACCAGGAGAATCCATTTGCACCCTCCCGTGGTAGACATTTTTAGGAGAAATTAGTGGCTATGATTATTCTAATTTCTGAAATGGTATGATGATGAATTTATTTTTGAGTTTTCCATGGCATTAAATTCAAAAAAATAGGAAATTTCCACCAATGTTGTGAATGGGTTAGCTATATAAATAATCCCTAAAGTAATCCACAAAGTGACCACCCTGCCTCTAGGAATAAAATGGAATATGGAAGACAAGGCCATCAGTGTCACTTCCATGAAGAAATTCTTCATTTCCAAAGAGAAACCTATGGAAGAAAAGAATGGAGTTAGGAGAGAAAGTTTTCCTTATCCATGGGATGAGGTGGCTTATCATATTTTGAAATACATCTCCTATGAGGGTAGAATGAGTGTGGTATATACCTACCAATTTAGACTATTGCATGAACTCATATTCAAGGTAGATTTTATTCTTTCCCATATATTAAATGTGCCATACTTCCTCCTTCTGTCCATTGGGGACATGAGCCAGAAAATATGAAAGGGAAAGTACCAACACCTAGCCCACTATGACATTATCAAACTGATAGTGGAGGATGCCTTAAACAAGTTAAAAATTCCTATCTAATGGTCCAAATTCATAGACATGAACATATAAACATTGATAGAACCCAGAGCATTAATCCTTGGGAAACTCATGTAGCTAGCCTTGGCAGTAGGAACACAAGAACAAAGAAGAAGGAAATAGAGAGAACAATAGAAGAGGTAGGGATGAAAACAAAATAAGAAGCAATAGAGGCAGAAGAAAAAGAAGGAGAATATAAGGAAGAAGAGGGAGAAAAACTAGAAGAAGGGGCCTTTAGTCCTAAAAATACTACTGAACAAAGGAAGACATAGATATCCCCACAAAAAGCAAGTTTGTCTCCAGGAAACACTGAAACCGAGGTAGATGCAACCTTTTCCACCTTAAGCACTCTTGTAAAACCCGAAAAGAAAAGACCAAGGCAAGTCCCTCTCTACTTCAAGACCATGAAGAGCACTAAATTCAAACATAGGAGACCACAAACTCCCACAGAAGTCCCAACTAAAATTGATGAGTGCCCAAGCAAGAAAGAGGAGGTGGGGCTAGATGAGGGAAAAATTGAGGAGGTAACCTCTCCAAATCCAAAACCAAAGACTCCCATAGCTTATGTGAGGAGGCCTACAACTAGAGAAACCTTTTTCAAGTAACCCAAGTCATTGACATAACTCCAATAAGAAGAAAAGGGCATCCTATTGGAGATTAAGAGTATGCTATAGGAGGGACAAAGCATGCTACATGAGGGATAGGGCATGCTATAGGAAGGGAATAATGTGAAAAAGAGGGGTAGCATATACAAATATAGGGGAAAGGTGCACAAATAGAGGGTCAAGATGTGCAAGAGGAGGTACAAATTGAACAACAACAACCACAAGAGGCAACATCCTCCCCAAAGAAATTTGAAAAGGACATCTCAAAACTTCAAGAACCTACCCCAAAACCTAGCTTGGTATCTTATTACAAGTTCATTGAAGGAGGAAGACTAATCCCTGAAAGAATCGAAATAACCCTCCTATATGAGCTGGAGATAGAGAGAGGGTGCACCCATAGATGGATGAAAATTTCCAAGTAAAAAAATATGGAAGATGTGGGTTTGATGGAGGAGAAATTCAAAGAGATGGGGAAGGAATTAACTGATTTTAGACTCAGGGAGTCTCTGGTGTAGGAAAAAATACAAGAAGAAAATTTGAGGTTGACAGAGAAGCTATAGGAGAAAGAGACCCAACTTGCCACCATAGCAAGTCTCTGCATGGAGGAACTGTAATGCATAAAAAATCCCAAGTATTATGCTATTTTCCTTAAAGAGAAATGATTACAATTTCAAATTAAAACATTGGCACACCATGGTTATCTGCCTTTTCAAAGTTACAGGAAATTTCTTGATTTTTGCAAACAAGCTAGAATTGGGGATAGAGAAAATATGGTTGAGTTTTGTATGCATAACTTAATAATGCCTGAAATGAACCATTATGATCCTAATTCCAGACTAGGTGACATGCAATTAATGGCCTTGGCATCTTGGCCAGTGCATGAGGAAACAAGAGTAGAAGAGGTAAAAAGGGTGATAGAAAAAGAAGAGAGGGAACCCCTATACATCAGAGCTGAGCTAATGAGCCCCAGGGATGTAATGAGAAATCATAGACTCATTTCTGGTGATTTTATTTTGGCACCAAAATACATTGAAACCCATGATCAGGCCATTATCGATTTTAATGATACTTATAGATTGTTGGCAAAGGAAAATTTGCAGGCTTGCCAAAGGAGATGACATGCTTTACCACTAAGCTTGCAACATAGAGAATGCCACTCTCCTGAAAGGATAAGGAATGCATTGGATAAGTTATCCTTATATAAAATATCTATGCAAAGATGGAGAATCCAATGGATAGGGTTGAAACTCATTCCAACTTTTCTACTGGGGTTGGATGAAGGGAGGGATCAGAGAGAAGAACAAAAGGAGTGAATTGAAGTAGAAAATAATGTAGGATTCCACCCACCATAAGGCACTCCCCTTGAGCTACCTTAGGATGTCAGGGATTCCATCAGGGCTATGAAAGAGATCAACACCGATGAATGAGTTTCTCAAAGGACGAGAAACCATTTCAGTAGGGGGGTGATGATGAGGCTCATCAATAGGTACATTTTAAGGGGTCACAATGTTATCTTTAAGATTATTAAGTATCTCTCTCTCCTATTTATTTAAATTTTTGTTATATTATGCTTAGTGAGAATGGTGAAAGATGTTTTTCATGTCATGTAGCCTAATATGATTTAATTGTAGGAAATGAAGCCATTTTTGAGACAATTTCCATATAAGGGCTCAAAGTAGACATCAAGGAGACATTGCAAGAGGGTTTTCCACCTCCCTAACTCCCTCAATCAAGCCAATATCACACCAAAATATCTCCCATCAGCTCAAAGTCAAAGGCAACCAAACACATGGTAGTTATGAGGAGCCAAGCTCCACTCTTCTCGAGATTAAGGAGAACATATTCCTATTTTTTAGGGATCTGTTTATTAGAGTTGGGATCATTGCGAAGTAAGCAAGCAAGGAAAGACTCCACAGATTGAGGAGTGGCACACAGAGTCTATTTGGAGTCATAGGGGCTTTGGGATGCATTAAAGCCCCTTATTATGTAATGGGATGGGATATTTTGTGAATGTTGGACTCTGCCCATGGTTTTGGACCATGGTATTATAAATTCCAAATCTATATAAGGAGTCTAGATAAAATTCATAGTGAATAAAGTAGAAGTTGAATGCTGCATTTAGATGTAAGATTTTTTTGAGTCAGAGCATTTTTTGGGTTAGAGGAAAAGGCTCCTGCAACTGTGTGCGCAGAGACCTTAGGAAGTGTGCAAACCCCTATAGCTGTGTGTGCAGACCCATGCAGTTGTGTGCGTAGGGCAGAAAGTGAATGTATGAGAGGGATTTGGCTATTAATGAAAGACTTGTTGGAGAAATACCTGAGTTATTTTGATGTGTTTTACAATTACTTATTGTTTCTGAATATTTATGCTGAAAAAGGGTTTGATCTGTAATTGAGTAGTGTAGTCCTGTTTATGATTATTTACTCTATTTAATGCAAGAATAAGTAATATTGTGCAGCCTGAGAGCAGGTTTAACAGATGTGTTGTGTTAGCTCCCTGTAATTTGCAAGATTGGCAAATACAAATTGTAGAGAGAACACTTGAACCACTTTAGGATTCTAGGATCTAGCCCTCCTGAATCCAGAGAGGTATCTCTCTAATAAGTGCAAAGATTGATTTATCTTTAAGGATTTTGGGTATGATATTAGGCTAGTTATTAAGAACAAGGGTTTTTGCCTGGTTTTGGATGGTTGAGTATGATTTCCAGTTGAGTGGAAAGTACTGAAATGAAAGAGTTTCAAACGTGTGAAGTTGCAAGAAAACAGAACAAGATTTGGCTAATAGGATAGATATGACGCTGGTTTTTAGTCCATTAGGCTATGGAGTCATAAAAGGGTTTAATTGCACAACAATTTCAAGAGTGGTCCAAGGGGAAAGTCATCTATATCACAAGATCTTTGAGATAGAATGATGGAATGGAACAATAAAAGTGTTGAAGGGGTGGAAACAAACAATAATTTCAACTAGGATTTATTAGTCTGTCCAAACAATAAAAGCATTTTAAGTAACTATTTAAAACCAACCAAGGACAGGGCTAACCATAGACTTCTTGGACAAGTTCGTATTAAAGTTAACTCAATAGAAAAACAATTCAATAATCCGCATAATTACTTTCAGAAGGGATGAAAACAAATAAGAAAAACAAAGTGCAGCCTAAGATCAGATAAGATACTTTTAAATCTAAACTGCTTTTAGCATACACTTAGGGAAACTTTCAGAACTAAATTTGGAGGAAGAAACTAGAAAACAGGGAAAACCATAAACTTTTCTAGTCTAACTTTACTTAGCAGATAATGAAAATAACATTCAAGAACAATGTTTAAAGTAAACAGTAGGACGAGGGAACGCCAACATTCCTAACTGCTTGAACTATATTGAATCGTTCTTAAATACACAATTTGGACGAAAACATTGAGATAAAGCTTATCAGTCAGAGAAGGGTACTGTAAATAGTAAATCCTAACTCTATGCTTGCTGTTCTTTATCAAATAATAAATGGAAAAAATGGCATACGTGAAAGGAAAACAATAACACAGAAAGAAGCACTTCACCAGTGATATAGACCAGGATCCCAAGAATCAGCTTGTATATTGATGTCAAACCAGTTACATTCTTCAAGTCCAATGTTTCAATTCAAAAATCATCTTTTCTTCTCAGCCTAACTTATTTGATCACAAACAGAGCTTCAAGAGCCTTTGAACACTATTTACATGTAGAAAATTTTGAGCACAAGTATATTTCAAAGTTTTGCAACCAACCCTTTACAATGAGCTCCTCAAGAAGATTTTATAGAGAAATGAGGAGGTCGAATGATAGAAAAGATCTACAGGTTCAATTAATACAATTTTAATGCTTCTCGGCCTTTGAGGGGCTCAATGGATAAGATTACAGATATTTCTCTGTATTAATTGTTTTACATTAAGTATTAAGCTCGCTGGGGAGATTTTGTTGACTTTAAGGCTCTGTGTCATCTTTGTAATAACTCTGCTAATATTTTGCAATAAGTCTCTTTGGCTTGGAATAACTGTTCGGCTGTAATGAGGCAAATATCCTCAGTTATATTAGTAACTATGCCGTCTTTTGAATGCTTTGAGGCTACAGGTGGCTTTTGGTAGCTGAGAGGATTCAATTAGCCTCTGATGTGGCAGTGGATGCTTTCTCGGACTGATAGATATTATTGTTTTTCTTTAAAAACTGCTTGATTTGATTTAATTCTGTGTGTTAGGCATAATTAGGCCCAAATTCTATCTTCTGTTCTTCAAAGGTGTTTTAATTGAGTGGATTAGGCTTTTAATTGTCAATTTTAGCCATAATCCACCAAAACTGTGTAATCAATCTTTAATTCTTCATTTCTGCTGTGGCTGGGTCTTTAACACTGATACTCTTTGATTTATTAAACTTTCTTGTGTCTTGTTGATGTGTAGGAGCACAGAGGGTTTCTAATGGCATCAGTGCTCATGAGGCACGAATGAAACGTGATATGGAACCCTGCAGGAAGATCTCTTTCATGAATAAAGGTCCGAGGGATCATCATCCCCAGCCTTAAAATTTTGTTTAAAATAATTGAAAATCCATTAAAACCTACAAAATACACAAAAAGTTATAAAAATCCTGTGTGACTAGGTAAAATTGCTTTGGAGGCTTAGGTTTAGAATGCAACTGTTGGATGAAAGCATCCAACGGTGGATATTTCTCGCGATGGTTAAAAGGGAGGTGGTTGATGAAATGGTGGAGAAATTAAGTCAGATCCATCGATCTTGCAAAGATCAACGGTTGAGAGCAACCGGGGAAACATAATGTAGAAGGGCCGCTTTATCGCAAAATGGAAGAAAATGCGAAGAACATAAGTGAAAAACCTTTGGCGGAGGAAAATTGCATTGAAAGGAAAATTGGGGTTTCCAAACGATCCTGGACCATTGGATTAGATTAACCCAAGGAGATCAACGGTCGGGATTGATCAATGAAGGCCCTTGGAGGATGGGTGGAAGGCGATTAAGAAATGCAAGATCGAATGTGAGCTGTTGATCTGCAGAGATCAATGGTGGAGATCAAGCACAACGGAATGCAGTGTAAATGGGAAGGGTGGTTTCGGTCAAAGAAACCAACGGTATCACGCAACAAAAAGGCGGATAGGTGGTTTCACCTTTCTGAACGCGATATGCGTCAGAGGCTGACACGTGACATTCCAAAACCACCCATATCGCGTAGACTTTGGATCATTAACATTCAGGCTTAAATCTGCGCAAAACTGCGGGCTAGCTGTTAGATCTGGGGCGTCAGATCAGACGGATGTGAAGAGAGCGCGATAAATAACAGATGTGCAGGTGATAAGATGTGGGGCAGGGGAAGGCAGTTTCAATCTTGACCATCTGATCATGTGAATGAATGGCCCAGATTAAAAATCGGGGTTAAATGTAATAATATATGAGGTGGAGAAAAGGTCAGGGTGGGTCGTTGATCTGCAGAGATCAACGATGGGGATTGGCTAAAACAACATTATAAAGCGGGGTTCATAATTTTAACAAAGGTTGGGAGAATGGATCTGGACCGTCATATTAAGAAGAATGGACGGCCCAGATGCAATCGAAAGGTTCGCAATCAGGGGAGGAGAGAGGAATGGGTGCACTAGAAATCTCCGATGCAATTAGTTGTGGACCGTTGATTTGAGGATCAGAACAATGACGGAGAATGTATCGGAGGAGGTCACAGGCGGGGAAAAGGCATATGAACGGAGAAAAGGACCATTGGATGAGATCTGGTGGGGGAAGATCAACAGTCAATAATTCATCAGGAGGTTGCCAATCAGGAGGGGCAATAAAATATTTCAAATGTGCCCGATGAAAATCTCCGATGCGATATTGCATAGGCCGTTGATTGGTTTATGATCAACAGTGGATATTGGTTTGAAACATGAATCGGCGGAACCGTTTATAATATGAAAAAAGTGGATTTTTATGAAAAATAAAGGGAAAATCGGGTCGGGAAGGGTTTATATAATGTTTTTAGCGCCCGATTGCTGGGCCTTTGGTTTTGCAGAGAGGCAAAGGGATCGGGGGTTTATACAAAGGGAGCCAATCGACATCGAAACTTTATAAAACAAAAAGACTTGCGCTCATCGCAAATGCCCTGATGCGATAAGTGCTTTTGGACATAACGCTTGGTTCCAACGCTAGGGTATATGGTGGGGAAGTGGTTTAGGGGGCTTAGCCAAAGGGGCTAAAGCCTTATTACAAAAAGGCTCATTTTTATGTTTTTTCAAGGATTTTCAAGACATTTTGAGGGTTTCGGATAAGGTAAAAAATGATTTTTTAACCTTATAAAGGGGTTTTATGAAGGGAAAAAAGGGAAATAATGGAAAATGGAGGAATTTTATGAGGAAAAAAGGGGATGAAATGAAGGTTAATAATGAGTGAAAGGAGGGGTAAAATGAGGGAAAAATGGGGATTTTTTCAGCAGTCTTTTCTTCATGAAAACAACATATTTTCAGAATTAAGAGGAAAACAATAGTGAAGATTAATCAAAGGATATGACATCTTCATAAGACTTCAGGAGATAACAATTTTGATAATAAAACTTGTTTCTTGAGGGCTTCAAAAATGATTTAGCCACCATTCGATATGAAATTTTTTATAGGTGGCTAACATGTTGAAAAGCGTTGGTATTACTGATAAATCTAGCCTGCGATGCTCTGTTAAGAAGGAAAATCCCTAAATCCACAATCCAATGTCCCTTTAAATGTAGAAACTTGGTTGTAGCATCTCCCTATATTGCCTCAGGTGATACTTCGGTCTACGCAAGAAGATCACTGCCAAAAGGGCCGATAATAGTGGGTTTTGTTGGACTATACAGTCACTTTGAACCTAGGTCTAGGCCCCAAAAAGCCAACAAATGGTTCCGTTTCTAGACTGGGATCTAACCGAGGGATAGTTGGACGTGAAATCCCTCTAAGGAAGAGATTGAAAATTGGGTTGATAAAAAAGAACGTGAATTTTTTGTGTAATAAAACATAAGTTTGCGCATCTCTATTGAACATTGGCTACAAAAGTATATATATACAAACTAGTACAAGATGTTTTTCGCATAATTTTCTAGTGAGCTGTATGAGTGGATATCAATACTAGTAGCAGAGGTGGGTTATTTTTATAATAGGTCCACTGCGTGGACCTCAAAGCTGATTGAGAAACTAAAAAGGACTAACAATGAGATCACAATGGCTATTGATTATTGGATAAATAGTATCCTTGAAGGCTCATTACTTAATTTGCGATCAAGTCCTCTGTGTCTTATAGTGAAGCAGAGCACAAGTTCTTCAGAAACCCTAGAGGTAAGTACCTGAATTCTTTGAATTTCTGGATTAAAATGCTATTGTGTGAAAAGGGTATATTATGGATGCGCTTAGATTGATGTTCGAAGAAAGAGAACCTTGTGCTACGCGAAGCGGTAAGCGATTCATAATAGGTTGGGATACTTACATTGTAACTAAATATAGACCACTGTTTGAATCTAAAAAATGAGAAAGCAACCCTCCCACTCCACGAAGTTTGTCACTGAGATCTGAAAGTCAACAAAGCGCTCTAGAAATTCACCAAACTTCCACCCCCATCATCACTCCATTCGGTTATGTTCCTCCACCTATACCTCCACCTCCCCCATTCGCTATGGGCCAACCCCCGAAGATGCCTGTGTTCAAGGGAACAAATGATCGTAAACAATTTTGGTTTTTGGTAGAAGCGATATGGAGTTCGCAGAATGTTATAGATGAAAACTTGAAGAAAGTACAATTGATTACAGCACTGCAAGATAGAGAATTGTCCTAGTACATGAAATATGTTACGATGAATGCCAATGATTCTTTTTTTTGAGACAAAGACCGTGCTAAAATCTGAATTCAAGAAACCAAATTCGCAGTCCAAATGTATCACGAAGATCAAAGAAATTAAGCAGCTAACTACCGAGTTTGTATGGGAGGTAGATCAGAGATTTAAAATGCTGTTGATCCAGATTATTTTCAGGATCCAGGATGAACAACATAGATAATTTTTCATTGCTATTTTGTTGCCTCATATCAGACTGCCATTTTTCCAATAGAAGTTTTCAACTCAAGCTGAAGCACTGGAGATTATGATGAAGCTTGAAGAATCACCTATAGATGATACAAGTATAGGAGTGCAATAGATTCAAAATCAGTTGGCAAGCTTGCATATGGAGCTCCAAGATAAAGAAGGGAAGGATGTCCACCCAGAGACGAAAACAGAGGTCTCGTGTATCAAATTCAAAGTGGGGGGTCACTATAAATAATAATTCCCTATTTATAGAGACTATTTGAGTACCAGGACTCCAAGTCCTTTGAAGCCTGGATCGAGCGTAGGGCCAAGTGTATGGTGTAGCCTTTGCGAAGTTGTAGGTAAACATTCCACGAAATTTTGTGATCTATTGCAAAAATTTGTCAGATCACCAAAGCAATTGTTCTGTAACTTCTGCAGTTCGGTAGGGCATGATGAAAAATAATTTAAGAGCCATGACCTGATGATGCATAACAGTCATGGTGCGTATCAGATGCAGGTAGAAGGGCGAAGCTTTGGGTTCACCGACTGTGCAAGGAGGTTTCATAGGCTGCGGGTGTGAACGAAGAGGAGGCGCAGGTCATGGGTGAGGGAAGATCATATGCTACAATTGTGGACAAACTAGACATTTTTTGAGGGATTGTCAGAATGCCATTGCATTTTCCTGTAAGTATTGTCTAGAATTTGTTCATGAAGTCGAAGATTGTCCCATTTTGTTAGCTAAAATGCAGGAGAAGAAAAACAAATAGCCAGCTCAGAATATACAAATGATGAGGGCTGAACCGCACCGCACATATCCAAGCGTTAACATAGTAACGCGCAGTGGTGTGAATACCGTAGGAGACCGCACAAAAGGAAGAAATACTGTGATGGAGACGTGGGTCAGGAAAGCTGAAGATAAAAATGTTGGCTTCAATGTGCAACATGAGAAAGAGAAATTCATGGAAGCAAGGAAGACATTTATGACTCCTAAAGCTTTTCCACCTACTACACAGAGACAAATATTTCCATTGGAGAACAAGCATAAGGAGAAGACCGAAGTAAAGGAAGTGGGCCAGTCTATCTTGGCGTCCTTCTTGAAGATGTGTATGAAATTACTGAGGGACCAGAGGGATCTAGAAGGGTTGAAAGAACTAATAGATAACTGCACTAGCAAGTAAATAATGCATTTGGAAAAACACAAAGTAAATAAAGTATAAAAGAACAAAAAGATAATTGGTAGGGAGATGTGGTTGACTGCACATATTGGAAATTATGAGATGGATCAAGTCATTCTGGATCTTGGATCAGATGCCAACGTTCTGCCAAAGAAGACATGGGAGTGGATGGGAAAGCCTAAGATGAAATGGTTACCAATTCAGCTGCAAATGGAAAATCAATTGAAGATAATTCCTATTTGGTGATTACAGGGGATTAGCATAGATATTGATGGTGCTAACGTGTTGGTCATCATCAAAGTGATTCAAATCATTGATGACAGTAACCCATATCCTGCAATGTTGGGATTTGAATGGGCTTACGACATGGATGCTATAATCAACTTGAAGAAGAGGCAGATGATCTTTGAAATAATGGTACCCGAGTTGTTGTGCCATTAGATCCTTCCGAAGGTGCACGCTATACGGAAGCTATCCAACATGAGTATGGGGATGTTGATATTTATAAGATATATAAGATTACTATGCAGGATGATTACTGGATTAGTCCCACTGCAAATTGTAGAATATGTTGGGAGTGAGATAGGTCATGCATATTAGATTCCGATGAAGAGCCATAACATTGGTAGAATCGTTTGCATGAGGTAACCGCTAAGCGTTGTAACAGGGTTACCAGATCTATGTGTTGTGTCAGATTGGAGGTGCGCGAATTGAATTTTTTTGATGGAACGAGGAATTTTGTCTTATTTTTGGAAGAATTTGAGATAAAATTATGTGATAACTAGAGATACAAAGCTTTTGACTTCGCATTTAGGTCTACCCCAACCCGATGGTGGGGCGTGCACAAGGAAAGTTTCAGAGGAAGGAAGGAGTTGTGCAATATGATAAGGATGAGATTTTTTCAAGTGGATATGAATATCACGGAGAGGTATGATGGTCAAAAGGATCCTTGCAAACACTTGGCTCATTGGAGTGATGCTTGTGGCGCCGAACCTGAGGCAGAATGGGTGCACAAGTTCTTCCATTCCTTAGAGATGATACCTCAACAATGGTATTTGGAAACGAAGTTGCGCCATAGAACCATGGATTGGAATGAGATGATAGAAGGATTCTTGTTAACATATAGCTTCGCTGATGGGTGGGAAGGAATTAATGAGGCTCTTCAAGAAATTAAAGTAGAAGTACTTCGTATTACCAAGGAGCCAAGGATGTTAGTTCAGACGGATTGGACAAGCCCGACCAAAAAGCTTGTGTTGGGGGAGAAGATCTGCAGATGAAGAGGTGAAAAAATGTAGAAATATTAAGGTGAAGGATAGATTCAACACAGTACTACATGAAATATTAATTGTAGGCACAATTGGAGGTTACTGTGCCAAGGGAGGTAGGACTATGCCAAAGGGCCGAGCCTCGCGGAGTTCTCCCAGAAAGTGACCTTTGAAAAAATAAAAGTGGATTGGAAAATGACTTGTCCATTAGAAGGATTGGGAAGAGTGCATTTAATGGAAATATATGACCAAATAATAATTTATGAGGATTGTCTAAGGGCGATGATGAGGCTCGAATTTCAAATTTTCTATAAATCAAATATCTCGCCCCCAATTAGAACACTTTGTGCGCTTAGTGTTAGACAAGAAAATTGTTGTCTGTAAGTGTTTCAAGAAAGCTGCTGCATGTTAGGGAAGAGATTCAAAGAAATTGAATGAGAATTTCTCTAGCGAGGTTTATGATACATCATGATGGCCACACCGCCAGTAACAGTCACAAGGTCGAGGTTGCCTAGAGGACAAAATACTGTGGGCACAACGCCGTCTGCGAAGCCTAAGAAACCATTACTGAGATCCTATTCCCAGAAGAAAATCACGAAGGAACAATGGATTAAGGGGGCTTAGGAGCGGCATAATGAAAAATCTATGGAGGTCGAATCATAAGAAGAAGAAGCACCAGTGGAAATCGACGCTGAGGAGGTTTTGCCTCTCTCTATGTTTCCTCCTTATATTCTGCCCTAGAAACCAAAGGCTAAGAAGCTGGTAAAGGACCTCGACGCGGTGAAGTACAAGGTATTTACTCCATTAATCCCAGACAAGGTGGTGGTTGAAGGCGAATTACTAGCCAAGGTGCCTCATGGAATCTTTGGATTTTAATGATAGAAGCTAATACCCGCAATTTGAGCCCAGTAGGTATCTGCGCCTGCAGGCCTACCCAGACAGAGTTACAAGACTAGAGCTGATGAAATGGGTGAAGGGAATCTAGCAATATGAGATACTCAACATGCTCTACGTGCCGCATTTCAGGAAAAGTACCATCAATACCATTTGTGTGCACCAATTTCTGGCTCTGGTGCATCATGACTATATATGGCTGGGGAAGAATATCCCCATTACCGAGATGCTCATCAGAAAAATTATGGCCCTTCCTTGTCTCGGGGTGGAACTTATGCAGGATTTTGTGGGTAAGAGCCAGGACAAGCAACTGGTGGGCAAGATGAAGAATGAGTATAACCTAACCAAGGGGACCAGGGGTTACCTCATTAAATCCATTTCTGATAGAATTGTGCGCTTCGCCATGCATATCCTTGCAGGGAAAATTATGAGGAAGAGCTGCGGAGAGGAGGCTTCTACCTTTTTCATAGGTTTAGATGTAGAATGTGCTAAGGGCATTGTATACAACTAGGCTAACTTTTTATGTATGGAGTTCATCACAGATTTCAAAGAAGCACGGGAAGAAGGCAAGAAGTTACACTATGCATGAATCTTGCTTCTTATTGCCTTGATGGAATGGAGGGAACCTGAAGGGTCGCAGTTTAGTATTACGGACCCCTATCTATGTGAAGAATACAGATACACTTCGCTATGGCATTCAACAGAGCCCTCAAGGGTGATGTCACATAAATTTTTCTGGGTTGGCGTTGATATGAGCTTACAAATGGTGATTAATCAAAAGCCCTGGTTTCCACCAAGTATTTTGGAGTAGTATAGGCAAGTTGCAGAGCACAAAGCCGACTTCCATGATATCCATATTTAGGCAAAGAAGGGCCTTGCAGGGGTCTGGTATGAGCTCCCTTACATGGTCGAAGACGAAGATGTAGAATTCATCATTAGCTGATGGCCAAATGATTGGTTAACTCCACTTTCTGAAGGCAGAGAGCATAAGAACGAGTGGGGCGAAGCCCAATACTCCAATAGGGCAGAAGGACACTGAAGCAGAGATTCTAGAGACATAAGGGGATGCTATTCTTGGTGGTGATCTGGGAACATACCTATCTGGCCCCTCCCCCTCGTTTATCACTAAGAGAAGGAAACCATATAAGGGTGGCACAAGAAAGAATGTCAAGTTTGATAGGTCTATTGCTCCGACATAATTGGTCCTCCCTTAGGGGGACATTGACGAGATCAGATACGTTTTGTAACAAATGAATATTTCTAGGGAAACATAAAAGAATAGTACAAAAAATTCAAGACTTGCAAATGCAGGCGAGCACATGACATGCAAGTGGGTTGCAAGCAAGTGTGGTTCCATTAGGCGGGGCACAAGAAATTGAAGCGCATGAATTGGTGCTAACTACCTACACTTGAAAAATACCTATCCTTGTAAGAAATTTATGTTTTGATAAGCCAAAACAAAGGAAACCTGCAGTTCTCTAGAAAAACAAGATGCTAAACCTTGCCACGATGCCATTACAGGCCTTAAACGAATTCCACTAGGGCATCACCGAGGAGTTAAAAATCAGAGAAAAACACACACTTCTGATTATTCGGGACACCTAGCAGGAATGACAGAGCATGGATGCAGAGAAAGAGATCGTTGTCCAAGAGTGAAAGGCTGAACTAGCACAATGACAGAAGCTAAAGGACGCTATCTCCAAGGTGTGCAATGAGCTACCAGAGCTCAAAATTAAGGATGCAATAGCGCCTGAGGAAAAGGTAGCTAAGTTGGCCACTATTGGCTTAAGGGGTGCTAACCGAGGTTTAGAGGTTAAGGTTTTCCAAAAAACCCCTATACTACTGGCCCTTTCAGCAATGAACTACTTTTGCAGGCCAAGGTCTCACCTGAAATAGTATGGGAGGGTGCTGGAACCAGACTTCTATACCCTGGGAGTGAGTAGGTAATTTGAGGCAGGTCTGCATTGTAACTTATCAGGTTCATACAGAATGAGTCTATTTGCAAGCCCTTAACAATATAATCAACACATTAAGCTACTATCTCTAACAGATCCAACTAATACATTTGCATCCATGTGCGCATTAGAAAATACCATCACAGAACATTATAATCGCAGCTAATTCTAAATCACCGATACATTCACATCTTAAAAAAACATCACAGACACGCTTCAACAGTAAACACAATCAATCAAGATAGCACAAAGATTCTTCAAATATATTGTGCATTCATTAGCATCAAAGATCCACTTACAACCCAAACACAGCCCGGGCACATAGCCTAGCGGGGTCTGCACACAACAAGACTAAGGATCTCCATGCACATAGCCAACAGGAGTCCTTACCAAAAACAACCCAAACAGATCTTAATAATTCGCACGTATCATCAATCTTATGTTTTACTTACCCACTGGATCCAACTATCTATCTATTTATAACATCATAGCCTTTGCTATCTGAAGGTTCGCAAACTGTGGTTTGCAGACCCTAGAGCTACCATTTAACCTATTAAAAAACATTAGGGGCGTTGACCCACCCCAAATCCCCTATGCAAGACCAACTATTACAATATTATATCAAAAACACAGGTTAGGGAACTCCGTTCCAACAGGCCCCCAACACAATCTTGTGACTCGTCCCGAGTCATTGCAGCCGGGGGGTTTGCATTTTCACCTGAAGCTGCTTGATCACATCAACCAACAGGGGAAACACTCCTTCACTCTGCGCAGCGGCGGGCTGAGCAATATCCAACAACTTCTGCGAAGTTGGACCTTCTATAGCAGCAATGATGATTTCCAAGGTCTGGTTCATTTTCTTAACTGCGATGTCTACTTCTTGAGAGAGATTGAGGGCTTCATCAGCCCAAGGCTTGAGGTGGCCACTGGGAAACCTTATTTTTGTGGCGGATCTCTTCAATTTCATCTCTAATTGTGTGGTTGGTATGCAGTCGTGCTAGGCGCTGAGTTGGAATCAAAGTGGGCATAGTAGCTTGGAGCTATTCAAACTCTTCTTTCTTCTGGCACAACTCTTGAGTAAAATCACGGAGGAGAGGGTCGCGCTAAACTTTAGACCATATGTGCATAGATGTCTCCAAAAAATATATGCCCTGAGCAATCTGAGCAGTAATAGTATTGGTGGCCTTTGTGACCAGCGCGACTCACTGGGCTGTTACCTCAGGTGGGGTTTTTGGCTGCTATAGATCTTGAAATTAACCCTTGGATTCCTTATATTTGAGTATCTAAGACCTAAATCCAAGAGGATATCAGAAAAAAATCTCTCTAGGTGGGTTAAACATATCTCCCACACCTAGGAAGGCTTGAAAATTGGTCAAAGAAGTGACTGCAGCAATATAAAAGAACACTGCCCAGAAAATAGCAAAGTTTTAAATAGCAGTAGCAGTAGACCAATATAACAGCTTGAAAATAACTTATACAATGATAAATCAGATTTACAGTATATCCCAATCAATGTACAGGAGAAAGAAAGAGACTTTATGGAGAAAAACCCTCTAAAAGAGGTGCTGCAACAAACGTATTTCACTGTAAAGCCTTGACAACGTTATTTTTATGAGTAAAAAATAGTTGTAGGTTAGAACTCAGATATTGGATAGATCTATGTACAAAATATTAGATATATATCAGATCTGTACACTAGACTGTCTCTATTTTACATCCCCCTTGGGGTTTTTCAGCAAAACATGAAGCACAGAGAGTAGATCTGAGATCCACTGCAGCAGATTTGTAGAATGATTCAGAAATTTTGAAGCAGATGGATCAATGAATAGATCATATATGAAACATAGATGAATTAGATGGCTAATCCATGGATCACCACAATGCAAGGAATACTCCTTTACACCAGAGATCTTTCCTCCAAATAGTTGCCAAACACCCTGCAACTCTCCACTTGCAAAATAACGTAGTACAAGGAGATAAAATGTGCTGTAGGCTTGATGTAGAATTTGACCTGATGCGAAGTTGTAGATCTAAAGCTCAAGAAAACTAATACACTCTTTCCAATGGGATAGAAGGCTTTCTCGCTGAAAATATTCACTAGTATGGTCTAGATCTGAATAGATCTAGCCTCCACTTGCTGTTGCTCACAAGGACAAAAAAACCCTAAAAAAGATCATAGTTGTAGTTGGAAGAAGAAGCTTGGCCAAATACCTGATAGTGGCCCAAGAAATTCAATAATATTTCGAGAGGCCTCTCAAGGAAAGAGGTGGGATTCCCGACCAAGAACACCCAAGTGCTAAACAACACTATTCTCAGCTAAACAACCAGAGAATGAGAAGTGTCTAAACAAAAAATCCTTTCAATACAATATGTTCAACAACCTCTCTCATGCTGCTCTCCTCTTTCATTTATAGGATGAAAGCCTTGCAAAACCCTAAACCATCTCAAAGGTTTAGCTCCTTTCACATTTGGAACCTCCAACTAGATTTGCGTTGTTCATCTTGGTACATTGTATTTGGAAAATGCTGTAGATTTGGTCCTGTTGACCCAGTCAATTGTAACAATCCCTTTTCACACATGAGGGAGTTTTATTAAGGTATCCTGGATTTAGCCTTGTTCACATGGACATTGATTTATTTTTCTATTTAAGGAGTTTAATTGGTCCTCCTTTACAATTTTATTCTTGTAACAAGAAAATGAAACCAAAAAGGAATATTCCTATTAGCTTGGGCTAGTTAGGAATAATACAATCATGATTGTCTGCAGGGCGTCGGTTTTGAGCTATAGAGCTTGGAGCTCAGACTGAAGTGTAGCGACCGTGGCCTTCTGCTGCTCTTCCAAATCCAACCATTTATCTTCTGAGGGAAGGGTGATTGCATCTGCAATCTGCTCTAGGTCTTCCTTTGTTAGAGCAACTTCAGTCTCCCGACCCGGCCTTGTAGCTCATCGTTTCTTTCGTTGGCCTTTAATAGGGTCACTATTGTATTTCGTACCTCGAGGGGAGTCGGTAACTTGCACATCTAGACCCTCTATGCCCATATCCTACTGCGACTCCTACTTCGCACCCTTTTCAGCGTCCTTGCCATGTCCTTCTGTCTCCTTGGTGGTATTTGGTGGGGTGGTATTCTTGGCGCTCGTACCTGCAGTGTCCTATGTACCTGATTTGAAGCCTAGTTTCTAGTGTGGAGGCCAAGTAGCAATATGACGGTCAATTTCCTTGTCAGCAACCATATATGACAGTGATACCCACACTGTATCATTAGAGCCTCAAATCTACAAAATATGCATTGTAATTTGGAATGCTGTGATGCTCTTATACTTGTCATATATTTCTGGTGACAAGCACGACCGGGAGTGGATTACTGCTGCGAGCCCACTCTGAAATAGGACCCATAAGACTTTATTATCTTCAATGCACTGCTCATCCTTTGAATCCCACAGATTCGCATATTGCGCCCCCTTCGCACATATCCGGATCGAGCTCTGGGAGGACTGAGTCTTCCGAGGCTTCCCATGCGACCAACGCGATGAGGAGCAGCAACCAAAAGTAGCAGAATTCCCTTCCATGATCCTGGGATTCACGCACGTTCTCCAGAAATTCATTACATTGGAACTGGGACCAGTTGAAGAAGACCCCTTTTTCATAGCGGCCAACCAATTGAATTACATATGTGGGGACCGTGGAAACCTAACATTTGTGCATCATTTTGCATGAAAACAACAAGGGGCCCATGCACGCACCGAGGTCGCTAATAGTGCTGATCATGAACCCCCTAGTGTTTCGTTCAACATGGTAATCTTCACACACATTATCAGTGATCTGTTGCTCATATTTCTTACCAACACGCTCCATGGGATTTAGCCCCTTCATGGGAAGACCAGTAATATGGTGAATGAGTGCTGCATCAATGGGAATGCAGTCCTGGATCCACAAGCAACCATCATGGACTAGAGCGAGCAGCTGTCACTCAATTCTGTCAGTGATATTGTAATGGCCAAAGCGAGGCATCTGTAGCAGGCTTAATAACCTGGAACCAGCCAATCCGCTTGCCCACGGCATGGGGAATACCTTTAGAATGTCATACTCCAATAACCTTTCGAGATATAATTCCGGTGCCAATTCTGGGAAGGCCTCTAGGTTGGCTAGGTCATGATCATTGAATTTGACCATGTGGAGCTTGCCAAAGGATTCTCCAATGAAGAGGACCTTGCCCGGAATCAGAGGCATCTACAGATAGGTGTGCATCCCATCGAGATTCTTGGGCATGCGCACCGAGGTCCTGCGAGGCTGAACATAGGGTGGTATCCAGTTTATAGGTTCATCGATCAAGGCCTCTGCCTGAGCAGACAGAGGTCTCTTTGATGAGTTAGGCGAACGTGCCTGGGGCACGGTTTGCGTGGATTTCACATTTCAAGGGGAGGTATGTGGCCTCACCATAGCCTATTTCACAGTCCTCCCTGGCCCTTGCTCCTGACCTTTTCCCTTCCCCTTCTTTTTCTCCACATGCTTTCCCTTGCTTGGTGTGGAAAAAACCTCCTCAACTTCGGGGGTGACTTCTAGTACTTCATCAGATTCTTTCTCCGTCGAGGCTATAGTCTATGAAGATTCAGTGGGATTGGATGCAATCATTCTTGTGTGAAACATTAACTCAGGGTTGCTACTATCAGAGGGGGTAGCACGCCTAGACATGAACAGAGTATATTAGTTACCAAAAATTGCAAGGCACAAGTTGTTTAGAATGAAAATAATCCTCTTCTAAGCTCCCTTCCTACTTTTATAGTCTTGGGTGGTGACCAATGGTTGGGTGAAGTTGATCTGAAACTTACCATCAAGAAAATGGTAAAAAATCTTCGAAAATTGCCTCATGAATTGCCGGCCGCCTCCTTCTTTCAACGGTAAAATTTTCTTTTTACCTAGTTTTACTGTTCCAATGGCTAGTTTTGCAGCTGTATATTACCCTTGCGCTGCCAGTGCACCTCCTGCACTCCCAACGCACCTCTCTGGGCCTCCATACCTACGATCGATCCCTGCGCGTACCACGGTCCTGCCTGTGCTTGTCCCCCTACCTGTGCGTATTCCACCCCATACAACTACTCTAGCCATATATTCATTTGATTCGATATGGTTTGAGCCAGTTTCCATTGACATATCCTGATACCATATCACCGCGTAGCGTGGCTAACTGGATAGCTCCTCCATCAGTAATTTCCTTTACCATATAGGGACCGAGCTAGTGCTAGCGAAACTTCCCCGGGTGCTTCGCAAACTGGCTATCGTATAGTAGGACCAATTCTCCCTCTACAAAGATCTTTTTCCGAATATGTCAATCATGCCATGCTTTTTCCCAGGCCTTCTGAACTTGCTGATGGAAGTTAGCAATGAAGCAATCTTCCTCCAAGGCCATGAGCTATGTTAACTGCTCCTCCATGATATTAGGCTCTGCCATGTTCGTAAAGGATACAATGCATAGGCTAGGAACAATATACTCCATGGGCATAATGGCCTTCTTTCCATAAACCATCCGAAACGGTGTTTTCCCATTCAGTTTATTGTAGGTGGTTCGATAGGTCCAAAGGGCTGAATGGATGCGCACATCCCGGTTGCTGCAATCGACATTACAGACGTTGGTCAGTGCATGTTCCAAGATTTTATTAAAAGCTTCTACAACTCCATTTGCCTGTGGATGATACAGGGTGATTTTCAAGTGGTGGATTCGAAATTGTTCAGTCAAGGCCTGTATTGTTTCATTAACAAAATGCATACCTCTATCGCTCATCAAGATATTTGGACAACCAAAATTGGTTAAAATATGTTCAAATATGAAGTGCGCAACGGTATCTTCAGTGCAATCCTTCACAGCTTGTGCTTTGGCCCATCTGGTTACATAATCAGTCGCAATTTTGATGTAGCATGCACCGGTCTTCTTCCCTGGTGGGTTAATGGGCCCAAAGAAATCTATGGCTCATTTTTCAAATGCTTGTAGGGCCATCAGCGGTTGTAGGAACATTTTATCTCTACGCAATGATCTTCCTGTCCTTTGGCATGTGTCACAGGTTTTGCAATAATCGTGAGTGTCACTATGCAGTGTGGGCCACCATAGCCTAGCTCTCAAGATCTTCTACACCGTTGCCTTCCCTGCGTAGTGACCTCCTGCTATGCCCCCGTGGGCTTCTGCTAAGATGGTGTGTCTTTCATGCTCCAAAATGAATCTTCGCTGCACCTCATCAGCTCCCAACTTATAAAGGTGGCCTGCTAAGATGGTAAAATCCACTGTGTGGGTTACCAGTTCTTTTTTCTATTGTACCGAATACTCTGCAGGCACCATCCCCATATTTAAGAAGTGAATGATGTCGGTGAATTTTGTATAAGCTACCTTAATAGCAAACAACTATGCATCGGGCAGTCCTTCTAGGTTGGTTGACTCTTTGCCACTTTCGATTCTGGATAAGTGGTCTGGCCCAACATTTAGTTTCCCCGACTTCACGATGATCTCAAAGTCATATTCTTGAAATAGCAGTAGCCATCGGCAAATATACCCCCCCCCAACACAGGCTTATTCACTAGGTACTTCAAAGATGAGTGATTTTTAAAAATCTTGAAGTGCCCTCCTAACAGATTATGCCGATATTTTTGTAGGGCGTATACCATGGCCAACCCCTCACACTCTGTAGTAGAGTACTTGCAGTCTGCACTAGAGAGTTTTATACTAGCAAATGCAACTGGATGGTTGATGTCTCCTTCCCTAGGCTGCGTAAGGAAAGCTCCCAGGGTGATCCCTGATGCATCTACATGTACATGGAAAAATTTCACCAAGTCAGGAAATATGAGGATAGGTGCATAGGCCATCTTCTCCTTGAGTAAATCAAAGCTCTTCTGACAATTCACATCCCAAAAAAATGAAACATCCTTATTTAGTAAATTTTCCATGGGTGTTGTGATTAGTGCGTACCCTTGAATGAACTCCTGTAGTAGCCTGTATGTCTGAGGATAGAGCGCAATTTTTTCTCAGTAGTAGGGACTGCTAGGTTGATCATAACATCGACCTTGGTGGGGTCCACCATCAGTCCCTTTCGACAGACTATGTGTCCTAGCAAGATCTCGAAAGGTACGCAAAATATGCACTTCTTAATATTTAGGGAAATATGGTGCTTCCTACAGGCGTCTAACATCATGCGCAGGTTCAAGACGTGATTATTTACCAAACCAAATACTGTCCAATCATAAAAATACACCTCCAATAACTTGTGGATGAATTCCTTGAATACTGCGACCACCACCTGAAAAACGATGGCAAGGGCATTCTTGAGCCCAAACAGCATGACAATGTACTGGAAGGATCCCCATTCAGTGGCAAACGTAGTTTTGCTGCGATCTTCAGGTGCGATCCTCATCTGATGGTAGCCCAAGAACCCTCTAGTGAATGAGTACGATTCCTGCCCTCCCATGCTATCAATAATTTCATCAGAAAATGGCGTAGGGAAGGAATCATGAACGTAGGCATCGTTGAGTTTGTGTAGGTCAACATAGATTCTTATTTCTCCTTTGGTATTTTTCTCTTGGACCACCATAGGACTTACCCAATCGGACTGTTCTACTGGTTTGATGAAACCTGCAACTATCATTTTTTCAAGTTCCTCCCTAACTTTCTGATTATACTTTGGGTTCAGTCGATAAGGACACTACTTAACAGAGTGTGCATCCAGTTTTAAAGTGATGCACATGACCCCTAGGTCCCCTGTAATCCGTTTGAGTTCCAAGAATTTTGTAGGAAACAGGTCCTAGTATTCTGTGAGGAGTTCTGCGATGTTCCCAACAGTGCCATCGTCCCAGTAATACCCAATTTTAGCTAGCTTAGGTTGCTCCTCTGTTCCAATGTTGAATTCCCTTAGCTTAAGAGGCTTAGTCACATCAACAGTCTGCAATGGACATCTAGCAAATGAGTGTTCTCCCTCCGATTTCGAGATAGTGATATTTTGCGGGTCTTCATCATATTCCTCCATCGATAGATTTCAGAAGTTGACAATATCCTGCATCTTCGTATCCCAGGCTGGTGCCCCGTATTCCACATGAGGTCGTGATTCATCAAATACTAGGGCATCTATATCCTAAAGGGCTCTTCAAGTGCCTCCATTCCACCTATCAAGCCGAACTTCCCTACAAAATCGTCCTTCAGGGTTTCCTAGTGGCGGGTGTGCTGTTGTAGCTCTGCATCTAAATACCATGCGGTGGGAATTGGCCCCAAGGTATGAATGAACCGGTGGACCCATTCATCCATAGTTATTTCACACCATTCCTCCATCCATGTGGAAAATTGCTCGTGCGGGTCTCCTCAGCCAAGGAAAGTCCTCATGCGTAGGTGAACTGGGGGTTCAAACAACAAGACAATCATCTCACGACATTCCTCCCAATCCTGGAACATCCCCTTATGAGTTTCCCACCACCACGTAGGGGTTGCGCACATGGCTAGGTTAAGTGCCCACATTCTTCGCTCCCTTGGAAATTTAGCTTCGAATGTTCGCAAAAAAATCCTTAGTACTAGCAAAACCATCAAAGTAGGGCAGTTCTCTTACCTCTGAGAAGATACACCAGAAGCTATTCGTGATCCCAAGGCATCGCAGCGCAGATACCTCATGTAACTGATTCTACCAATTTTCTATATCTTCATCATAGTTAGAGAGGCATTCAATGTCTTTCTCCCAGTAAAGCACGCCATTAGCTGTAAGATTAATCAAATCCATGTCCTAGGCGGTGAGTTTATAAATATGATCTACGTCGTCTGCTTCGCGCACTGGTTTTGTATACCACTCTCCTTCCACAGGGTCTAAAGGGACTATCACTCTCGTACCCTCATTCTCAAAAACCATGCTCCTTTTCTTTAAGTTGATAATACCTCCCATTTATATTGCCCAATCTAGTCATAGGAGTGCAGGATAAGGGTCCACATCTTCCACAATCTGAATTACTTCAAAGTCTGCGTGTACCTTAACTCCTGCAATATCTACCATAATCTTTGACAGCCTCCCCAATGGTATGATCTTCTATTGGTTAGCCATGCAAAAATTTATATTAGACCATTCCAGCTTAGGTTCTCCCATTCTCTGCCATGTTTGCTTGGGCAGGACGTTCGCATCAGATCCCAGATCCAAAATGACCTGATCCATTTCGTAGTCGCTGATCTGCGCTGTTAGCCACATTTCCTGCCCCGTGTGCTTCATATGCTTATACAAATTGTGAACATATCTAACATCTATAGGAGGGTCAGTTCTTTCTGTGCAACTATCTATCAGTGTTTGAAGATTTTCTACTGCCTTTTGGTTGCGTAGTAGCTTCATACATGCTTGTAGGAATGGTTTAACTTCGTCGTCCACTCTTAATTTTGTTGGAGCCTTGGAGGTAGATGCCTCATCCTTGGCAAAGTCCTTACGGGCTGCAATAAAGGTTTCTTTCTCCTTCTGTAGGTCCAAGCTTTCATGTTTGATAGAAGATTTTTGAATAAGGGGTTCAGCTGCAACTTTCTCCTCAACTCCCCCAATGGCCATGCCGTTGCGCATTATGAAATTAATACTTGGTCCTTCATCTTGCGGTTTATCCTTAACCCTCTGCACATTCTACATTGGTGTCTACTATTTTTCCTACATTTTTTCTATCAGGATTGAACAATATTCGATCACATGGTCCAATTGTCGACAATATCAGCAAGATTGTTGCGCATGGTTCAGACAGTCCGTTGCAAGGTGCCCTATTTCTCCACAGTTGTAATAGATCAATTTCCCTCTTCCCCGACCTACGCCTCCACCCCTTCCCCATCCCCCACCTCTTGCTGGGGGGCCTCCTCTCCTTAAGGGAGATAGTGGTGAAGTAGGGTCAACCTGTACCCTGTATAGGTTTCCTCAGTCTATCATTAAGTCATAGGTCTGACAATTATGTTCGTCATGTCCCATAGATGAGAAAAATCGGCACCATTGTTGCTTCAATTCTGGAACATACGCACCAAGATGGGGGAGGTGGTTGGTATCATGTAGTCCAGCTATGCGACACTCAACACACCATAATGTCGGACCACTTGGTCCCCCAGCCTCTTTAGGACACAATGGGCTGGGCCCCCCAACCTGCATGTAGTCCGCCAATAGAGGACACTGGTCCTTGGTGTGGCCAGACATCCTGCATCTTATGCACCATATGTCCAGGCTAGCTTCCTTTCCTTGCTCTTTCCATAGATTCTAGATTTTGAGGTGCCTTGCCTCCAGTTGTGCCTGGATCTGTTGCACCCCAAACTGGGCATCATCTCTTGGTGCAACTTCTAGCTTCATAGCAATCTCCAAGGCTTTCTCTTGTGCCTCAATCGCCTGCTGATCCATAGGCCCGTGCAGGTGAGGTAGCATCATAGCAATAAACCATTCCTTGTGTTGCCTATCATCATACTGAAATTCCCCATCTCTGATAACCTGCTTTAAATACTGATCAACTTCCCATACATACTCATTAGGTCCTTGTCTAAAGTATTTCAGGTTAGTTACTAGCTGGGAGTAGGACTCAGGCTTCCAGAATTGTTGTTTTAAAGATTTCTTAATCTCTTGAATAGACGGATCCACATGCTGGCCTACATACCCCATATACTAGTTGTTGGTGTCCCATGTTTTGATAGATTGGAAAATCAAAAGACAAGGCAACATCAAAACCAATATTTAGAGTTATAGGATCTAGTCCTCCTGTTCTCAGAGAGGGATATCTCAAATTATTTGTTTTGCAAAGGTTTATCTTGTGTGCTTTGAGTATTGGTTTTAGACTAGTTATTAAGTGCAAGTGTTTGTTTGTTTGTTTGGTTGAATGACATAGCAGAACATGAAAGGTCTAGGAAAGATATGTAGAAAGGAGAAACATCTGATTCATTGGGAAATGGAGTCAAGAAGAGGTTATGAAAAACTCATCAATGGATATGGGATATCAGAGAGAAAATCTAACTTGGCCACAAGATCCTTTGGTTTTGTGAATGAGATGGACATCAATGATTTGGAAAGAGAAATTGAATTCTCAACAAAGGGAACTAGAAAACATAACTTGAACAAGAAAGAGATATTTGATAGAAAGGATGACCATAAATTCTACAAACACTCTTTAAGAAAATAATGATTTCAAGACAACTTTCAAAATGAAATCTAAGATTCGGGAGCACATCATATTTCCTCAAAGATTTTATTTCAAATGATTTAGAAGAAATAAAATATTCACTGATAATTGTAGTCATAGAAGAGGGAACACCTAAAAACAACTATGATCATAACTATAAATACCTCTAAAACAATTGTTCAAGCAAGAACAAGGGGCATGATCAAAACAGACCTCCTTGGCTAACTACAAACAATGGTACTTCAAAGGGAGACTTCAAAAAAAACTTTCAAGTGGCAGCAGACAAGCAGGGAGAACCATAAATCATGCTGAAACCAACTATTTGAACTATTAGAGAAATAAACAAGCATGAGGACTAAAGAGAGAGATTGAAGACTCTAAAATACCTCAGCAGAAGAAAACATAGAACAGTGAAGGATGAACAGGTCTAAGGTGCTTCTAGGAGTCATTTCTTAGCCTAAAACTTTCATCCTACTGTAGTAAGCATTTATGGAACAAAATGGAAACAGGATAAAACATTAAACAGTTCAGAATACTTCACCAATAGCCAAGCTCATGGATCCAATGATAGAGCCCTCTCAAGAACGAACATGCAACAACATCATCAAGCTTCAAAGACTTCAATTTCTTCCTCAACTTTAGACAGACTATGTATTATTTCAGAGAGTTTTAGTATTACAACTAGTGAACAATCAACCAACCTATATCTCATCTTCTTCAGAAGTATTTATAGAATAAATGAGGAGGTGGAATAGTTTAGGATTGAAATGCAATAAATTCTACACTAAATGCAACTCCTCGCCTCGAAAACCATGTAAGGCTTAAGGCAGGAATGCATTTCACTTACAACTCTATTTATGCTTTTTAATGCTTAATGGGTAAAAAGATTGACTTCAAGGACTATTTATCCTTCACAATAACTTCACTGACAGTTTAAAATATATTCTTTTGTTTGAAATAACTATTCAACTGTCTTTAAACAAATATCTTCTGCTTCGGCAATAAGTAGGCCTTCTTTGATTGCTTTGACGCTGCAGGTGGCTCTTTGGTAGCTGGGGGATTCAATTAGCCCCTTTGATGTGGCTCTGAGGTGTCCTTGGACTGATATTTTCCTTTGTTTTTCCTAAAACACCTTTAATCTGTCTTTGATCTATGTTTTTAGGTCTAATTAGGCTTAATATTCATCTTCGGGTCTTCATACTCTGTTGACTACGGATCAGGAATTTGATTTTCTGAGTTTATGCCTTAATCCTCTTAAAAATTCTGATTTGAACTTTTAAAACCTGATACTCTTTAATATCCTATCTTCATTGCTAATTTTCTTCAATAAATGGTCTCTGACTGTGTTGCAGGTGCGCGAAGGGTTTTTATAATATTACCAATGTTCATGAGACATGGCAAAAATGGTTGTTTGAACCCTATATATTCATGTGCTTCATTGATAGTGGCCTGGGGGATCGTTATCCCCGGCCTTTGATTTCTTTTAAAATTATGGAGAAACCTTGAAAACCTACACAAGACGAGAAAAAGTTAAGAAAATCTGTGAAGGATAGGTTTAGGCTACTCTGGGTGTGGGAATATATCATAGCCATTGGATGAAAGCAACCAATGGTCAGGATCGCTTGTTGGGGTTGATGGGGAGGTGGTCGGATTAAAATGATGATCAGATTAAGTATGGGCCATTAGATCTCAGAGATCGATGGCGGAGATTACTTAATGAAAAGCTTTGGGAGCAAAGGTGGGGGTCAAGCAAAGGGGTCGCATTATAATATAAGCCGTTAGATTAGGATAATCAACGGCCAGGATTAAAAGAAAAAATAACATTGTGGATGAAAGTGGTTTGGCGGAAAATTGATAGAGGTTTTCGTGCGGCTCTGAGGCAGTAATGTGGTTTTTAGATTTTGAAACGCGATATGGGTCTGCGTTCAACATGTGGATTTCTAAAACTGCCCATATCGCGTAAAATTTACGCACTATGGGATGGGCTCAAAAATTACGCGATATGGATTATAGGATGTCAGATTGGATGATCCAGATCCAACGGTGAAGTTAAAGCACGATATATGAAGAGCTGCGGGATAAAGAATAGGTGGGTACCAAGTGACGTCAGCAATATTGACGCGCAATGGAGGGGTAAAAGGCTATCCGACCATTGAATTTCTTTGATAAATGTTATAATTGAAAAAAGAGGTGGTAATGAAAGAAAATGTAAAAGGTCAGAAAAATGGAGCCTGATGACCTTAGATCTCTGAAGATCGACAGTCAGAATTTACTTTTAAAACCTTCTGTTAGAAACAAGGACATAAAGCAATGGTAAGTTTTTCAAAGGAAAAAGGTGGAGAAACACAAAGAAGAGAGGGCCCACTATTTTATATAAGGGCGAAAGAGGATGAATGTGGGCTGTTGGATCGAAGAATGATCAACAGTGGAGATTGGATCACATCGGAAAAATGGGAAAATGACGAAACACCGGGTCGTTTGATTTTGTGATGCGCGATTAAGCGCTGGCCGTCGGATCGAGGTGAGAGATCAACGGTCAAGACTTAATCGGTGGGCGCGATGTCGGAGGCTATGGGCGGAGCGTGAATAAATATTAGCCGTTGGTTCTTGTGGATTTCAACGGCTAAGATTTAATCGCGGGATCGCAATCGGAGGATAGAAAAGGGAATGAACAAAAAAGAATTACGATTTGCCGATTTGCGATGGAGTGATAGCCATCGATCTTAAAGATAGATCGACGATAGAGATTTAATCATGAATGCCAAAGGTGGAAGACGGGATTGGAAAAGGGAAGCGATATGGACCGTTGGATCTGGGCATGATGGATCAGATCAATGGTGGAGAAACGATCGCAGGATCGCATCGGCAGAAGGGAAATTACAAAGGGTAAGACAAATATTTGCGATGCAATCATGGATTGAATGTTGGATTGGACGGGTGATCGATGGCTGAGGTTTGATCGCATCGCAAATTTTGAAGGATATGATGAAAGGGAGGAACTGAAGAAAACTTTGCGATGAGCCGATGACCGTTGATCGGTTTAGATCGTCGGTCGAGATTCGTTGAAGCTTTGAACTGTCGGGTTTATGAAACAACGAAGGAAATTTTGGTTTTTCCGAAAATACAAACGGAAATAAGGTTTGGAAAAAGGTTTTAAGACTTTTAGCACCTGTTTGCAGGGCTAGGGTCTTATTGAAGTGGAGGTCTGAAGGAAATAAGCCCTCAGGGGCTTAAGTCTTTTATAATGGAAAAAGACTGTTTTTTTGGCTTAAAACAGAGTTTTTGAGGAAATTTGAGGGTTTCGGTAGGGAAAAAAGAAATTTTTAAACCAAATTAAAGGGGACCAAATGGTTTAAAAGGGTGTTGAAGTGAATTTTGAAGGGTAAATGAGGCTTATGGAGGGATTTTTGCGGAGGAAAGAAGGGGTAAAAAATGATGAAAAATGGGGTTTTTTAGCAATCTTTTTCTTCAAGGAAACAATGGATTTTTCAGGTTTATGAGGGAAACAACAGTGAAGATTAACTAAAAGGTTAGTTATCTTCATAAAACTTCAAAGATGATAGGTTTTGAAAGGGAAATATATCTTGAAGTTTTGAAGAACAAAATTAGCCACTTTTTGGTATAACAGAATTTATCAGTGGCTAATAGTGGTTCCACTTGGGGAAGACAAATGGTTCTTTAGGTGTCTAGAACCTCAGTTGCAGATCTCTGGCTTTCATTAAACCAGTGCCTTAATCCATTGGGCAGTAACCTTTCTTTTTGACGATCTTTGCAACAATTTAAAACAATGGAATTCTGTCAAAATAACATGTCTACCTACCCATTCCTAATGATCCTAACATTTCTTCTTCTTTTCAAAGTGCATTTAGACTGGAAAACTCTCTTCAACAACATTTTATTCTTTTGAAAAACAAAAACTAATCTAAGTCTAATCTTATTCCTCCATGAAATTAGTTTAAACAGTTGAGTTCATAAGCTTCTCTACCTAACTACTGTCTGTCAGGATTAAACTGTCTGACAGACTATTATTCTCTAAATTAAAAAAACATAAATTAAAAAGCAGACAAGCCAGGATTGAACAGTCCAACTTGTTGCTGATCTATGGCATAAAAACAAGCTGCACATAGATTGTTATTTTGCAGAAAATTTAAAAAAAAATGTGAAGGCTTAAGATCTGAAAAATTAAAACTTCCTTCACTATCTCTTCAACTCTGATTTTGAATTTATTTGAGCTATCCTTTCTCTCATACTGGTTCAAGTTTTGAGCTTGTTTGAACCAGTTCTCTTTCACTATCAAAGGTTCAGGTTTTGAGCATGTTTGAACCTTCTTTATTCTAACCTAATCTATCTTACTGATAAGCCAAGATTATGCTGTTTGGCTGATCTGTTCACTAACCTATCAGCAGAAAATTTAAAACTAATTAGTCATGATTAGGATGTATGACTAACTAGGAGTGTGTTTTTTTAGGAGCGGAATTTGAGCTTGCACACTTTCAGACTTTGTTTCTCTTTTTGGTATGGGGTTGTACCTTTCTTGTTTTACAATCTGCCCTCTTTTCTCTTTTCTATTGTTTTTGTATTTTTATTTTTCTAACTTTGAATGCAATGTTCAGACTATGATATTTACAATGAAAAATAAAATGGTTTGAAACTCATGACTCTTGGTAGAAGTAATGCTTGAGCATCAACATGACCTCCATATAAATCTTCTCCATTCAATTCCTTGAGGAAAAATGCATTGTGACCCCTCTCAGCATGAATAATATAGGGCCCTGTCCATAAGTTCTCAAACTTGCCATGTTTTCCCTTCCCTTCTCTTCTCTTCTTGAATCCCATTTAAGAACAACATTTCCAACTTGGAAATTGTTTGCCTTAGTCCTCTTATCAAATAGCTTCTTTATATTTTGTTGGAATAACTGTGTTCTTTCATAGACTTCTTCTCTAGTCTGCTGTAAATGGATTGTTTGGTTGATTCTCCTCTACATATCATTCTCTTCAATCTGCACTTCTTGAAGGAGTTTCATGACTGGAACTCCTAATGAGGTGGGGAAGAATTCATCCATGCCATAGACCAGCTGATAGGGGGACATATTAATTGACTTTTTGGTAGTTAATATATCAGCCCATAAGGCATGAACCAGCTTACTGTGCCATGATTTCTGATTATGATCCAACAGCTTCTTGATGATATTGATGAGGCTCTTGTTGGAGGATTCAGCTAATCCATTTCCTTGGGGATAGTAGGTAGTAGAGTGGCCCAAGGTAATGTGGTATTTGTGACAAAAATCAACCATTATCTTAGATTTGAAGGCAACAAAATTATCTGTTATAATTTTTCTTGGACAACCAAATCTGGATAGGATATTTGTTTCAAGGAACTTGATAATGACATTCCTAGAGGGTACAAATTCTATCCACTTGGTACAACTTCTATCCACTTGGGCTGATGAAGATGGGTGAATTTCCCCAATGAAGTCCAAGCCCCATTATTGAAAGGGTGCCTCAATAATGATAGGATGTAAAGGTAAGGGAAGGAGTTTTCTCTTGCCATAAAAAAATTGACACTTATGGCAAGACATGACTAACTTTTGAGTGTCTGGGAAAAGGGTGGGCCAATAGTGACCAGATCTAAGAATTTTGTTTGCTATGGTCTTCCAGTAGAGGTGTCGTCCACGTTCTCCTTCATGCAGCTCATGCATGATTTTTCCTGCATCATCTTCAAGTAAACATTTAAGTAAAATTCCAATAGCATTTTTCCAATACAATACCCCATCTAAGATGCAATAATTTAAAGCTTTCTGTTTCAAAAATATAGCTTTAGTTTTAGTCAAAGAAAGAGGGGCATTTAAATATAAAAGCACATAAATTATTTCAGCATACCAAGGAGAATTCAGAAATGTTTCTTCAGTGAAAGGAGCAGTAGATTCTTCTATTTCTTCCAACGCATCTACCATGTTCATATCTAGTGCTTGGAAGTTAGACTCAGCCATAAGTTTTGATAATCCTTGCCCTTTGACTAGTTTGGTGGGCCTGATTTCTAAGTCATATTCATGAATAGTTGCAATCCATTTTCCCCTTTTACCATCAAGGTCTTGACTTAGAATGTCCTTGAGAACAGTATGTGGAACAAAATAAATTATGTGAGAGTGTAAAATATAGACTCTAAAGTATTTTAATGCTTTCACTAATGCTAAGGATTGCTTCTCCATGATGTTATATTTGAGAGGAGCATCTCTTAAGGCCCTACTAAAGAAGGATATTGGTTTTTCTTTCCCCAAGTCATTCTTTTGAAGTAATACTGCAGCTATTGTATGCTTAGATGCAAAAGAAAAGATATAAAAGTCTTTGGTGAAATTTGGAATAATCAAGACTGGTGTTTGAGTGAGAGCTTGTTTAACTTGTTCGAATGATTGTTTAGCTTGTAAAGTCTATTTCAAACCTACCTCTTTCCTAAGCATGTTTTTAATTTTTTTTAATAGCTCAGCAAGGTTGGGGATAAACCTCCTCAAAAAATTAATCTTTCCAATGAAAGATTGTAATTCTCTGAGGCTTCTTGGATGGATGATTTACAATATGTCATCTATCCTTTTAGGGTATCTTTTGATTCCCTCTTCTGAAATTATATGACCAAGAATTTTACCTTCTTGGAGACCAAAGAGTGTCTTCTTGGGATTCAAAGATAAGCCAAATTTCCTACACTTCTCAAAAATTTTTCTCAAGTGGATCAAATGTTCTTCATCAGTTTTTGAGAAAATGGTTATGTAATCAAGGTAAATGATTATAAAATAGCCAATATCTTCAGAGAAGGCTATGTCCATGGCCCTTTGGAAGGTGGCCCCTGCATTCATCAAACCGAATGGCATTTTGACATACATAAAGGTGCCCCAAGGTGTAGTAAAAGCAGTTTTGAGTTGATCACTTGGGAGCACTAACACCTGGTTGTAACCTGAGAGACCTTCTAAGAGTGACATCCTTTTTGACCCAACTACCATTTGAATTATATGGTCCATCTTGGGCAAGGGGCAGTTGTATTTTAGGGAGGCTCTATTTAAATTTCTGAAGTCAATACAGAGCCTGATTTCCCCTGTCTTTTTCCTAACAGAAACTAAGTTTGATACCCACTCTGAATACCTAATTGGTACTATAATCCTAGCACCATGCATCTTTTTAATTTCTTCCTTAACTAAAGGTAATAAAATTGGGTTTATTCTCCTTAGTTTTTGTTTAAAAGGATTTTGATTTTCCTTCAAAGGAATCTTGTGCTGAATGATGCTAGTATCATAAGATTTTAGATCTTTGTATCCCCAAGCAAAAACATATTTAAAATCTTTGAACAACTCTATGTATTGCAATTTAATGTGAGCTGGGAGAGTGCTGAACAATTTAATCATCTTGGGTTCTGCTAGGCTACCTATGTTATGTTCTTCTACATCTGTTTCCACAGGCTCCATTCTAGGTTCTTTGGCTACATCATTAAAATCAAAAAGGTGTTCTAAAGGTGTGAGACCCCTTGGAATTGTATCATTTTTGTACTGTAAGAATTCCAAGTCTTTATGGTCTGCGCAGTCAATTAATTATCCTTCAAAATGATTCTCATATTGATTTATATCAGCAGAATATGTCATTTCAACTTCTGGGATTTGTTCAATATACAAACAGTTTTCTTTATGGCTGGTTTCTGATGTTGGTATGTCAAAATCATTTTTTGATTTTAGGAAATCATCTATGTCTTTGTCAGAATCAAAAACTTGCCAGTGATCCTCATTATCAGGCACTGCAGGCCTGTGTTTCACCTTTACACTAAGCTGTTCATTTATCTCAGGTATTTGGCAGTTGTTGGCATTGAAAGCAAGTTCACTTGCTAGATGATTTTGTGCTCTTGGAATAAAACTGAGTTCATACTTTTCAAAGGTTTTTAATAAATCTAGTGCAGCGTTTCGATACTCTCTAAGTCTTGGGTTTCTAGCTGAGTATTCTCCGTTTATTTGTCTTATGATAAATTCGGAATCTCCTAAGATTGATATCCTTTGGGCCTATAATTGTTTAAGCAATTTTAAGCCAAGGAGAAGTGCTTCGTATTCAGCGATATTGTTTGTGCACGGAAAATCCAGTTTATATGAAAAGCTCTGATTTGTATTCTGAATCCATACACCTACCCCTACACTAGTTTTATTACAAGATCCATCAAAGTTTATTATCCAAAGTATATCAGCCTCATTTTCATTCTCTTGTTGCTATTGATTTTTGATGTTTTGAATTTGATTTGAGGGAAGGTTTGATTGTTCTGGTGAACTGATTTGCTCTTGGTTTTCCTTTTCTTCCTGAGTGATTTCATCTTCATTGTATAAGATGAAGGAATCTAAGCTTGACTGAATCAAATAGATTGGAGAGTTATTTGGTTTATCTATATTGCTCACCATGTATTTCATGTGGGATTCCCTGTATAACCTTCTGCTTTGGTTAAAAACTGGGATGGTGGAATAAGGCATGTCCATTTGAAGGCTTCCCTGAAGTTTGGCTCCCCATGATCTTGATAAGAGCATACCATACTTAGGGGGAATGTCAGCTACAACTATGTCCATCACTAGACTCTTAGCAGGGATTTGAGATAAGTTAACACATAAATCTTTGATTAAACCCAAGAATTTGACTCTACTTGAGTCAAAGGAATACAAATCCTTGTATGGTTTAGTAATTTCTAAGCCTAAGCTTTCCATTACTACATTGGGAATTAGATTATGTGAAGCTCCAGAGTCTAACATGGCATTGTGTAAAATTTTCTCATGTATGTTCAAATTAACATAGATGGAAGGGACAACTCCTTCTTGGTATTTTCCTTCAACTTCTGGACCAAACAACAACTCAGGCTTGTCATCTCTCAAGTTTAATGTGTCAGCATCACTTCCTAAGTTCAAAGCTTTTAAGACTTGGTTTTTGTACACTTCTTGGGTTACTAGTTCAGCTAGAGGGATGGTAATTTTTATCTTTGCAATCTCTCCCTCAAGGCTGAAAGGAACAATTGATTTGGTCATATTTACATCTGTCTTTTCTATTAAATTCCTTTTAGCAATTTTGATTTGCTGAACCTTGTTTGGACTGGTAATTAGGATAGTTTTGTTAGGACCACTAGCTGAAGTGTTAGGGGTGTTTTGTTCAACATTTGGCTAGCTGCTTTTGTCTTTGTTTGAATCTGTTTTCTTAGCCAAAATGTTGGGTTTCTCTGCTGTCTTCTTAGGCTGACTTTTTGAGTTTTTATTGATAACAGTTCTAGTGTTCTTATCTTTTGAATTGTCTACGTTCCCTTTGCTCCTAAGATCATATTGTTTGTGTACCTCCATGATCACATTTTCAAACCCCAATCTATAATCATCAGAATCTTCATTGGTGTTTGTATTTTGATCATAGGAGAAGAAAACTTGTTATTCTTCAGTGAGGAAAACATCATCCCCACTGTCTGATACAATCAAGTTCACATGACCTTCTCCCAACCTTTCAATCTCCCTATCTTCCTCATATTGATCTACATAGTTTTTTTGGAAGGGAGGTCTAATTTGTTGGTCATTTTCTTTTTTCTTGTCTTGATTGTTTTCTCTTCTATAATTCTGATTTCTAATTCTATTTTGGTTGTTTTGAGGTTCTCTTGGTGGCACTCTATCATTCAAATTGATCTTTTCAAGCATCCTCTCCATTACCTTCACTATTTTATCAATTTTAGTGTCAAAAGTTGAGGCTAAGGGTTCAATGTCATCTTTATAAGTTACCCTCTTCTCTGATCCCAACCTATTTATTTTCTAAATTATGTTTGCTTCCACACTCACAGCTCCTTTCTGCATGTCTTCTAGAGTTAAGTAATCTCTCTCTCTTAGCTGATAAGCCATTTTAACATCAAAACCTTCAGGGTATTTTACTAAGGCCATGCCTTGGGGAGGTTTCATGTGAGGTGGAAGAGCATTGAAAACACTGTTAAACCTAGTGGAATAGTCATGAACGCTCTCTCCTTGATTTATTTTAAGGCTGCTATACTCTGCTAGTATTTGGAGAGGGTTATTTTTGAGTTCCCATTTGTTGATGAATGTTTGATGCAAAGCAGGGAGATAATTGATGCTGTTAGCAGGTAAGTTTTTAAACCATTTCTTTACATCTCCTCCTAAAATTTGGGAAAATATCCTCATCTTAATGGTTTCCTCCTCTATTTCCATGTAATCAAATGCATATTCCATCCTATCTACATGATGTTGAGCTGTTGTAGACTCTTTTGCAGTGAAATAAGGAATTTTGGATTGGTACTCATTTGGTAAGGGAAGCAGAGGTTGTGGTAACACTAATGGGGCATACCATGTTGCCATGGCTAGAAAGAAGGGTGGATTTACAAGAGTGAAAGTGGGCCGAAATTGGTGTTTTGAACAGTGGTAGTATGGATTGGAGTGGAAGAAACACTTGGGCCAAAAAACTAGTTTTGAGCAGATTTGTTATGGAAAAGGCTAAAGTGGTGAAAAAGCTGTGAATCAGGAGGAGTGGAAGGCGAGGCTTCTCTACTAAAGCTTTGTTGCAAATTTGCAATGTCAAGATCAGTTTGGTTCAAATCACCTTGAGATCTGGTTCTAAAGATGTTCTTTGTATGATGTAAATCAAAGTGTAAATCCTCTAAGACAACAAGGTTTTCAGGGACAGATTTTGTTCTTAAGAGGCTCCTATCAGCAGTTGATTTTCTAGATTTTGAAGTCTGGCACAAAATTATCTCTAGATTGTCAACTATTGTAGGAGTATTAGGGTTTGGATGAGATCTAGTGTTGATCCTAGGTGAAGCCAGACTGCTTTTCAAAAATGAGAAAGGCTAAAAAAAATTTGGGACTGTTTTTTGAAAGTATTGTCTCTCACAATGTCTTATCTAGTATGGGACTAGGATTCTAAACTTCCTCAAGGCTGGTTAACACAGTCCTAAAGAGATTTGGAGACCTAGATGAATAATAGGCCTACTGGGGCTAGTGGAGTTGCCAGGTGGAAACTTTTAGCTTCTATGAAGGTAAAATATTGGATGGTTCCACCACCATGTTTATTATGAAGCCAGTCTAAAATATTTCTGGGTTTTTCTGAGTTTTTAGACTTATGGGTTATGAGAGTGTCCTAAATTTGATTCAACACTTAGCTAAGGTGTTTAAAACATACAAAGTTCACTCTTATGGCTTGGTAACTGATTTATTCAAGATTTGATAAGGTTTTATGAGAATCCTAAGGGTTACTTAGTTTGTCACTGATTCAAATAAGTCCTATCATGATTACCAGTATGCTTGGTAGTGCTTGAAGAAAGTTACTTATGTTATACTAGACAATGAGTGATTTGTTTTAAGGATTTTACTCAGAGTCCCACCGTGATTGCCATTATGTTGATGTCCTGTGTTTTGATAGATTGGAAAATAAAAAGACAAGGCAACATCAAAACCAATCTTTAGAGTTCCAGGATCTAGTCCTCCTGTTCTTAGAGAGGGATCTCTCAAATTATTTGTTTTGCAAAGGTCTATCTTGTGTGCTTTGAGTATTGGTTTTAAACTAGTTATTAAGTGCAAGTGTTTGTTTGTTTGTTTGGTTGAATGACAGAGTAAAACATGAAAGGTCTAGGAAAGATATGTAGAAAGGAGAAACATTTGATTCATTGGGAAATGGAGTCAAGAATAGGTTATGACAAACTCATCAATGGATATGGGATATCAGAGGGAAGTCTAACTTGGCCACATGATCCTTTGGTTTTGTGAATGAGATGGACATCAATGATTTGGCAAGAGAAATGGAATTCTCAACAAAGGGAACTTGAAAACATAACTTGAACAATAAAGAGATATTTGATAGACAGAGCTAACCATAAATTCTACAAACACTCTTTAAGAAAATTATGATTTCAAGACAACTTTCAAAATGAAATCTAAGATTCGGGAACACATCCTATTTCCTCAAAGATTTTATTTCAAATGATTTAGAAAACATAAAATATTCAATGATAATTGCAGTCATAGAAGAGGGGACACCTAAAAATAACTATGATCACAACTATAAAGACCTCTAAAACAATTGTTCACGCAAGAAAAAGAGGCATGATCAGAATAAACCTCCTTGGCTAACTATAAACAATGGTACTTCAAAGGGAGACTTCAAAAATAGCTTTCAAGTGGCAGCAGACAAGCAGGGAGAACCATAAATCATGCTGAAACCAACTATTTGAACTATTAGAGAAATAAAAAAGCATGAGGACTAAAGAGAGAGATTGAAGAATCTAAAATACCTCAGCAGAAGAAAACATAGAACAATGAAGGATGAACAGGTCTAAGGTGCTTCTAGGAGTCATTTCTTAGCCTAAAAAATTCATCCTACTGTAGTAAGCATTTATGGAACAAAACGGAAATAGGAAAAAGCATTAAACAGTTTAGAATACTTCACCAACAACCAAGCTCATGGATCCAATGATAGAGCCTTCTCAAGAACGAACAAGTAACAACATCATCAAGCTTCCAATACTTCAATTTCTTCCTCAACTTCAGACAGACTATGTATCATTTCAAAGAGTTTTAGTATTAAAAATAGTGAACAATCAACCAACTTGTATCTCATATTCTTCATAAGTATTTATAGAAGAAATGAGGAGGTGGAAGAGTTTAGGATTGAAATGCAATAAATTCTACACTAAATGTAACTCCTAGCCTCGAAAACCATGCAAGGCTTAAGGCAGGAATTCATTTCATTTACAACTTTGTTTCTTTTAATTTTTTTTATGCTTTTTAATGCTTAATGGGTAAAAATATTGAATTCGAGGCCTATCTATCCTTTACAATAACTTCACTGACAATTTAAAATATCTTCTTTTGTTTGAAATAACTATTCAGTTGTCTTTAAACAAATATATTCTGCTTCGAAAATAAGTAGGCCTTCTTTGATTGCTTTGAGGCTGTAGCTAGATCTTTGGTAGCTGGGGGATTAAATTAGCCCCTTTGATGTGGCTCTGAGGTGTCCTTAGACTGATATTTTCCTCTATTTTTCCTAAAACACCTTTAATCTGTCTTTGATATGTGTTTTTAGGTCTAATTAGACTTAATCTTCATCTTTGGGTCTTCATACTCTGATGACTGCAGGTCAGGCATTTGATTTTATGAGTTTATGCCTTAATCCTCTTAAAAACTTTGATTTGAACTTTTAAAACCTGATACTCTTTAATCTCCTATCTTCAATGCTGATTTTCTTCAATAAATGATCTCTCACTGTGTTTCTTGGCTATGTTGCAGGTGCGCGAAGAGTTTTTATAATATTACCAATGTTCATGAGACATGGTAAAAATGGTTGTTTGAACCATGTATATTCATGTGCTTCATTGATAGTGGCCTGGGGGATCATTATCCCCAGCCTTTGATTTCTTTTAAAACTATGGAAAAACCTTGAAAACCTGCACAAAACGAGAAAAAGTTAAGAAAATTCATGAAGGATAGGTTTAGGCTGCTCTGGGTGTGGGAATATATCATAGCCATTGGATGAAAGCAACCAACGGTTAGGATCAATTTTTGGGGTTGATGGGGAGGCGGTTGGATTAAAATGATGATCATATTAAGTCTAGGCCGTTAGATCTCAGAGATCAACGACGTAATTTATTAATGAAAAGTTTTGGGAGCAAAGGTGGGGGTCAAGCGAAGGGGTCGCATTATAATATAATTCGTTAGATTAGGATAATCAACGGCCAGGATTAAAAGAAAAAATAACATTGTGGATGAAAGTGGTTTGGCAGAAAACTAGTAGCAGTTTTCGCTACCAGTTTTCGCGCAGCTCGGAGGTGTTAATGTGGTTTTAAATTTTGGAACGCGATATAGGTCTGCGTTTGACACGTGGATCTCTAAAACTGCCTATATCGCGTAAAATTTGCGCATTGTGGGATGGGCTCAAAAATTGCGTGATATGGATTATAGGCCATCGAATTGGATGATCTAGATCCAACGGTGCAGGTAGAGCGCGATATATGAAGAGCTGTAGGATAAAGAATAGGTGGGGACCAAGTGACGTCAGCAAGATCGACGTGTAATGGAGGGGTAAAAGGCTATCCTACCATTGAATTTCTCTGATAAATGTTATAGTTGAAAAAAGGGATGGTAATGAAAGAAAATGTAAAAGGTCAGAAAAATGGAGCCTAATGACCTTAGATCTCTGAAGATCGACGGTCAGGATTTACTTTTAGAACCTTCTGTCGAAAACAAGGATATAAAGGAATGGTAAGGTTTTCAAAGGAAAAAGGCGGAGAAACACAAAGAAGAGAGGGACCACTATTTTATATACGGGCAGAAAGAGGATGAATGTGGGTCGTTGGATCAAAGAATGATCAACAGTGGAGATTGGATCGCATCGGAAAAATGGGAAAAGGCCGAAACAACGGGTCGTTTGATTTTGCGATGCGCGATTAAGCGCTGGTTGTCGGATTGAGGTGAGAGATCAATGGTCAAGATTTAATCGGCGGGCGCAATGTCGGAGGCTATGGGCGGAGCGCGACTAAATATTAGCCATTGTTTCTTGTGGATTTCAACGGCTAATATTTAATTGCGGGATTGCAATCAAAGGATAGAAAAGGGAATGAACAAAAAAGAATTACGATTTGCAGATTTGCGATGGAGCGATAGCCATCGATCTTAAAGCTAGATCGATGGTGGAGATTTAATCATGAAGGCCAAAGGTGGAAGACGGGCTTGGAAAAGGGAAGCGATATGGACCATTGGATCTGGGCATGATGGATTATATCAATGGTGGAGAAACGATCGCAGGATCACATCGGCGGAAGGGAAATTACAAAGGGTAAGACGAATATGCGATCGTGGATTGACCGTCGGATCGGAGGGGCGATCAATGACTGAGGTTTGATCACATCGAAAATTTTGAAGGATATGAAGAAAGGGAGGAACTGAAGCAGACTTTGTCATGAGCCGATGACTGTTGATCGGTTTAGATCGTCGGTCGAGATTCATTGAAGCTTTGAACTATTGGGTTTATGAAACAACGAAGGAAAGTCAAGTTTTTCCGAAAATACAAAGGGAAATAAGGTTTGGAAAAAGGTTTTAAGACTTTTAGCACCTGTTTGCAGGGCCAGGGTATTATTGAAGTGGATATCTGAAGGAAATAAGCCCTCGGGGGCTTAAGTCTTTTATAATGGAAAACAAACTTTTTTTTGGCTTAAAATAGAGTTTTTGAGGCAATTTGAGGGTTCCGGTAGGGAAAAAAGGAATTTTTAAACAAAATGAAAGGGGACCAAATGGTTTAAAAGGGTGTTGAAGTGAATTTTGAAGGGTAAATGAGGCTTATGGAGGGATTTTTGTGGAGGAAAGAAGGGGTAAAAAATGATGAAAAATGGGGTTTTTCAGCAATATTTTTCTTCAGGAAAACAATGGATTTTCCAGGTTTATGAGGGAAACAGCAGTGAAGATTAACTAAAAGGTTAGTTATCTTCATAAAAATTCAAAGATGATAGGTTTTGAAAAGGAAATATCTCTTGTAGTTTTGAAGAACAAAATTAGCCACTTTTTGGTATAACAGAATTTATTAGTGGCTAACACTAGTCCAAGGCACTTACTTCAAAGGCGAGGGATAACTGCACTCTCTTTACAGCATCGGTAGCCACATTCTGCACAGTCCAAACTGATCTAAAAACCAAAATCCGTCCATATCTTCATCTCCTACACCCTTGAAGGTGGGTAACTTCATGTGTGTGGCCATATCTTCTTCTGGTGGTGGCTGAGGTGTGGGGGAGTTCTTACCCTTACGCTAACTTGAAGGCGGTGTGGTTGGAGGACTGTTTCCTGCATGCACAGCCGATTCTCATAGTGGACTGTAGATGGATCTATCCCCTTCTCGGTTGGTTTGATAGTACTTCCCTCTTCATGTTGTACTCTCGCTCTAATAATAGGTCATTCATTCAGTGTGGCTGCACAGAATGCCATTTTCGCACAGTAATGTTTTAATTAACAATGGAAATGTTCGCAAGAACTTACCTTGGAAACATTTGAAGAACCTCCGCTCTGCCTCAGAATAGGATATGAAATGATCGACTGGGAATTCTGTCACGAACCCTCCCAGCACGCTATCCACCCAATGATCTACCGTACGGGTGATTGTATCTTCATTGTTCTCCAACATGTGAATCAATTTCGGTGTCCACTATGCAACCTGATCGTCCTTCCAACACATATGGAATTCTACGAGCCTTTCTAACCACTCCTGAACCTCATGCGCAAAGGTTACAAAGAAAATTTCATAGACTTCGGTGAAGATGTACTTGTTCTTCCACTTGTCAGCTGTTAGCTTCGTGCTGCGATTCTCCTTTACAAAAAATTCTTGAATCTTTATTTCAAACCAGTCTTCAAGTTCCAACTTCTCAAGTCTCCAATGACCTCATGGCATTACCCGATCTCTTTCTCAAAATGCTCCCGGTCCCGGCAACAGAACCATTTGTTGGCTTAAGGGGTCCTGACCCAAGTTTAGAGGTTAAGGTTTACCAAAAAACCCCTATAATACTAGCCCTTTCGGAAATGACCTACTTTCGTAGGCCAAGGTCTCACCCGAAGTAGTATGGGAGGGTGCTGGAACCAGGCTTCCGTAGGTTGGGAGGGAGTAGATAATTTGAGGCAGGTCTACATTGTAACTTATCATGTTCACACAGAATGAGTCTATTCACAATCCCTTACTATTATAATAATCACATTAAGATACTATCTCAACCGATCCAACTAATACATTTGCATCCACGTGCGCATCAGTAAATACCATCACAGAACATTATAATCGCAACTAATTCCAGATCACAGATATATTCATAGATTAAATAAATATCACAGATGCACTTTAGCAGTAAACACAATCAATCCAGATAGAAAAAATATACTTCAAATATATTCCACATTCATTAGAATCAAAGACCCACTTACAACCCAAACACAACCCGCACACACAGCCTAGCGGGGTCTGCACACAACAGGACTGAGGATCTCTGCACACACATCCAACAGGAGTCCTTACCAAAAAAAACCCAAACATATCTTAACAATTTGCACATAGCATCAATCTTATGTCTTACTTACCTACTAGATCCAACTATCTATCTATTTATAACATCATAGCCTTTTCTATCTAATGGTCCGCAAACCGTGGTTTGAGAACCCTAGAGCTACCCTTTAACCCATTACAAAACAATGGGGGCTTTGACTCACCACAAAGCCCCTACGTAAGACCGACTATTAAAAAATTGTATCAAAAACACAGGTTAGGGAACTACGTTCCAACAACCACTTCTCTCAAGGAATCAAAGGATAAAATGGATGAAGTTCGGATTGAGATGGAAATGAAAATCGTTGAGCTGCAACTTCAATTGCAGCCTGGAACTCCGCAAGATATTAGGGAGCAGCACACCACGGAGCTAAAAGCAGCCACATAACAAATCACATCCCACATACAAGAGTGTACGACTATCTTTGGGGAGGAACTGGATGTATGTTCCTCACTGCAGGAGGACCCTCAGGTGCAAAAGATTGAGGCTGAAGTGCGCGAAAAATTGGAATAGATGGATCAGATCAAGATCACAGGAAATACCTTAGCGCCACTCTAGCAGATTAAATATCTCAAAGAAGGTAAATCCTTGCAATATTAGGTTGATGCGCTGTGCAAGAATGAGAAACTACTTGCAGATAGGATGAAGACATGGGAAGTTGAGGCTAGCCAACTCTCCCAAACTGGAGGCAATAAAGCTGCGAGAAGTGCGAAAGGAGAGGAGTTGGAGATGCTTCTTAGAGACATCGACGGATTTGAGAAACAATGCGCTGAATCAGTTAACCTATTGAAGGATTCCTTTAGAGGCATCAGAGTGAATATTGATGATGCACCACAGTTCTATCTCAGGGTGAGTCACAATTTTTTGTTGGGGGCTTGTTGGAGATGGGATCCCCGCGAAGTAAGAAATAAATGAAATAATCCACAGATCAAGGAGTGGAGCACACAACACAAAGTATATTTGGAGTCATAAGGGATTTAGGCTGGGTCAAAGCCCCTTATTATGTAATGGGATGGGATATTTTGTGAACGTTGGACTCTGCCCATTAATTTGGACCATGGTATTGTAAATTCCAAATTTATATAAGGAGTCTAGATATAAGTCATAGGAAAGAAAGTAGAAGTTGAATGATGCATTTAGATGTAAGGATTTTTTGAGCCATAGTCTGTTTTGGGTTAGAGGAAAAGGCTCTTGTAGCTGTGTGCACATAGACCTTAGGAAGTCTATAGCTGTGTGCGCAGACCTTTGCAGCTGTGTGTGCAATGTGGAAAGTGAATGTATGAGAAGGATATGGATATTAATGACAGACTTGTTGAGAAAGATATGATTTATATTGATGTGTTTTGATTTTACTTATTTTTTCTGAATATTTATACTAAAAAATGGTTTGATCTGTAACTGAGTAGTGTAGTCCTGTTTATGATTATTTACTTTGTTTAATGCAAGAATAAGTAAGATTGCATAGCCTGAGAGTAAGTTTAACAGATGTGTTGAACATCGTTGGTATTACTGACAAATATGGCCTGCGAAGCTCTGTTACTAAGGAAAAGCCCTAAATCCACAGTCCAATGTCCCTTTGGATGCAGAAACTTGGTTCTATCACCCCACTATATTTCCTCAAGTGAGACTTTGGTCTGTGTAAGCATATTTTTGTCGAAAGGGCCGATAATAGTGTGTTTTATTGGATTGCGCAGTCATTTTGAACCTGGTTCTAGGCCCCATCAAGCCAACACTATTGGTAGATACTCTTTTGTATAAATAAACATGTATAAGAGTTCATTAGGATTCAAAATTTGTTTTCAGCTAGGTAGCTCTTGAGCTCAGGAATATTATTTTTTGACTGTCATATGATGCATTAGACTTTGATTCAATGATAATGAGATGCTACTATTTGATCCATTACTGAGTTAGTTTTAGAGGGTTGATGCTTTTGGGTTAGGGCTAGGAAGTAGTGTGATTATCTTGTTTATAATATGCATACTGTAGGTTAGAAGTTGATTTGTTTCTTAGATCAGAGTTTTCCATAGGTTAAATAACATTTCTATTCAACTCATCTTTTCCACTTCTAGTTATTTTAGTTTATCAATAATAAATGAATGGATGCATGTAATGGTTGTAAGGCTATTTTAAGTTCCAGGAAAGGACCCCTTCATCACCTTAATCTTGGAATCCGTCACTCTTTCCTCTAACCTTCAATTATTCAACCAAAACCTTGTTTAATGAGATAATTTCCATGAAAACCGTGAGCAAACCTCCTAGTGAAAAACACACCCTCAAATATCTTTGAGCTTGGATGGAGGTGTTGGTCACTCGTCACTCACCTACTTCCACTTCCTTCCACCTTCCCACACCTTTCTCCCATCCTCTTTACCCTTTGAACCTTCTAGGCCTCCTTGTAGCATTTCAGAGCTTCCTGTAGCAATACAAAGCTCCTGTAGAAGCCTCCTATAACATAAATGTAGGTCCTCATTCTTGGTGCAATTTTGATCCTTGTTTCCATTGGAGCTTAGGTTAGGATGTTATTGATCCTTAGCTATGGTTTCATGACCAATAGAGACTCCTAGGCCACTCCAAACCCTCCTTTCCCTTGCTGCAAAAACATAAATGTCATTAGATTTTTATCACAGAATTCATAGAGAAACGTTTATGAAAGTGTGAGTTAGTTAGCAAGTAGATAGAATATTGATTTATGGTTATTCAAGAGAAAGTAGTTCCTTTACTGCAAGTAGGTTATATAAATAGATATATGATTGCAAGATAGTGTAATTTCCTTTCTGCAAAGTAGTTTAACTCTTGCCTATTCATGATTTTTTTAAATAAAATTTGCAAGTGAAATTGATAGCATTTTTTTTTTTTTTTTTTTCAGTTAGGAGTAGTTATAAATTGCATTTACATCTAGCTTTCACTCTAATTTAGTAGAAGGAATGGCCTGCAAGAAATATTGATCAAATGACCTAGTTGAGGGTGGCATGAGTGGAATCCATTTACTATGCATATAGCATTGTCACCTCTAATTTTGTATGAACCCCAAGTTGATAAATAGAGTTGAGTAGCCCTTGGGAGTTGCAACAATCTTGGTGCAATTCCAGGGCTCACCATAAAAAATGAAGGAAAAATATCACAAAAGAGAAATAAAGAGTAGCAGGTGGAGCCACTAGTTATGGATTTTGTGGTGTTCAATAGGTGGTGACCCAAGTCCTCTTGATTCCCATGAAGCCTATCATGTGGGGACATAGTATGATATGGGTGAAATGTGGAGGCACTATGGCCTCTAGAATCCTAAAGTGTGAAGCAGGTGGAGACATTTTGTGGTTCTAGATTCCTATAGTGTTTTTCTAGTGGAGACACTGTGTGGTAAAAAATCCTAGTTTGAGGTGGAGACACAGTGGTCTTTGGATCCTAGTGTGATTTAATTGATTTTGTATAAGTGTGAATTCCCTTGAGAACTTAACTCAAACTCTGAATATGGATTGAGGGTGTACAATGTAGCTAGCCTATGGTCTGGTGGAGATTTGAATTCCCTCCCTTAGTTTCCAGTCATTTAAGTGAAAAAATAAGTATTTTTAATTTTAATATTTATGTTGTACTATGACTAATTGTTACACCATTTTTTGGTCATCTAACCTATTATTATTATATGGACCCAAGTACACCATGTAAGAACAATTTTACCCCAAGTAAAATTGCTTTCACTATGAAAATAACTTAGTAAACTACCTTTATTAAGTTGTTTATGGTCTAAATAGGAAACCCATTGAGGAAATATTAAATAAATCTACATTTGTTTGATTTTCCTCAAGGAATAATTAGTTAAATGTAATATCCCGTTTCAAGGATATCTCTAAAACACTGTAAAATCCAACCAGAGATGGACTGGGAGGGGGTTTACCAGATATGCCGCCTTTGAAAAGAGGACGAAATATGGAGGCTAACTGGCCCTTTCCAGACTTTGTCTAAGAGTATGAGATAAGCACACCAAGTGGTATAGAACTAGAATTCCTGAAAATATATATAGATAACAGTGCAAGAGACATACAATAGCATAGAAAGAATGTACGATAAATAATCCAGAAATATAGAGAGAGAATGCTAATCCATTTTATTAAACTGAGAAATATAATGAAGTACAATAGATGATCAGAGTGATGGCACCTAAACTTTCTCAAGGCAAGTGAAGAAATACTCTCAGAATACACAGGAAATGGCTGCTCTCTGAACTGCGTCCTAGTTGCTGGAAAACTGCCGTGTAGCTGCTAATGTTGAAATGAACTGATGACTAGGGGCTGTTCCCCTTGCCGGAATGAGCTGAAAATATGGAATCCTCCTCTTCTCACCAATCTCGGCAAAACCCAGAAACCATATCATAAATGGCTGACCCATGAAAAACACCCCCTTGGGGAATTACGTTGGCCTCCAAGGCTCTGTGCAGAGGCTGAATAGGAATGAATGAAATACGGCCTCAAACTCCACCAAAATCCTCCCAAAGGCAAAGTTTGATCCTCTACTCAATCTCCTAGCTCAAAACCCCTGCAAAAATCCCAATCCGAAGCTCCTCCTAAATGGAATGCGTCCTCCCTCTTAATGACTACGCAGTCTCTCTGAATGCTTGGCTCTGCAACAAAAACCAAACACCAAACCTCCCGAAAAATGCTGAAGAAACTACCTTGCCGGAGTAGGCACTCGAAGTTCCCCAGGGCTAAGGGCAAGATCTCTGATCGGAGACACTCAATGCACTAAACAGTGCTGCATACAGGCTAAACAACCAACGTGCTCAAGAAGTCAAAACGACCAGCTCAATATCATCAAAAATTAATGAATGGAATGAGGAGGCTCCTCCCTCTTTTATAACGTTGGCCTTCCTCCAAACCCTAAGGCCTATCTCCTCAACGTAGCCTCCCTCTTGCCACATGCTCATCCTCATTTGCGTAGTCTCTCCTAGTGCATACGTGGGCCCCCTCTCTACGTGGTGCTTGGCCCCCCCTTGGCTCCCTTTAAGTCACAACGTTGTGCTACTAGGGAGTGGGTTTTATTCCACCAAGTGAGTTAGACCCTCTCTACTCATATTTTTATTTATTAATAAACTATAGATGACAAAATTGAGCAAAATCAAATATTCCAATTAGCCACTGCTAATTAGGAATATTACATTAAACAACATTTTAATTAATATTCTTGGTTATATTTAACCCAAAATAGGGAAATTATTTAGATAAATCATTATTTATCTTATTATTTTCTAGGAATAATTATTTAAACCTTATTTAAATAATATTATTTGTTAAATATGACTAAATCACCCAAAATAATTAAATAAATCATTATTTATTTGATTATTAATCAACCACATCCTTAAAATGATAAATAAATCATTTATTTATTTATTATTTACAAATAAAGGGATTTGACCCAAGTTAAATATTTTTTCCCTCCAACAAATATAATAAAATATTCCATAAAAGTTAGATCTTGATTTGGTTAATAATATTTTAACTATGCACCAATATCTAGACTAACTCAATATTTTGTTATAAATAGAAGGGTTTTCCCATTCATTTACCACCTTTTTTTGCCTAAAGATCATTTTGGATCTATACTTTTGGTCTGACTTTGATCCACTATCATAGTCATATTTTGCTACCATTTCTGTCTGGGTTTTCTACACCATCAAGAGAGAGGAATTTAAGATCTGAAGTGCTGAGGACTTACAAGAACCCATCCCATTGAGGAGAACTGGTAACATCCTTCTATGTTTTCCTCCCAGGTGGCCTTAATATAAAATTCATTCAACATATTATTGTCTTTTCTATTGGATGCATGGAGTAAATCTCATTTCTTTTATTACTGCTTAATGTATTTTGATGCATAGATCTATATTTTTGCAGCATTTATCTTGATCACCTAATTGCAGATCTGAGGATATTGGCAGCCATCTTTGCTGTTAGGGTTGTTTTTTATGCACAACTAAAGTGCTATTTTTTCGTACACTTGGAATTAAGATTCATAATAACAACTGGCGACTCCACACGGGTTTACAATTATGACTTTTGTTGTTTTTCAGATCCCTACATATCCAGCTGCTTCAAACCCTAGGATTTCTCTTCAACCTCTTGTTTTTTCTTTTCTTGATGTTGTTTTTAACCTATAAAACCCTAAAAAATTAAAAATTCTAACTTCCGTGTGTTTTTGGACCTATTGCGCAGGTGACAGGCATCTGCTGCAGCTGAGACAACACTTTTTTTCTGAAATCTGCCACCGAGAGTGCCAAAAGTGCAGGTCTCACTTTTTGGCGCTAAACCTACGACTTGGAGCGTCAGGATGCACTTTTCAGCCCAAAAACTATGACCTCTGTAGAAAATAGGTCAGAAGCTACGACCTGGAATTTTTGCAGGAATTTTTCTAAAAGTTTTCTAGGTTTGTCTGGGTCTCTATTCAGGGTTGTCTGATCTCCGTATCCGCCCGTTTTGGACCTTTAATTTTTCTGTTTTACTCAACTAAGTGGGAACCTAGCCCCCTAGGGCTTCAGTACCCTCCACTTTTGGTGGAAAAGTTTTAGCTGTTGCAGGTTGTCTGAAATTTCAGAGTTTTCAGCCATTTTTTAGATCTGATACCTTACCTTCAGATCCATTTCAGATCGGATATTTATCCATCCACAACAACTCATTTAGTTTTTTTGGGTTTTCCTCCAGGGTCCCCTCTGCTTCCCTCCATGATATAGAATTTTGCCACCTCATTTACAATAGTCTTTCCTCTGATTTGCTGCTGTTTTATACACCACTTTCTAGCAGATTTGACCTTTAGATCCCTATCCCTCCTGACCTTATATCTACTGGCTATTTCAGTGTGTTTTGATTAGTTTTTTTCCCACCTACAGACTAATTTTTGAGAGGCCCGCCTCCTTGGGTTTAGATTATTGCATAATTAGCTGTTTATTTTCTGTTATTTTAGTTTCATATACTGGTATCTGTAGGTTTATTTACAACTCTACAACACACGTTTTCTTTTTCTCTACAAATGTTTTGGTTTTAAAAATTAAAATTTACACACTTTGCACAAACACCCTAAGCGAAAAAGATATTGGTTAACACCGCCAAGAAAAGACTCTAAAACATTGAAATCAATTGATCATACACCTCTTTGCCCTTGTTCCATCATTGTAATTAGTTGATCATGCACCTCCTTTCCCTTGTTGGTCTCTTTTTCCTTTGTGCCATGTTTGTGTCGTCATCATTATGCCACCAAGGCGTTTATCTTGGAGACTTCTTGGCCTTCATCCTCAGTTTCCGGTAGGAAGACTTACTCATCCACACAGAAATCGAGTTAGTCCTCCACTGAGTCCACACTCTGACTCTTCTTCTAGTCCTTTGGGTTCTCCTTCTCATTCTGCCCTCGATTCTCCTCCTGTCACCTTCACCATGTCTAGTTCAGGACCTAATATTGGTGGTAACCCCAGCCCTAATGCTGGGAATACTACTAGTGGGACCGAAATGGAACCTACGCCTGCTTCTCACTTGCTCCCCTATATGGTGGGCCTCAGTATTCCCAATTTCGACCAGTTGATAAATGACCCTATACACCATAATGTTGGTTGGCCTGCTATGCCAATCAAGCTCCCTTTCAACATCCCAAAATTTGAAGGTCTTGCTGGTGAAGCTCCTACAAACCATGTTCGATCTTTCCACATGTGGTGTTCGTCTAACTCAATTACTAATGACTCTGTCCGTCTTCAGTTGTTCCAACGTACGCTTACTGGTGAAGCTTCTAAGTGGTATGTTGATTAGTCCCCTTCCTCTCATACCATCTTTGTGACTCTTGCCCGGGCTTTTATGTCTTACTTCCAGCTTCCCCTTCGTTATGACATTGGTACCGAAATTTTTACTTCTTTCTATCCATCGTCTTCGACCCACCTATCCGATCATGTCTAGGAATGGAAGAGAAGAAAGAGCCTATGTCAAGCCCCTACCTTAGAAGACTGTGTCTACATGGACTGGTTCCTTAGATCTCTCTTGCCTACTATTGACAAGGATGTCGCATCGCATTTCCCTTAAACCGAAGAAACCGCTCTCTAGATTGCCAAAAAATATGACCTGATCTATGCTTAGTTGGGTTATGTTTATACTGTTCTACTTGATCTTCCTAGACTTGGTGGTGCCAACGCACTGGGGGCATCTCATGATACCGAAGGTATCATTGGAGCTCTCTCTCATCCATATGCTCAGCCTCCCATGGGCTATGGCTTTCCTGAGGGGGGGGCCAGCACCTCCTGCACTTTTCCCCCTCCCGGTAGCATGTATCCAGAATACGGCATGCCTCCTCATTTTTCCCAACCTCCTGTTTACCACACAGTTACCCAACCTCCTTATTATCCGTATCTGTAGCCTGGTGCTCCAGCTCCTCCAGCATTAGCACCTTCACCTCCCTTTCCTTCTCAACCCCTGCAACTGCAGCCATCGCCCCCTCGGGGGTGGGTGTATGCACAGAAGGTTGCGACTAATCCTTCTCCTTCCAAAAAGAAGAGGAAAGGAACTCAAAATCCATCTGATCTTGGTAATCCTGGATCTAATCCACAAAATAATGCTCCTAACACTACTACCCAGCAACAGGGCACTCAGCCCAAGTAGGACAGGCCTGTTCACACGAATAAGCCTTGTTCTTATTGTGGTGTTTATCATCATTACACGCACAATTGTCCCCTTTTACCATAGATGAAGCAAATTTGCGAGTCTCAAGCAGTAGTACGAGGACAACAAGCCTCCCCTTCCATCCCTCCCAGTCCTGTGCCTAGTCAACCGACTGTGTTTACTAATCCTTTATTTTAGCAAGGATTTGTGGCTACCCAACCACCTGAAGGTCAGGTAGCCACTCAACCTATTCCATATGGTACCTCCGATTACCAGATCCTCATGATGAACTCTGACCAACCTATTATCGTTGACCTCAACCTTCAGACTCGGTCTCGTCAGTACAACAATCCTCCTGCTACATCTGTCCATGAGCCACCTTCTTCAGGTCCTACAGAGCCTCTTTCGACACCTAATGGTCTCTTGCATATCCCTCAGCCTAAGGCAGAGGTTCATACCAAGATCCCTAAGGGACCACTACGCCGAAATGTTACTTCTGGGAAAGCCACACATTCGTATAATATAGTAGATGATTTGGCGCAATCTCCCGTCGCCATCTCAATGCTAGAACTCCTTCAGTCATGCCCTTCACAATGAAAAGCTCTACTATCTGCCATGGACGTTGTAGACCCTGCCGATGATCACTTGATCATCTTCGATGCTGACTGGTCAGAACATCCTCCTCTTCCTGCTTCCGTCCCCTTCCAAATCCCAGTCAAAATCTGGAATACCAATGTTTCTCGGTGTATCATTGATGAGGGGGCATCCACCTGTGTGATGTCTGCTTTGGTTTGGAAGCAAATCAGATCACCGGAGTTGGCTCCTTCCATGATTACACTTTGAGCGTGGGATGACCACCCCTCCCAGGCCATTGGCCTATTCCACAATTGTCCTATTAATCTTGCGGACAAGACTGTTTGCGTTAATGTAGAAGTCATTGATTCCCCCTTAGATTACAAAATTATATTGGGTCGTAGCTACACTTATGCTATGTAAGCTGTCCCATTTGCAGTTCATCGCAAGATTTACTTCCCTCATAACAGAAATATAGTCACCATTGACCAATTGACATATTACGAACCGAAGTCTTAGACCTCCCCTGAGTCCACCATCTCTTCGGTGGCCAATAAGCAAACCATCGATCCTTTGACCAGTGTCTTACCTGGAGTCTAAAAATATTCCTCTCTACTTGGTGAATTCCCTGGTCTTCCTCCTCCTGTCTCTGATCCCATCTCATCGAATTTTTGCATGATGCAATCATCTCGGTCTACTCTCAAGTGACCTGCCTCGACTAGTCAACAGCCTCCTCGTCCACCACAACTTGATCCTAGCCCTTCGATTCAGCCTTCTAGACCTCCTCCTCCTGGCCCTTCACCTATAGCTGGTACTCATGAGCCTCTTTATCCTCCTAGAATGGTTCCTCTAGGACTTAACCATCTTGGAGCCGTCCCACCTGGCCATTACTCCTCCGGTCAGATACCATTCTTAGCTCCCCCTCCCGGAGTGTACACAGTACTTTTTATGGCTACACTCTCTCTTCCTAACTTGACCCTAGGGATTCTCGTCTGGAACCTTCACCCCCGAGCCACCACCCCGCCTGGTCAACCTAAAACTTATCTCGCTTTGACCCCAGTTCAATCGGTCCCTATGACTTCTCCAACTGTTATAGTGCCTCAGCCACCTCAACAGGAACCATCTGTTGTTGCGACCGCCTCAGGTAAGAAGGGAAAAGCTCACAAGAGGGCCTTAAAGGACAAGGTTTCCCCGACTGACCTTGCACCTCCTCCACCCCCAAAGCCCTGTGCTTTGTGTGATGTCGTCGGTCATGCCACCCATACCTGTCCTGAGTTGCCCCGTATCAAGCCCATGGTTAAAGTTTTGTTCCTTGAGCCTACAGTCCCTAAAGCCTTTGTTTCTTCCTCAACTGTAGCCAAGAACCCTAAAGCTATTCAAACTAACCAACCTTGTGCTTTGTGTGATCTCCATGGACATTACTCTCACAATTTTCCCTGCCTTATGCATTACCGCACCTCTTTAGAGGTAGTTCGAGAGTACGAGGTTGAACAAAACCAATCCGCCTCTCCCGTACTTACGCAGTATGCTGCGGGCTAGCCTGAGGATTTACCTGCTCCCATTGAAATTCACCCTCCTGATGTCAAGATGATGGAGCCTACGGCCACCGTCCTCTAATTTTCATCATCCATGAGACCCTCGGTGGAAGCTCCCTCTGAATCTTCCCTTGTTGTTTCACTCGACCTCCCTTCAGCGTTCACCTTGGTATCAACATTAGTAGATCCTTTATCTGCTTGTTCTTCTATCATCCCCTATGATGATGCACATGTGAACCTCTCTTCTCATGATTATGAGTTAGGTATCTTTGCTGCGTCATGTGGTATCCCTTCCTCCTATCACTCCATCTTCTATTGTGATGACGACATCATGGAAGCCTTGTCCACCCCTAACTTCATATTTCTCGCCCATAAGCGGGATGGCACCATCCATGTCTATGGTGACTTTCACGGCCTGACCACAAGCTACACCTTCAGTAGCTCCCACATACCACCTACGCATCGGCATGTGAGTAGTAGACATCGTACCCAGATCACTCCCTCTCGCAGTGGTTGTTCCATCTCTACTTTCCGCTTAGGTTGCCAACATTGTTAATCATCCTCTCATTTGTTGTCTTGTGGCACTTTTTAGATGGATCTCCTATCCACACCTTATATCAGTTATGCCGATGGTGCAAGTCGCTACTCCCAGAATCTAGCCTTGGTAGGCTGGGCCATCTTTAACCCCTTGGATTCGTTAGTTCTCTCGAACGGTGTATGCATTGGTACTGCTACCAATAATTAGGCCGAATATGATGCAGTGAGAGGTTTATTAGCTGATGCCCTTTCCCATCGCATCTTCCACCTTCATGTTCGTTTAGATTCTTGCTTCTTGTCATGCAATTGAATGGTGTCTATCGTGTGCATAATCCTATCCTTTTTAAAAGATATTTATGAGTAAAGATTTTGATGCGTGAATTTGAAATCATTACATTCAGTCATGTACCTAGAGCACAAAATCACTATGTAGATAGCATTGCAAACAATATTCTAGATTGGAATTTGTCACACGCATTTAACACAAGACAATAATATAACATAAACCATCAAAATGATGCATATCCATAATATGTATCGCATAAAATGTTTTAGAGTCCATCAACTCTGATACATATGACATGCCCATAGCATGTTACAAAAACTCAAAACTAGGGGCACCACCTACCCCTACACCTAATCACTATCTGGAGGATCCCGAGCCAATAGCTCCACTCTTGCAGCTTGTAGATTGCGCATCCCCTGTTTGGCCATCACCATGCGCCGCATGACCTCTCGCCACTCCGAGGGTAGACCAATACATGGCTCTATGTACCGGTCGTCCAAGTCTTGCCAGCCATGCTCTGAAACACAAGTCAGAAGCCTCTGACATCTAAAACAGACGTCCTTCAGGAGGGCTGCTCCATCCTCATTTTGTGGTGCTCTCGACCCACTAGGTCCTACAGCTCCTGATACTGCAGGTCGCCCCATATACCCGGTCGGTTTTATCGATGCTATATCTGCATACCAGAAGTGAAAGAATCAGTACCATATACATTATCCTAAAACTTTACAATGCACATAAAATATTAGCAATTTTTCACTTACCATTAGGCCCCCATACTCGCTCAGGCGGCAGTGGCAGATCCAGGTCCCCACGATAACTCATCCCACTATAGGGATAGTCGTCTATATACAGCGACATCTGATCCTAATGAGAAAAGAAATTGGGTTAGAACACCCGTTTGATCGCCCCACCTCCTCATCTATACAGTATTCGCCCCCACCGATACATCTTGGGCTCCCTCGAGCCCCCATCTTGGAGCTGTATGCGAGGTCAAAGTGTCAGGATCTTCTCGAAGAAGAGCGAGCACAAAACTTTACCATATGCACAATCATGGTTCACTTACCGCTTGCATAGCGACAATTGTCGTTTCAACGACGATAGCATCATTTGGGCCCACCCATAGTAGGTCCCACTGAACACACTCTCCACAAGCATCATCTGCGCTCCAGTGATGTGGTGGAGTGCCTAGTTTCCCAGGATCCACAGCACCACTACGGCGACAACACGGGTCTCTAACCTCTCTAGATCCCCGATAGGTATCTGATTCCCCTTGAATTGGAGACCTGGTCGAAAATGGTGCTCTACAAACTCCATGATGTTTCACCCTCATGGTAACACTGGCTGAGTATTTCTTACCATTCCAAGTGGTGGGAGACCAGTCAGGAAATATATATCCTAGACCGTCAGCTTGATCTGGTGCCCTTGCACTATAAAGATGTAATGTTCCCAAAATTTTAGCTTCCAAGCTAAATGGAACATTAGAGTTAGCAGCAGCTATAGCTGGTAAATAAATGGGTAGAAAAGCCCATAATTCTCCTAAGGAGGATAAAAAAAACTCAAAGTGTGAAAGGAAACACTCTTTCTAGCTCAATAAGACACCTCCATATGTGAACAGGGTTAAATTGAAGTTGCTTTGACTAAGTCAACAACGAATTTTTAGTGGAGGAGGAAACCTAGGATGGATAATGCAATTTTGGAGGGAAATTTAACTTGGGTTAGAAGTAACCTAAGTGAGTGGGGCCAAGGGCAAGCAAACTCATATCTTATTTAAGGAAGAGGATGGCAGAATTATTGATCATGTTGTAGATTATTATTCTTGGATGCCAAGAATTGTTTATGCTTTGCTGCTTAGCAAAGCTGCAGTGTTGTTTAGCACTGGGTGTTCCCGGGTGGGAATCCCACGTCTTCCCTTTGAGGAGCTCATTTGGAGAGTTTGCATTCATCATTCCACATTAGGTTTTTAGGCCAAGCTTCAGCCATCTTCATTAGCACAACTTTGCCGGAGATTGTGTAATGTTGCTGGGTGCAGCAGTGGAAGGGATTGGAATCCTGGCTTCTGAGCTAGTTTATCATTGGAGGAAGCTTTCATTCACTTTAGAGATCTGTTTGGAGAGCCCCAGGACTTATTTCAGATCTGTGGTATGAAACCACACATTTCTCATACCCTCCCAGCACTGTTTCTGCTAGGGAGTTCGTTATTTTGGAGGCAGTGATCTTTGCATGGTTTGGTGTCTCTGTTGTAGTGTTTCCTTGTGATTGAGAGGTTCATCCTTTCATGGGAGGAAGCCCTTGAGGGTTCTAAATCAGATCAGATATCTTTCCAGCCTTATATGCTCTTGTGCTTCAATGTTTCAGTGATTATTCAGTAATTTTCTGAAGATCACATTTGTATGCAGAGTATTTGACAAGAAACCCTTGTCGGGTTCTCTTGTATTTTGTATGAGAAGACTAGATCTCTGTATTTCAGCATTATTAATTAATATATGAGTATATATATTTTTCCCCCATATTTTTATGTTAAAACCCTCTTTATACTGCGCAGTCCATTGATGCAACAACTCCGGTAAAATGCAGTTTGGGGGTTTTAGTCATTTTCAGCTACTCTAGTGTGAGAGATCTGTTTAACCCACCTAGTTTCATTTATTTCTGATATCATCTTGTATTTAGATGATATATGGATGTATCTACAGGATCCAACTGATAATTTCACTTTTTTATTGCATATTTTACTGGAAATGTGTTTTTCATTCATGATTTATGAGCTATCTTGAAAAAGGAATATTACAGTGGTATCAAAGCATGATCTCTGGCCCAACTTGTGAGATCTAGCTATCAGAAGAAGGAGATATGGATAGAAGCCAAAAAGCTTTAGTGTGTGCAGGAAGAAAGAAAGACAAGCTTACAAATCTTCTTCCAAAATCTATGAAGAGCTTTCAAGGAGAGTTGAAGAAAATAAGATTGGAGATGAAATCTCAAAAGGAGGTTGATTCTAAAGCTGAATCTATATTTGCACATGGTGAGTGTGAGCATGCAACTGCACTCCATGATGCATAGCGGAGTCAAATTCCCGACCTATCCTAAGATAGATGGGAGGAGGAAGAATGCCTAAGAGAATGACTCTTAGTGATTTGTTGTAATATTCCTAATTAGCGACATCTAATTGGAATATTTGATTTTGTTCAGTTTTTCCATCTATAGTTTATTGATAAATAAAAAAAGTGAGTGAAGAGGGTCTAACTCGCTTAAGTGGAATAAAACACCCTTCTAGTAGCACAACGTTGTAACTTAAAGGGGAGCCAAGGGGGGGCCAAGCACCATGTAGAGAGGGGGCCTACGTATGCTCTAGAAGCTACTACGCAGATGAGGATGAGCACGTGGAAAGAGAGGGAGGATACATTGAGGAGATGAGCCTTAGGGTTGGAGGAAGGCAAACGTTGTAAAAGAGGGAGGAGCCTTCTCATTTGATTTATTATGTTGTTGATGATATTGAGCTAGTCGTTCTGACTTCTTGAGCACGCTGGCTGTTTAGCCTGTCTGCAGTATTGTTTAGTGCATTGAGTGTCTCTCGTCGGAGATCTCGCCCTTAGCCCTGGGGGAATTCAAGTGCCTACTCGGGAAAGGTTATTTCTTCAGCATTTTGTGAGAGGTTTTGGTGTTTGGGTTTGTTGTAGAGCTGGGCATTCATAGAGACTGCACAGTCACTGAGAGGGAGGACGCAGTCCATCTAGGAGGTGTTCCGGATCAGAGATTTTGCAGGAGATTGAGCTGAGATTTTGAGCAGAGGATCAACCTTTGCCTTTGAGATGATTTTGGTGGATTTTGAGGTGGTATTTTAGTCATTCTCATTTAGCCACTGCGCAGAGCCTTGGAGGCCAGCGTAATTCCCCAAGGGGGTGTTTTTCGGAGGTCGGCCATTTCTGATATGGTTTCTGGGTTTTTTCGGGATTGGTGAGTAGAGGAGGATTCTAGATTTTTAGCTCATTCTGGAAAGAGAATAGCCCCTATTCATAATTTCATTTCAGTGGTAGTAGCTACATGGCAGTTTTCCAGCAACTGGAACGTAGTTCAAAGAGTAGCCATTTCCAGTGTATTCTGAGAGTATTTCTTCACTTGCCTTGAGCAAGTTTAGGTGCCATCACTTTGATAACCTATTGTACTTCATTATATTTCTCAGTTTAATAAAATGGCTTAGCATTCTCTCTCTTTATTTCTGGATGAGTTTCCGTACATTCTTTCTATGCTATTGTATGTTTTCTACAATGTTATATATATATATCTATATTTCCGGGAATTCTAGTTCTATACCACTTGGTGTGTTTGCTTCATACTCTTAGACAGAGTCTGGAAAGGGCCAGGTAGCCTCCAGATTTCATCCTCTTTCAGAGGCGGCATATCTGGTAAACACCCTCCCAGTCCATCTCTGGTTGGAGTCTGCCGTGTTTTAGAGATATCCCCGAAATGGGAAATTACAGTGGTATCAGAGCATAGTTCTGGCTTAGCCTGTGGTCTATGACACCAGGGAAGAGACCATATATTTTTTACAGAGGTAGGAAGTACAGAGACTGTGAGTGTAGGTTGGAGAACACCTACGGAGAGGGAGACTGTGTGCGGGTGGTGGACATAGAGCAGGGGAGAGAACCTGTGACAGACATAGAGCAGGAGGAGCCTGTATTAGATTCAGAGTAGAAAGGGCCAATGGAAGATGACACTATGGCCAAACAATTCGGGGAGGCATTCCTCAAATCGGTGCAAGATTTAGCCAGATAGATTGAGGTGATGGGTCAAAGATTCACCGTTGTGGAGGCTAGACAGCGTGAGACCCCATGGGTTTTCCAGGTAGGCGAGGGGTCAGGTACATCCCACCATTTTTCGGAGCATGGTGTTGCTCAGCATGATACTCCTCAGCCTATGGCTTCACATGCACCTACCCGCTCTACCATGCCCACTTTCTTGGGAGTAGACACAGGGGTAGGAGCCCAACAGGAGGTAGAGCCTGGACACATGGGCAAGTATTTTGCAGATTATCAGGCCTATGGGTAGGAGTTCAGGGATGCTCTCTCATTCCAGGATTTTGTTCAGCTCCAACAGGATAGTAGACCCTGCGACCATCATAGAGGGCACCGACATTATCATGATGGAGATACCCATCGCACATCTAGCAAATTCCATTTGCCTATGTTTGTTGGCTCATCAAACAGTTTGGAAAAATCTTGGGTGGAGAAGCTAGACATCTATTTCTAGCTTAACCAAATGTCGAAGAAGGAGGCCATCAAGGTGGCGACATTGCATTTGGATGGTGAGGCCCAGGACTGGTGGTTCCATGGGATGGTCACACTCGGACATTGTACAATGACGACATATGCCGAGTTTACTAGGAGGTTGATGGAGCGATTTTACCGGAGGGATCTGGAACAACACTTTGTTGAGCTGACGAGGCTCAAGTAGATTGGGAGCCCAGAGACATACATTGCAGATTTCTTGAGGGTTGCAGTGATGGTGCTAGATCTATCCGTAGCACAGATGATCTATATTTTTGTGGAGGGGCTAGCAGAGCCACTTTGGGGATTAGTAAGATCCACTAGACCAGCTACACTCTAGGATGCTATTAGCAGGACACGGGATTTATAGGATGCATTTCCCAGGACTCATACACCTTACCCCCAGAGACGGGGTTTCCAGTCCAAGGGGAAATATGTGAGGGTTCCACCTCCAAAGGGGAATCCAGGACAGGCACAGATAGATGATGATGCCAGGAGGGAGCTGAGGAAGAAGTGGTTGTGCTTCACTTGTCAGGAGTCGTGGGCACCAGGGCATAGGTGTGCTACTGGAAAAGAAAAATTTATTGAGGTCTTCTCCGATGATAGTGGGGAAGAGGATGAGGAGGATGATGAGGAGGCATGAGATAGTCAAACGACCCAAGATTAGTTGCCGCCTCCACCTCCAGGGACAGGAGGTGCAACTTTTGCACCCACAGGAGGGACCCTTGCAACCTTGCGAGGATTCCCAAAGGATTTGACGCTGCATGTACTAGGGATAGTACGTGGCCAGCGAGTGCTAGTTTTGGTTGACAGTGGGGCAACCCACAACTTCATTGATGCACAGATAGTCGAGCAGAGAGGTATACTGACCGAGATCTTTGACGGATTTTCAGTTTTGGTCCCAGGAGCCTAGACGATGCAGTGTGCCCGGTATGTTCCAGAGTTGGTAGTGACGATGGGTACCTACACCGTGACCGATCACTTTTTCGTGGTCAACATACCAGATACCAATGTGGTATTGGGTGTTTAGTGGTTGATTACTCTGGGGAAGGTCACCATAGATTGGGAGGCATTAAAGATAGAGTGGGATGACAAGAAGACCGGGAAGCAAGAGAAGATCAGCGGGATGCACACTTACCCACCTCAGACAGTTTCGGCACACCGGATGGAGGCAGATTTCTGGAAGGGAGACATAGAGTGGGCGGTAGAGTTGTGGGCATCAGAGGCAGAGACCACAGGTCGGATAGTTCATCTTGACATACAAGCCATCCTTGACAGGTATGATGCAGTGTTTGGGGATATACCACCACGTCGGCCACTGGACCGAGGGTTTGAGCATACCATTGAGCTTGAGCAGGGCATTCAGGTGGTGATTACTACCCCTATAGGCATCCCAAAGCCTATTAGGATGAGATTAAGCGGGCCATTCAGGAGTTGTTGACTCTTGGACACATCAGACCGAGCATGAGTCCATTTGCTTCTTCCGTGGTGTTGGTGAAGAAGAAGGATGACACCTTGAGGATGTGCATTGATTACAGGGCCCTAAACAAGAAGACCCTGAAGAACATGTATCCTATACCCAGGATCGATGAGTTGATGGATGAGCTGAGAGGAGCCAAGTTATTCTCGAAGATTGATTTGAGATCAGGGTACCATCAGATTCGCGTGGGGGAACAGGACATTCCCAAGACCGCCTTCAGGTGTCTAGGAATTAGTTTCATTTTTCTGAACTTTACGTTTTTGTGCTCAATTACATCAATTGTTACAGCTAGTCTTGTTCTTATGAACTATTCCAAAATATCACTAACACTGAATGAGACTTAGCTGTGGTGTTTTAGAGCTTAGTTGCGTTTTTTGAACTTTATGTTTTTATGCTCATTTACATCACATGTTATAGCCACTCTTGTTCTATGAATTGTTCCAAAATACCACTAACACCGAATGAGACAGAGCTGTAGTATTTCAGTGATTAGTTTCATTTTAATTTAGTTGTAAAAATCTGGAGGTTAATGGCACTCTAGTTCAATTCTGTTCACTATATTTCAAGTTTGAATGATTGCATTATAGTTCATTTTTATCCATTGTATTTTTAGTTTTATTAGTTAGTTGTATTCTAGTTGTTAAGTTAGACTTGATGGCCTTCATTATTTACAAAACCACTCATGTTCTTAATTTCTACTAATACATCATCATCATAGGAACAAGAATTGGTAATGTCATTTTGAAGTCTTGACTGTTCTGCAACTTCTCATAAATTCACAAACTGCCTCTTTTCCAAAGCTATTCCAAAATATTTCTAATTCTTGAATGAGGTTTAATCATGATATTTTGAGTTGTGGAATGGATTAATTTCGGTGTCATAGGTTAATTTAGAGTAGAATTCTTCACTAGGTTGTAGACTATGTTTTTCCAAATGTGTTCCAATAAATTTCTAGCCATGGACGAGATTTTCTCTGTGATATTGTAGATTTTTGTTTACTTAGAAGAACCTCATTACATTAAACTTATCATTTTCTCAAATTATTCCAACATATTTCTGATGAATGAATTGGACTGAGTTCATGTTATGAGTTATTTAGTTCATGCTATGAGATATTTTTCTTGTTAAAGTATTGCATTTTCTATTCTCAAGTGCCATACATAGTTTAGAATAGGTTTTGCTCTGTTTTAGTGTGACCAACAACTTATCTTTATCAACACTTAGTTCTTTTCCTCTTAGAATAAAAACACAAAATAAAAAACATTGGAAAAACACTAAACACAACGTAGTGAGAAACAGATACCTAGGCACATATAGTGCACTTCACTTCAACAGTTTACTAGCCATGGCTGACAATTTATGACATCAATTTAGGAACACTAAGTTGAGCAGACATTTTGACGTCGTTGCCGGGGAAGTGTAACTAGGTAGCCTTGTTTCTTACCTCCCAAAAACAATGACATGCGTAGAGAAAGAGACTCAAGGGGTAGATTCATAAGAAGCAGAAGCTTGATTCCTAGAACACCACTTATTTCACCAAGACCAAGAGCCAGCACACCTCCAACTCAAACCCACATTCCATCCTTTACTGATCCTAGACTTCCAGAGAACTTAAGATCAGATATTCCATTAGAAAGAAATTTCACTTTATCCACTGAACCTGTCTTAGAAGAAGATCCTGAGACCCCTGCTGGGGACATAAAATTTTCAACTTCCACAAAAGAATCAACTATGGCAGAAGAAGGGGGAGGAGGAGTTTTTAATGGAGAACACACACTATTTGGAGGGGGTAGAGGTAGAGGTAGAGGAGAAGGAGGTAGAGGTGTAGAAGGAGGAGGAGGCAGAGGAAGAGGTAGAAGAGAAATGGGAAGCTCTTTTGGGTTTCCTATAGTAGATGAAGAAACCAATGCAGCTATGAAAAACATTTCACCCTCTGTCCTTCCAAAATTTTATGGACTCAAAACTGAAGACCCTGAAACCTTCCTATTTGAATTTGAAGTCCTATGTAGAACCTATGACTACTTACAAGATGCTCAAAAACTTAAAATATTCCCTTCAACATTGAAAGGAGCAGCATTAAAATGGTTTATGAGTTTGATCAACAGTTCTATTAGGACATTGGAATACATGAAACAAGAATTTATAGAGAGGTATTTGGATTAATCTATGCCAGTCAACCATAAGGAGGAAGTGTTTAAAATGTTACAAAAAGAGGATGAAAATTTGGAAGATTTGTTGGAGAGGTTTAACTATAACATCAAGAGGGCAAAAATGGAAAACTTAGATCAAGATACTTTGAAAGCTCTCTTATTGAAGACAATTAGGAATGAATGGTTAGATATCCTTAACATGATGGGAAAAGGAGATATATCTCAGCTCACATTATCTGAAATAGCTGAATTATGTATCAACCTTTCAAGAGGAAAATCTAAAACTGTCAAAGGACCAAGAGACCCTGCTCTTGCAAGGGAAAGTAAATCTACTTCTGGGACAGTAAGTAGGGTAGAAATAGGACATATGCTTGATGAATTCAAATCTGATATTTTGGGGAGTCTTAGTGAAAAAATATATATCTTTAAGTTACAAAACAAGCAGAAAACTGAATCTGATGCCTTAGCAATCTTTTGTCCCAAATGTAGAAAGAAGAATGCCTTAAGAGAGTGTCCTTTGGATGCAAAAGTAGTAGAAACCTGTGTAATTTGTTCAGAAAAACATGAGACCAAGATTTTTCCTTCACTTCTTGGTCTTAAAGCTGTCTTTCAGGAAGAAACCTCTACAAATTCCACAGAATCTCTCAATTTTGTGTCTAGAAGGCCGTGGCAAGGACCTCAAACACAAGGATTCCATGATCAGATGTATAATCAACCCCCACCAATTTGGAATTCTTGGCAGCAACCTTGGCCCCATTTCCAAAATCAATCTCAAACTTGGGCACAAGGAGCACAAAATCCCTATGGAAGATACTCTCAGTACTATCAATATCCACCATATCTACATTTCCCTCCTCAACAGAATTTTCAACAAAATCCTCAAAATCCACCACTTCCATTACCATTTCCTCAGAAAAAAAATCAGTTGCTTGCCCAACCCATACCAAACCCCAACAATAAAAATCCTCAGAATACATACATGATAGAAGGCCAACAGTTTCCAACTTATTTGATTACGCCTTTAGACCTTAGTGATGTTCAACTTAGGTATGGAAGAATACTTGAAAAGAAGAAACCTTTTGTAATCATACAAGAGAAAAACAACTCCGAGGAAGATTCTCTACTCGTGAATAAAAGTCTTGAAGAGAACACACCTTTCCAAGACCTAAACATTTAAAAATCAAAACAAAAAGAACCAATAATTTCGACTCCTATATTAGAACAACCATCAACATCCACTTCTACACCTCCCATTCCAGAAATATTACAAATTGATAGAGGTGTAGAAAAACAAATTATGGTGCCTAATTATGATTTCCTAGACGAGCTGAGAAATGTTTGTATTAAGATCCCATTATTGTAAGCTATCAAGGAAATTCCAATCTTAGCAAAGACAATAAAGGAGTTGAGCATGAAGAAAATAGGAAAAATAATAAGAGAGACAGAAAATTCAACTGGCAAGAAAAATAACAGATATTATGATGGGTAAGATTGCTATTCCAAAGTATCTAGACCCAGGAAATCCAGTTGTCAAAATACACATCAATGGAACTGAGATCCAAAACACACTTATTGATTTAGGAGTAGCAATCAATATCATGAGTAGACAAATCATGGATAAACTGAAACTTCCTAATCTTTGTAGAAATTTGCTGAATAAATCACTTATTCAATGAATATTAACCCGATCATACATCAATTTCGAATTGCATGCATAACACATAACCTTCTTCTACAATTAATTGTCACATGCGGAAAATAATAGAAGCGATCTCACATCAAATCAATCACACACATTAACACAGTATGTATGGGGAAAGCTTATAGCTGAAAACCCCCAGCTATAGTATATTATAAATGGAGAAACTGGGGTAACCAAACAAGTACAATACTCCTCACAAGTACTCAGTACTCTCTCATGAAGTTACTCACAATCTGACTCAGTTTTGAACAAGTCTGAGGTTCAAAACTCCCGCCAATTGCCTTGCCTCTATTGCGCAATCATGGCCTGTATATGAAGAGGTTCAAGGTTCGAATCCCCTTCCCTTGATTGCGTAATTGTCATGGACAATTCCTCCAAGTGTAATGCAAATCTCATGCAAAACAAATCTACCAACTGATAGCTTTACTCACCCTTTCATCTACCTCCTCCACTGGTCTCCACTGAACTGATCATGCACTGTAGTGAACTGAAGTGTTCTTGAGTTGACTAATGAGTTAATATTTAGTAAATTAAATATTATTTAATTTACTCCACCCATATCTAGTTGATTAGTTAGTTAACTAATCCCAACTAGTTCAACTAAAACAAACAGAACACAACTCCACTACTTGTCCCGTTAACTCCTCCAAAACTCCTGCCACTGAAGTCTAACTGAAGCCAACCATGCAAGATGCTATCAAACCCTAGGAACCACGTGATTCCTTGTGTCAGTTGCATGAGTCACCTCCATGACTCAAACTGAAGTGCGCCAAGAGAGTAAACTGCTGTTTATAGTCAAAATATTATTAAGGGTAAATAATATTTGACTTCCATATTTTTAGGAGATCAGTCTAAAAATAGCCTGGGTCCTAAAAAATAGGGTCTCATCTATTTTTTACCGACATGTCGCATACTCCAAGAATCTCCAAGTAGAATTCCCAAATTATGCTCCGTATGTCTAAAAATAGACATAGTCTAAAAATAGACTTTGCGCCAGAATTTGCCTGCGGGCCCACTTAGTGAAGGCGACTTCATTTCACTAAGCTCCATCATCTTGCTGCATTCTCAACACTTTTTACACCCACATTATTACAATTAGCAAAAAGATCTGTGATTAAGCCTGATGGGGTAATAGAATAAATTCCAGTGTCCCTAGATTCTTGGGAGTATCTTGTGGATTTTATGGTCGTAACTTCTAAGAGCAATCTAGGAGGGCATCCTATTATATTAGGAAGACCTTGGTTAGCTACAACTGATGCTTTCATTAGTTGTAGATCCGGTGATATGTACATCTCTGATGGTAGTTCAACCAAGAAATTTACCTTGTATCCTCCAGCAAAAACAATTACAAAATTAGATGATACTCAATGGATAGAGGATGAAGAAGACTTACAACCTCTTTTCACAATTTTAGAAATTAGTGAAGATAGCCAGATTTTGAATACCCTAGAAAACTTTGAATCCTCTTCGGAATACAAACATGAATAATTTCAAGAAGAATCCAACATTGAGTTTTTATCATCAAGACAAATGTCTCTCTATTCCATGGATAAATTTGGCAGCTCTACGATTGAGATATTTCCAGGCAAAACTTTAAACATAAACAAGAACCTAGAGAAATCTCAACAAGAAGAGCTAGTCAAGATATTATAGAGACATTCTTCTACATATGCATGGGAGTACATAGATATGAAAGGGATAATCCCCAAGACTTGCACTCATCACATCTACATAGAGGAAAATTGTAAACCAATTAGACAACCTCAAAGACGGATGAATCCAAATCTTAGGGAAATTGTTAAAGAAGAATTGCAGAAATTATTAAATGTCAACTTTATCTATCCCATTTTAGATAGACAGTGGGTTTCTCCTTTGGTAATTGTGCCAAAGAAAAATGGTAAATGGAGGGTATGTATTGACTACCGAGAATTAAACAAAGCTACTCTTAAAGATCATTTTACCATACCTTTCATAGATCAGGTGTTAGATACATTAGCTGGCAAAAAGTACTTCTCATTTTTAGATGGGTTTAGTAGTTATAACCAAATTCAAGTAGCACTTGAAGATCAAGAAAAAACCACATTTACCTGTCCTTGGGGTACCTATGCTTATCGAGTATTGCCATTTGGATTATGCAATGCACTTGCAACATTTAAAAGGGAAGTACTAGGAATTTTTTCAGATCTAATACATGATTGTGTAGAGGTATATATGGATGATTTCACAGTTTATGGAAACACATTTGAAGAAACTTTAGTAAACTTGGAAAAAGTTTTAAAGAGATGTAAAGAAGCAAATCTTTCACTAAGTCATGAGAAGTGTTTTGTGATTTTTACTGAAGGAATTGTTTTGGGACATCACATTTCAGGGGATGGGATTAGAGTTGATGAGTCAAAAGTTGAAGTCATCTCTAACTTATCTATTACAAGTTGTCAAAAAGATGTTAGGAGTTATCTTGGATTTACAAGATACTATCGAAGGTTTATAGAAAACTTCACCAAGATAGTATCGCCACTTTTCAAATTACTTACCAAGGACTGTGAATTCAAGTGGAATCCCGATTGCCAGTTTGCCTTTGAAAACTTGAAAAATAAAATCTCTGAAGCACCTATTTTAAAGGGACCTAACTGGAAGTTACCTTTTCATATTTCAACATATGCCTCAGATACAACTTTAGGAGCAGTATTGGGACAAAAAAACTTGATTCCTTATGCCATCTACTATACAAGTAAAAATTTGACTCCTTTAGAGTTAAATTATACTGTAACTGAAAAAGAGTTTTTAGCTGTTGTTCATGCCATAAAAAAATTCAAACACTATATAACAGGCTATGAAACTTTTGTTCACACAGATCACTCTGCAATTAGATATCTAATGAAAAAATCAATTACTAATGGTAGAGTCATAATATGGTTATTGATTTTACAAGAATTCAACATTACCATTCTAGATAGGCTTGGAAAACAAAACACAGTAGCTGATTTCCTATCTAGACTCCAAAACATCAAAGATAACACTCCAGTTGAAGATCAATTCCCTAATGAATATCTTTTTGCAATTTCTACTCAGACTCCTTGGTTTGCTGACATTGCTAATTATTTAGTTTCAAGGAAATTTCTTTCAATAATGAATGCAAGAGACAAAAGAAAGATCATTTATGACAGTGAAAAATATTCATGGGTTGCTAATTAGTTATACAAAACAGGTCCAGATTTTATCATTAGAAGATGTGTTCGGGAAGATGAGATGCCTAAGATCCTCAAGGCATGTCATGATGAACCTTATGGTGGACACTTTGCTGATAAGAGGACAGCTTATAAGGTCATTCATTTAGGATACTATTGGCCATCCATTTTTAAAGATGCTAAAGAGTATGTCAAAATGTGTGACAGTTGCCAAAGGGTAGGGAAACCTTCTCCTTCAGGTGAGATGCCATTGCAGCCTCAGGTACATATTGAACCTTTTGAAAAATGGGCTCTAGATTTTGTAGGACCTATTAGTCCTCCATCAAGACAAAAGAGATATATATTAGTTTGCACTGATTATGTTACCAAATGGGTAGAGGCCAAGCCATTACTTTTTGCTACTGAAGCATTTGTAGTTAATTTTCTTTTTGAGGATATTTTTACTCGTTTTGGTGTCCCAAGGGAAATTGTTACAGATCAAGGAGCTCAATTCACATCAAGGCTAGTGGAACAAAAGATGGAGAGGTACAAAATTAGACACAAAAAATCTACTCCCTATCATCCAAAAGAAAATGGTCTAGTGGAATCTACCAATAAAGTCATTGAAGGAATCCTAACAAATACTGTTCATTTACATAGAAGAGATTGGGCAGACAGGCTTCCTAAAGCCTTGTGGGCCTATAGAACTACATGGAGAAGCACAACAGGTCATACTTCCTATGAACTTGTTTATGTAAAACAAGTTTTGTTTCCCATAGAGTTTCAGATTCAAACTTTTAAAATGGCAGTTCAGCTAGGACTTGATCTAACAGAGGCACAAAAGCACAGGTTGGAGCAGATTAATGAATTAGATGAGATCAGACAGGATGCAGTCCAGAAAACAAGTATAGTCCAACAAAAAAGGACTAGATGGCATGATAAGTACATCAAGGAAAATAAGTTCAAAGAAGGTGACTGGGCTCTCTTGTTTGATTCCAGAAAAACAGTAATTTGAAGTTAATGAAGAAGAATTTTTCTTCTTCATCAACTTAGTTGAATTTTCTGAATTCAAAAACAAAAACAAAAAAGAAAAGAAAAAGAAAAGAAAAGAAATAAAGTTTAAACATGAAAACTAATCACTGATTAGCATGTTTATAATGAAAATATAAAGTGAAAATTAGAATCCTTCTGACACTTTAGCTTTTCGAATTTGTTCTTTTTCTGCAATTAGCTATCACAAAATCATAAGTATCACTCCATCATGTCTCCATTCATTCATATTTCATTCACTCCATTCATCCATATTTCATTCACTCCATTCATCCATACTTCATTCATTCCATTTCATGGTCAATTTCATTTCCATCTCAGAGTTGTAAATTTGATCTCTTTCTGCAGATTGAGTATTACAAATCACGAGTTGCAGACCACTTTTTATGGTTCATTCCACTTCACAATTGTGATTCATTTCATTCCATTGCATTTCACTTCACTCCTGAGCCATTCCACCATATTTCATGATCCATTTCATACAAAATTCCATTCAATGTTTCAAAGTTCCTACAGGTACATTTTGTAGCCAGTCAGACATTCTACAGCCTGCTAGACATTCTGCAGCCAGATATCTTGAAGGCAATTATCCAACAACACTTGTTCAGTAGCAAATTGGCCCTGCACACCTATGTCAACAAGAAAAATCAAAGGAATTATGAAGACTGAAGAATCAATGATTTTCAAAGGAGGACAAAGCATATCAAAACAACAAAAATTAAAGGAAAGGCAAAGGTAAAGTTGTAAAATTATTATGATGACAGAACATGGAAGTTATAGTATAGTTAAGTCATGTATGATTCAAAAAGTTTTTTTAATTATTCATGTTGATCATGCATATTAAAACCTATCATAAAAACTTTGGAAAAAATCCCCTCCATTCCACCATATCAAATCATCATTTAAAACTTAACGGTTAAGTACTGAAGTGACCTAATCAGTCATGTCACTAGGCCAAAGTATTCAGTGATGATTTTGAATTTCTCACGAAATATTTCCACGGTCTTTTCTCCCATGATGGCTCTCAAACTCATTAATTCGTGTAAATCACCCTCACTACATTTCACTCATTCTATAACCTTTTCATATCATCCTTCCATAGCTAATTCCTACTGCATAAACAGAGAAAGCACCTTTGGGGTAAAAACAACTCTTCAATAGCCATTTTCACCGTGGATAGAAGAGCAGTAAATTGAAGGTTAAGAAGAGAAGCCATGGGTCTTATAGTAAGGTCCGAACCAGTCAGAACCAAATACTTAGAGGGTTACCCACAAATCAGAGAAATTCTACAGCAGGCTGGGTGGTTACAATTTTTGGAAAAATTCAATGGTTTTCATAAAGAGGTAACTAAAACATTTGCACGGTCCTTCAATGGAGCAGAAGTCGAAATAGGAGATGTTAAATTCACTATTACAGAAGCTTTCATTGCAGAAGCACCGGAATTACCCAGGAAAGGAGAACGATGGTTCAAAAATATGGAATTTCATAATAAGGCATGGAGGCAAATGCTTAAAACACCAGGTATGGATGTTTCCATTTTTAAGAAGGGCATTCCTAGCTCAGCATTGAAGAATAAATGGCGGAATATGTTTCTCATTTTGCAAAAGTTTATAACTTGTGAGGGAAGGTTTGGTACCTTATATATTTATCATATTCGGCTAATTATGCATTTCTTAGATGAAGAAATCAATTTACCCTTTTTCCTACTTCATAGTCTGAAGAGAATTGCCTCTAATGTTTAAAAGAGGGTTCAATTCCTGGAAACCACTTTGTACCACCACGACCTAGTTAAAATCTTGATTCAACATCATATGAGAAAGGTGGGAGACAATTAGGATGAGTTTCTAGTGAGGAATCACTTTGAAGAACCCAAGGAATCTCCATCTGAAGGAAAACTTACAAGAAGAAGCAGGAGAAGGAAAATTTCCAAAGTTGTTGAAACTAAAACTGGTAAGTCCATACAAGAGGACAGTGAGGAGATAATTTCTGAGAAATTGACTAAAATTAAGAAACATCTTAAAAAGGAGAAGATGATAAGAAGGCATGCCAAGGAGAGAGGTGAAGGACCATCTCAACCAAGACGAAGCCACAGGCTTAGAGGTATATTGAAGAAAATAAGGGGTTAGACAAACGGGAATTATAAACATTGAGGATGAAGAGACACCAACTGCTAGATCACTTGAGTACCAGTATGAGGAGGACCTTGATGAAGGAGCTCCTGAGATAGACCCAACACAACAAAAAATTTATAATTATGTTGAGACATTAGAGAAGAGAGCCTCAGAAAGTAGAGACAGAACTCCTAGCCCACCAGAATCTGCAATTGATATGCTAAGAAGAGATAAATATGAGTTAGAGGTACTCAATAGGCATATCAAGAATGAGAATGACATTTTAAGGGAGCAGGTTAAGATGAAAAGTGATATGAATACAACTCTCTCTCTACAAATGGAAAAATTGTACAAGGCTAGTGAGAAATTGAAGAAGAAAAACAAAAAGTTAATCAGGGCACTTATAAATTTGAGATTCAAGTTGGTCATAAGAAGCCTAGGAGGCCATTGAATATCAGGAAAAGCAGAAGAAGGAGCCTAGATGTCCTAGTAGAAGTCTCAGAATATATGAGTTGATTGCATGAGAACATGCAACAACTTTGTAGTGGGGGTATGTTGAGCCCCAAAGATGTCCTTTCCCTTCACCAAATTTCTCTTCATTTCCTTTGTTCCTTATCAATTACAGGCTTGAATGGTCAATAGGATTGATTAAAGTCACTTTAGGAATGTATACAATGACTGACTTGCTATATTTTCATGGTTTTGTTGTTGTAGTGATTTTTGACTAGACTCAGCTACAAAATGCATCCATTCTGTAGCTAGTCGCCTATTCTGCAGCTATCTTCATGTTCTTACAGGTTACATGTGTCACTTCAAGGAAAAAAAAATATGGTTGAATTCCACAACACTCCCACATCATTTATTGCTCTCTACGAAGTCTGAGCAAGAATTTACAGGTGGTTATGCACGTGGAAGAGATCAAAGCCAAGAAGCAGATTCCTACTAGGACATGGACTCTATATATGTCTCCAACAAAGTACGTGGCTTCCATAAGAGTTCTAATTTTATTTTTATTGAAAAAGACACTTGTTCCTGTTTCTTCTCAAGGGTAGTTATGTATTTCTTTTATAAGAATGACTTGGAAGACCGAGAGACAGGTAGCTAGATTGATGTTTTGTTTCTAGATCTCAAAAGATAGTAATACTCTATTTTTGAAATACTTTTCCTTTAATGAAAGAAGTGCTGCTTTATTGCAAGATATGAGGAAATCTTGAGGAGATTTGTATGCTAATCCGGTGGTAGAGGGCCCCTACTACCTGAGAAGCTCTGTGCACATTGTTTAGATAAGTAACTTTAGCCTTGTTGCATTCCTAGCTTAAGCAATTTTATGAATTTTGTGTTTTATACTCACTTGCATTGGATGCTACAACCAGTCTTATTCTTACGAATTGTTCCAAAATATCACTAACATTGAATGAGATATAACTGTAGTATTCTAGGAATTAGTTGCATTTTTTTGAACTTTACTTTTTTGTGCTCAATTACATCAATTGTTACAGCTAGTCTTGTTCTTATGAACTATTCCAAAATATCACTAACACTGAATGAGACTTAGCTGTGGTGTTTTAGAGCTTAGTTGCGTTTTTTGAACTTTATGTTTTTATGCTTATTTACATCACATGTTACAACTAGTCTATTTCTATGAATTGTTCCAAAATACCACTAACACCGAATGAGACAGAGCTGTAGTATTTCAGTGATTAGTTGCATTTTAATTTAGTTGTAAAACTCCGGAGGTTAATGGCACTCTAGTTCAATTCTGTTCACTATATTTCAAGTTTGAATGATTGCATTCTAGTTCATTTTTATCCATTATATTTTTAATTTTATTAGTCAGTTGTATTCTAGTTGTTAAGTTAGACTTGATGGCCTTCATTATTTACAAAACCACTCCAGTTCTTAATTTATACTAATACATCATCATCATAGGAACAAGAATTGGTAATGTCATTTTGAAGTCTCGACTATTCTGCAACTTCTCATAAATTCACAAACTGTCTCTTTTCCAAAGCTATTCCAAAAGATTTCTAATTCTTGAATGAGGTTTAACAGTGATATTTTGAGTTGTGGAATGGATTAATTTCGGTGTCATAGGTTAATTTAGAGTAGAATTCTTCACTAGGTTGCAGACTATCTTTTTCCAAATGTGTTCCAACAAATTTCTAGCCATGGATGAGATTTTCTCTGTGATATTGTAGATTGTTGTTTACTTAGAAGAACCTCATTACATTAAACTTATCCTTTTCTCAAATTATTCCAACCTATTTCTAATGAATGAATTGGACTGAGTTCATGTTATGAGTTATTGAGTTCATGCTATGAGATATTTTTCTTGTTAAAGTATTGCATTTTCTATTCTCAAGTGCCATACATAGTTTAGAATAGGTTTTGCTCTATTTTAGTGTGACCAACAACTTCTCTTTATCAACACTTAGTTCTTTTCCTCTTAGAATAAAAACACTAAACACAACGTAGTGAGAAACAGATACCTAGGCACATATAGTGCACTTCACTTCAACAGTTTACTAGCCCTGGTTGACAATTTATGACATCAATTTAGAAACACTAAGTTGAGTAGACGTTTTGGCACCATTTCCTGGGAAGTGTAACTAGGTAGCCTTGTTTCTTACCTCCCAAAAACAATGACATGCGTAGAGAAAGAGACTCAAGGGGTAGATTCATAAGAAGCAAAAGCTTGATTCCTAGAACACCACTTGTTTCACCAAGACCAAGAGCCAGCACATCTCCATATCAAACCCAAATTCCATCCTTTACTGATCCTAGACTTCCAGAGAACTTAAGATCAGATATTCCATTAGAAATACCTTCCACTTTATCCACTGAACCTGTCTTAGATGAAGATCCTGAGACCCCTGCTGGGGACATAAACTTTTCAACTTCCACAGAAGAATCAACTATGGTAGAAGAAGGGGGAGGAGGAGTTTTTAATGGAGAACACACACTATTTGGAGGGGGTAGAGGAAGAGGTAGAGGAGAAGGAGGTAGAGGTGTAGAAGAATAAGGAGGCAGAGGAAGAGGAAGAGGCAGAAGAGAAATGAGAAGCTCTTTTGGGTTTCCTATAGTAGATGAAGAAACCAATGCAACTACGAAAAACATTTCACCCTCTGTCCTTCCAAAATTTTATGGAATCAAAACTAAAGACCCTGAAAACTTCCTATTTGAATTTGAACTCTTATGTAGAACCTATGACTACTTACAAGATGCTCAAAAACTTAAATTATTCCCTTCAACATTGAAAGGAGCAGCATTAAAATGGTTTATGAGTTTGATCAACAGTTCTATTAAGACATGAGAAGACATGAAACAAGCATTTCTAGAGAGTTATTTGGATTACTGTATGCCATTCAACCATAAGGGGGAAGTGTTTCAAATGTTACAAAAAGTGGATGAAAATTTGAAAGATTTGTTGGAGAGGTTTAACTATAACATCAAGAGGGAAAAAATGGAAAACTTAGATCAAGATACTTTGAAAGCTCTCTTATTGAAGACAATTAGGGATGAATGGTTATATATCCTTAACATGATGGGAAAAGGGGATATATCTCAGCTCACATTACCTGAAATAGCTGAATTATGTATCAACCTTTCAAGAGGAAAATATAAAACTGTAAAAGGACCAAGAGACCCTGCTCTTGCAAGGGCAAGTAAATCTACTTCTGGGATAGTAAGTAGGGCAGAAATAGGAAATATGCTTGATGAGTTCAAATCTGATATTTTTGGGAGTCTTAGTGAACAAATAGAGACCCTTAAGTTACAAAATAAGCAGAAAACTGAATTTGATGCCTTAGCAATCTTTTGTCCCAAATGTAGAATGAATCATGCCTTGAGAGAGTGCCCTTTGGATGCAAAAGTAGTAGAGACTTGTGTAATTTGTTCAGAAAAACATGAGACCAAGAGTTGTCCTTCACTTCCTGGTCTTAAAGTTGTCTTTCAAGAAGAAACCTCTGCAAATTCCACAGAATCTCTCAATTTTGTCTCTAGAAGGCCGTGGAAAGGACCTCAAACACAAGGATTCCATGATTAGATGTATAATCAACCCCCACCAAATTGGAATTCTTGGCAGCAACCTTGGCCCCAATTCCAAAATCAATCTCAAACTTGGGCGCAAGGAGCAAAAAATCCCTATGGAAGATACTCTCAGTACTATCAATATCCACCATATCCACATTTCCCTCCTCAACAGAATTTTCAACAAAATCCTCAAAATCCACCACTTCCATTACCATTTCCTCAGAAAACAAATCATTTGCCTGCCCAACCCATACCAAACCCCAACAATAAAAATCCTCAGAATACATACATGATAGAAGGCCAACAGTTTCCAACTTATTTGATTACTCCTTTAGACCTTAGTGATGTTTAACTTAGGTCTGGAAGAATACTTGAAAAGAAGAAACCTTCTGTAATCATACAAGAGAAAAACAACTCTGAGGAAGATTCTCTACTCATGAATAAAAGTCTTGAAGAGAACACACCTTTCCAAGACCTAAACATTGAAAAATCAAAACAAAAATAACCAATAATTTTGACTCCTATATTAGAACAACCATCAACATCCACTTCTACACCTTCCTTTCCAGAAAGATTACAAATTGATAGAGGTGTAGAAAAACAAATTATGGTGCCTAATTATGATTTCCTAGATGAGCTGAGAAATGTTTGTATTAAGATCCCATTATTGCAATCTATCAAGGAAATTCCAATCTTAGCAAAGACAATAAAGGAGTTGAGCATGAAGAAAACAAGAAAAAGAATAAGAGAGACAAAGAAAATTCAACTCGCAAGAAAAATAGAAGATATTATGATGGGTAAGATTGCTATTTCAAAGTATCTAGACCCAGGAAATCCAGTTGTCAAAATACACATCAATGGAACTGAGATCCAAAACACACTTATTGATTTAGGAGTAGTAATCAATATCATGAGTAGACAAATCATGGATAAACTGAAACTTCCTAATTTTCTTTTTACACCCACATTATTACAATTAGCAGAAAGATCTGTGATTAAACCTGATGGGGTAATAGAAGACATTCCAGTGTCCCTAGATTCTTGGGAGTATCCTGTGGATTTTATGGTCCTAACTCCTAAGCGCAATCTAGGAGGGCATGCTATTATATTAGGAAGACCTTGGTTAGCTACAACTGATGCTTTCATTAGTTGTAGATCCGGTGATATGTACATCTCTGATGGTATTTCAACCAAGAAATTTACCTTGTATCCTCCAGCAAAAACAATTACAGAATTAGATGATACTTAATGGATAGAGGATGAAGAAGACTTACAACCTCTCTTCACAATTTCAGAAATTAGTGAAGATAGCCAGATTTTGAATACCCTAGAAAAATTTGAATCCTCTTCGAAATAAAAACATGAACAATTTCAAGAGGAATCCAACATTGAGTTTTTATCATCTAGACAAATGTCTCTCTATTCCATGGATAAATTTGGCAGCTCTACAATTGAGATATTTCCAGGCAAAACTTTAAACATAAAAAAGAACCTAGAGAAATCTCAACAAGAAGAGCTAGTCAATATATTACAGAGACATTCTTCTGCATATGCATGGGAGTACACTGATATGAAAGGGATAAGCCCCAAGACTTGCACTCATCACATCTACATAGAGGAAAATTGTAAACCAATTAGACAACCTCAAAGACGGATGAATCCAAATCTTAGGGAAATTGTTAAAGAAGAATGACATAAATTGTTAAATGTCAACATTATCTATCCCATTTCAGATAGTCAGTGGGTTTCTCCTTTGGTAATTGTGCCAAATAAAAATGGTAAATGGAGGGTATGTATTGACTACCGAGAATTAAACAAAGCTACTCTTAAAGATCATTTTCCCCTACCTTTCATAGATCAGGTGTTAGATACATTAGCTGGAAAAAATTACTTCTCATTTTTAGATGGGTTTAGTGGTTATAACCAAATTCAAGTAGCACTTGAAGATCAAGACAAAACCACATTTACCTGTCCTTGGGGTACCTATGCTTACTGAGTATTTCCATTTGGACTATGCAATGCACCCGCAACATTTCAAAGGGCAGTACTAGGAATTTTTTCAGATCTAATACATGATTGTGTAGAGGTATATATGGATGATTTCACAGTTTATGGAAACACATTTGAAGAAGCTTTAGTAAACTTGGAAATTTTTTTAAAGAGATGTAAAGAAGAAAATCTTTCACTAAGTCATGAGAAGTGTTTTATGATGTTTACTGAAGGAATTGTTTTGGGACATCACATTTCAGGGGATGGGATTAGAGTTGATGAGTCAAAAGTTGAAGTCATCTCTAACTTATCTATTCCAAGTTGTCAAAAAGATGTTAGGAGTTTTCTCGGATTTATAGGATACTATCGAAGGTTTATAGAAAACTTCACCAAGATAGCATCTCCACTTTTCAAATTACTTACCAAGGACTGTGAATTCAAGTGGAATCCTGATTGCCAGTTAGCCTTTGAGACCCTGAAAACAAAAATATCTGAAGCACCTATTTTAAGGGGACCTAACTGGAAGTTACCTTTTCATATTTCAACAGATGCCTCAGATACAACTCTAGGAGCAGTATTGGGACAAAAAGACCTGATTCCTTATGCCATCTACTATACCAGTAAAAATTTGACTCCTTCAGAGTTAAACTATACTGTAATTGAAAAAGAGTTTTTAGCTGTTGTTCATGCCATAAACAAATTCAGACACTATATAACAGGCTATGAAACTTTTGTTCACACAGATCACTCTGCAATTAGATATCTAATGAACAAATCAATTACTAATGGCAGAGTCATAAGATGGTTATTTCTTTTACAAGAATTCAACAATACCATTCTAGATAGGCCTGGAAAACAAAACACAGTAGCTGATTTCCTATCTAGACTCCAAAACATCAAAGATAACACTCCAGTTGAAGATCAATTCCCTAATGAATATCTTTTTGCAATTTCTACTCAAACTCCTTGGTTTGCTGACATTGCTAATTATTTAGTTTCAGGGAAATTTCCTTCAATAATGAATGCAAGAGACAAAAGAAAGATCATTTATGACAGTGCAAAATATTCATGGGTTGCTAATGAGTTATACAAAACAGGTCCAGATTTTATCATTAGAATATGTGTTCGGGAAGATGAGATGCCTGAGATCCTCAAGGCATGTCATGATGAACCTTGTGGTGGACACTTTGCTGATAAGAGGACAGCTTATAAGGTCCTTCATTTAGGATACTATTGGCCATCCATTTTTAAAGATGCTAAAGAGTATGTCAAAATGTGTGACAGTTGCCAAAGGGTAGGGAAACCTTCTCCTTCAGGTGAGATGCCATTACAGCCTCAGGACATATTGAAACTTTTGAAAAATGGGCTTTAGATTTTGTAGGACCTATTAGTCCTCCATCAAGACAAAAGAAATATATATTAGTTTTCACTGATTATGTTACCAAATGGGTAGAAGCCAAGCCATTAATTTTTGCTACTGAAGCATCTGTAGTTGATTTTATTTTTGAGGATATTTTTACTCATTTTGGTGTCGCAAGAGAAATTGTTACAAATCAAGGAGATCAATTCACATCAAGGCTAGTGGAAAAAATGATGGAGAGTACAAAATCAGACACAAAAAATCTACTCCCTATCATCCACAAGAAAATGGTCAAGTGGAATCTACGAATAAAGTCATTGAAGGAATCCTAACAAAGACTGTTCATTTACATAGAAGAGATTGGGCAGATAGGCTTCCTGAAACCTTGTGGGCCTATAGAACTACATGGAGAAGCACAACAGGTCATACTCCCTATGAACTTGTTTATGGAAAACAAGTTTTGTTTACCATAGAGTTTCAGATTCAAACTTTTAAAATGACAGTTCAGCTAGGACTTGATCTAATAGAGGCACAAAAGCACAGATTGGAGCAGATTAATGAATTGGATGAGATCAAACAGGATGCAGTCCAGAAAACAAGTATAGTCCAACAACAAAGGACTAGATGGCATGATAAGTACATCAAGGAAAATAAGTTCAAAGAAGGTGACTGGGCTCTCTTGTTTGATTCAAATTTCAAATATTTTCAAGGTAAATTGCAAACACATTGGCTTGGGCCATATGAAATTATGAGAATTTTTGACAATGGAGCAATAAAAATCAGGACAATAGATGAAGAGAAGGTCACTTTTCTTGTAAATGGTCATAGATTGAAGCTGTATCATAAGCCACATTCAAGAGAAGAATTTGTTAATAGATTCCAGGAAAACAGTAATGTGAAGTTAATGAAGAAGAATTTTTCTTCTTCATCAACTTAGTTGAATTTTCTGAATTCAAAAAAAAAAAAAAAAAAACATGAAAACTAATCACTGATTAGCATGTTTATACAGAAAAGATAAAGAGAAAATCAAAATCCTTCTAACACTTTAGCTTTTCAAATTTGTTCTTTTTCTGCAATTAGCTATCACAAAATCATAAGTATCACTCCATCATGTCTCCATTCATTCATATTTCATTCACTCCATTCATCCATATTTCATTCACTCCATTCATCCATACTTTATTCACTCCATTTCATTTCCATCTCAGAGTTCTAAATTTGATCTCTTTCTGCATATTGAGTATTACAAATCAGGAGTTGCAGACCACTTTTTATGGTTCATTGCACTTCACAATTGTGATTCATTTCATTCCATTACATTTCACTTCACTCTTGAGCCATTCCACCATATTTCATGATCCATTTCATACAACATTCCATTCCATGTTTCAAAGTTCCTACAGGTAAATTCTGCAGCCAGTCAGACATTCTGCAGCCGGCTAGACATTCTGCAGCCAGATATCCTGAAGGAAATTATCCAGCAACACTTTTTCAGCAGCAAATTGACCCTGCACACCTATGTCAACAAGAAAAATCAAAGGAATTATGAAGACTGAAGAATCAATGATTTTCAAAGGAGGACAAAGCATATCAAAACCACAAAAATTAAAGGAAAGACGAAGGTAAAGTTGTAAAATTATTATGATGACAGAACATGGAAGTTATAGTATAGTTAAGTCATGTATGATTCAAAAATTTGTTTTAATTATTCATGTTGATCATGCATATTAAAACCTATCATAAAAAATTTGGACAAAATCCCCTCCACTCCACCATATCAAATCATCATTTAAAACTTAACAGTTAAGTATTGAAGTGACCTAATCAGTCACGTCACTAGGCCGAAGTATTCAGTGATGATTTTGAATTTCTCACGAAATATTTCCATGGTCTTTTCTCCCATGATGGCTCTCAAACTCATTAATTCATGTAAATCACCCTCACTACATTTCACTCATTCTATAACATCTTCATATCATCCTTTGGTAGCTAATTCCTACTGCATAAACAGAGAAAGCACCTTTGGGGTAAAAACAACTCTTCATAAGCCATTTTCACTGTGGATATAAGAGAAGTAAATTGAAGGTTAAGAAGAGAAGCCATGGGTCTCATAGTAAGGTCCGAACCAGTCGGAACCAAATACTTGGAGGGTTACCCACAAATCAGAGAAATGCTACAGTAGGCTGGGTGGTTACAATTTTTGGAAAAATTCAATGGTTTTCATAAAGAGGTAACTAAAACATTTGCACGGTCCTTCAATGGAGTAGAATTCAAAATAGGAGATGTTAAATTCACTATGACAGAAGATTTCATTGCAGAAGCAACAGAATTACCCAGGCAAGGAGAATGATGGTTCAAAAATAGGGAATTTCATAATGAGGCATGGAGGCAAATGCTTAAAACACCAGGTATGGATGTTTCCATTTTTAAGAAGGGCATTCCTAGCTCAGCACTGAAGAATAAATGGCGGAATATGTTGCTCATTTTGAAAAAATTTATAACTTGTGAGGGAAGGTTTGGTACCTTATATATTTATCATATTCAGCTAATGATGCATTTCTTAGATGAAGAAATCAATTTACCCTTTTTCCTACTTCATAGTCTGAAGAGAATGGCCTCTAATGTTTAGAAGAGGGTTCAATTCCTGGAAACCACTTTGTACCACCACGGCCTAGTTAAAATCCTGATTGAATATCATTTGAGAAAGGTGGGAGACAATTGGGATGAGTTTCTAGTGAGGAATCACTTTGAAGAACCCAAGGAATCTCCATCTGAAGGCAAACTTACAAGAAGAAGCAGGAGAGGGAAAATTTCCAAAGCTGTTGAAACTAAAACTAGTAAGTCCATACAAGAGGACAGTGAGGAGATAATTTCTGAGAAATTGACTGAAATTAAGAAACATCTTAAAAAGGAGAAGATGATAAGAAGGTATGCCAAGGAGAGAGGTGAAGGACCATCTCAACCAAGACGAAGCCACAGGCTTAGAGGTATATTGAAGAAAACAGGGGTTAGACAAACGGGAATTATAAACATTGAGGATGAAGAGACACCAACTGCTAGATCACCTGAGTACCAGTACGAGGAGGATCTTGATGAAGGAGCTCCGGAGATAGACCCAGCACAACAACAAATTTATAATTATGTTGAGACATTAGAGAAGAGAGCCTCAAAAAGTAGAGACAGAACTCCTAGCCCACCAGAATCTGCAATTGATATGCTAAGAAGAGATAAATATGAGTTAGAAGTACTCAATAGGCATATCAAGAATGAGAATGACATTTTAAGGGAGCAGGTTAAGCTAAAAAGTGATATGAATACAACTCTCTCTCTACAAATGAAAAAATTGTACAAGGCTAGTGAGAAATTGAAGAAGAAAAATAAAAAGTTGAGCAGGGCACTTATAAATTTGAGATTCAAGTTGGTCATAAAGAATCCTAGGAGGCCATTGACTATCAGGCAAAGTAGAAGAAGGAGCCTAGATGTCATAGCATAAGTCTCAAAATATATGAGTTGATATCATGAGGACATGCAAAAACTTTGCAGTGGGGGTATGTTGAGCCCCAAAGATGTCCTTTCCCTTCACCAAATTTCACTTCACTTCCTTTGTACCTTATCAATTACAGGCTTAAATGGTCAATAGGATTGATTAAAGTCACTTTAGGAATGTATACAATGACTGACTTGCTATATTTTCATGGTTTTGTTGTTGTAGTAATTTTTGACTAGACACAGCTACAGAATGTAGCCATTCTATAGCCAGTCGCCTATTCCCCAACTATATTCATGTTCTCATAGGTTACAGGTGTCACTTCAAGGAAAAACACATATGGTTGAATTCCACAACACTCCCACATCATTTATTTCTCTCTACGAAGTCTGAGCAAGAAGTTACAGGTGGTTATGCACGTGGAAGAGATCAAAGCCAAGAAGCAGATTCCTACCAGGACAAGGACTCTATAGATGTCTCCAACAAAGTATGAGGCTTCCATAAGAGTTCTAATTTGATTTTTATTGAAAAATACACTTGTTCCTATTTCTTCTCAAGGGAATTTATGTATTTATTTTATAAGAATGACTTGGAAGACTGAGAGACAGGTAGCTAGATTGATGTTTTGTTGCTAGATCTCAAAAGACCATAATACTCTGTTTTTGAAATCCTTTTCCTTTAATGAAAGAAGTACCGCTTTATTGCAATATCTGAGGCAATCTTGAGGATATTTGTATGTTAATCCGGTGGTAGAGGGCCCCTACTGCCCGAGAAGCTCTGTGCACATTGTTTAGATAAGTAACTTTAGCCTTGTTGCATTCCTAGCTTAAGCAATTTTCTGAACTTTGTGTTTTATACTCACTTGCATTGGATGCTATAGCCAGTCTTATTCTTACGAATTGTTCAAAAATATCACTAACATTGAATGAGATATAACTGTAGTATTCTAGGAATTAGTTGCATTTTTCTGAACTTTACGTTTTTTTGCTCAATTACATCAATTGTTACAGCTAGTCTTGTTCTTATGAACTATTCCAAAATATCACTAACACTGAATGAGACTTAGCTATGGTGTTTTAGAGCTTAGTTGCATTTTTTGAACTTTATGTTTTTATGCTCATTTACATAACATTTTACAGCCACTGTTGTTCTATGAATTGTTCCAAAATACCACTAACACCGAATGAGACAGAGCTGTAGTATTTCAGTGATTAGTTGCATTTTAATTTAGTTGTAAAACTCCGGAGGTTAATGGCACTCTAGTTCAATTATGTTCACTATATTTCAAGTTTGAATGATTGCATTCTAGTTCAGTTTTATCCATTGTATTTTTAGTTTTATTAGTCAGTTGTATTCTAGTTGTTAAGTTAGACTTGATGGCCTTCATTATTTACAAAACCACTCCTGTTCTTAATTTCTACTAATACATCATCATCATAGGAACAAGAATTGGTAATGTCATTTTGAAGTCTTGACTATTTTGTAACTTCTCATAAATTCACAAAATGCCTCTTTTCCAAAGCTATTCCAAAATATTTCTAATTTTTGAATGAGGTTTAACAGTGATATTTTGAGTTTTGGAATGGATTAATTTCGGTGTCATACGTTAATTTAGAGTAGAATTCTTCACTAGGTTGCAGACTATCTTTTTCCAAATGCGTTCCAACAAATTTCTAGCCATGGACGAGATTTTATCTATGATATTGTAGATTTTTGTTTACTTATAAGAACCTAATTACATTAAACTTATCCTTTTCTCAAATTATTCCAACATATTTCTGATGAATGAATTGGACTGAGTTCATGTTATGAGTTATTGAGTTCATGCTATGAGATATTTTTCTTGTTAAAGTATTGCATTTTCTGTTCTCAAGTGCCATACATAGTTTAGAATAGGTTTTTCTCTGTTTTAGTGTGACCAACAACTTCTCTTTATCAACACTTAGTTCTTTTCCTCTTAGAATAAAAACACAAAATCAAAAACATTGGAAAAACACTAAACACAATGTAGTGAGAAACAGATACCGAGGCACATATAGTGCACTTCACTTCAATAGTTTACTAGCCCTAGTTGACAATTTATGACATCAATTTAGGAACACTAAGTTGAGAAAACAAGGACGTACTCCAGCACATCAGGGAGTGTGATGTTTGTCAAAGGAACAAGGGGGAGATGAGCCATCCCGCAGGATTGTTGTAGCCTCTTCCCATTCCAGAGGGGAAGTGGGAGAGTATTTTGATGGACTTCATCACAGGGTTGCCCATGGTGCAGGGAAAGGATTGTATCTTTGTCGTCGTGAATCAGCTGACAAAGTATGCACACTTTTTCACCATATCAGCGCATTACACAGCAGCACAGGTGACCGAGCTATTCTTCAGAGAGGTTTTTAGGTTGCATGGTCTCCCTAAGACCATCATCAGTGACAGGGACAACTGCTTCATGGGCGGATTTTGGCAGGAGATTTTCTGGTTAGTGGGGGTGGAGTAAACACCGAGTACCAGTTATCACCCACAGATGGATGGACAGACAGAGATAGTTAACAAGTGGCTAGAGGGCTACTTGCGTAACTATGTCAGTGGGCAACATCGAGCATGGCTGAAGTGGTTGCATCTGGGGGAGTACTGCTACAACACGAAACATCACATGTCCATTGGCTTGTCACCATTTTATGCTTTGTATGGGTATCATTACTTATCTTTTGCTGATGTGATGTTCGATGCTAGCAAGGCTCCTAGAGCCAAGATTTGGATCCAAGAGAGTCAGGAAATTCTCCGAGCTCTCAAGGATAATATGGCTACAACACAAAACCAGCAGAAGTTGTATGTTGATAGAGGTTGGGTGGAGAGACATTTTGAGGTAGGGGACTTGGTCTACCTACGATTACAGCCATACCGACAGTCGACGCTGAAATAGAAGGGAGCTGAGAAGCTCAAGCCTCGTTTTTACGGGCCATACAGGGTGATACGTAGGATTGGGCAGGTTGCATATGAGTTGGAGCTACCCCAAGGCAGCAAGATCCACAACGTTTTTCATGTATCATGCCTAAAGAAGGTGCTGGGGCAGCAGGTGACAGTGACATAGGAGCTACCACCCACGGATGATGAGGGGCATTTGGTGTTGCAGCTAGAGGCTATTATTGATACTAGGGAGAGGCAGCTACGGAGTAGGACAGTCCGGGAATTCTTGGTGAGGTGGAAGAATTTGCCAGATGAGGATGCTACTTGGGAGAGTGAGAATATTTTGCAGCATCCATCACTTCAGTTGCTTGAGGACAAGCAACATTTTTCCGGGGGAGACTGTAATATTCCTAATTAGCGACAACTAATTCGAATATTCAATTTTGTTCAGTTTTGCCGTCTATAGTTTATTAATAAATAAAAAAAGTGAGGGAAGAGGGTCTAACTCACTTAAGTGGAATAAAACACCCTCCTAGTAGCACAATGTTGTAACTTAAAGGGGAGCCAAGGGGGGCCAAGCACCACGTAGAGAGGGGGCCTATGTATGCTCTAGAAACTATTGCGTAGATGAGGATGAGCATGTGGCAAGAGAGGGAGGCTACGTTGAGGAGATGAGCCTTAGGGTTGGAGGAAGGCCAACGTTATAAAAGAGGGAGGAGCCTTCTCATTTTATTGATTCTGTTGTTGATGATATTGAGCTATTCGTTTTGACTTCTTGAGCTTACTGGCTGTTTAGCTTGTCTGCAACACTGTTTGGTGCATTGAGTGTCTTCGGTCGAAGATCTCGCCCTTAGCCTGGGGGGACTTCAAGTGCCTACTCAGGCAAGGTTATGTCTTCAAAATTTTGTGAGAGGTTTTGTTGTTTGGGTTTGTTGCGGAGCTGGGCATTCATAGAGACTGTGTAGTCACTGAGAGGGAGGATGCAGTCCATCTTGGAGGTGTTTCAGATCGGAGTTTTTGCAGAAGATTGAGCCAAAATTTTGAGAAGAGGATCAACCTTTTCCTTTGGGAGGATTTTGGTGGATTTTTAGGTGGTATTTCAGTAATTCTCATTTAGCCACTGCGCAGAGCCTTGGAGGCTAGCGTAATTCCCCAAGGGGGTGTTTTTCGGAGGTCGGCCATTTCTGATATGGTTTTTGGGTTTTGTCGGGATTGGTGAGTAGAGGAGGATTCCAGTTTTTCAGCTCATTCTGGCAAGGGAACAACCCCTAGTCATCAGTTCATTTCAGTGGTAGTAGCTACACGACAGTTTTCCAGCAGCTGGGACGCAGTTTAGAGAGCAGCGATTTCCGGTGTATTTTGAGAGTATTTCTTCACTTTCCTTGAGCAAGTTTAGGTGCCATCACTCTGATCACCTATTATACGTCATTTTATTTCTCAGTTTAATAAAATGGCTTAGCATTCTCTCTCTTTATTTCTGGATGAGTTTCTGTACATTCTTTCTATGCTATTGTATGTTTGCTGCACTGTTATATATATATCTATATTTCTGGGCATTCTGGTTCTATACCACTTGGTGTGTTTGCTTCATACTCTTAGACAGAGTCTGGAAAGGGCCAAGTAGCTTTCAGATTTTGTCCTCTTTCAGAGGCAGCATATCTGGTAAACGCCCTCCCAGTCCATCTCTAGTTGGAGTCTGCCGTGTTTTAGAGATATCCCCGAAATGGGATATTACATTTGTTACGGGAGAATGAATCTCAAACTGAAAGGTTTAGAGATCATACTGATTTCCAAGAGTTTTTCAAGATCCAAATGGAGAATAGCTAGCACCAGGATGCAGATAGATTTCTTCTATCTACTTTTTCCGGATCACCTACATCTTCAGTTGGAGCTTGGGTGAAGGAGCTAAACTCCTATTTGCAGCTGCACCATATTTTTGGAGATGAAGCTATCAGATTTGTAGCATTGAATTTCAGAGGTAAGGCTCATGCATGGTGGATTTTTGAAATTTTCTCCTTGAAAAATGCCAATACTTTCTCTTAGGCAAGATTCATGAAAACATTGATGGAGAGGTTTGGTGAAAAACTTCCTAAGACACATGAGCAAGGAAAACTGGAGAAAACAAAACCCTTGCACGTGATGAAGGAAAATCCATTTCAAAAAACCATGGAGGAGCTGATGTCTTGCATTACACTTTGCCGGAAGCAAAAACTCCAGTTCATATTCTTGAACAAGAGGGCATGGGGATCACCTTTTCACAAAGGGATCCAATGGTTGAGATGTTGCCTACACACATTGATGAAGGAGAAGGAAACAACACTGTCATATCTAGAGCACATCCAGTGCCTCATGCATAGGGAGGAGGAGCACATGCTCCCACAGGAGGGGTTCTTGTATCTTTGCAAGAAGTTTCCCAGGATCTCACACATGGAGGTCCAAGCACAATCAGTGAGTAGCATGATTGTGCAACATTGCAGCTGGAAGGAGGAGGCGGAGAGGAAGAGCAACATCACTTGATGAGAGGCCCACACCCTTCTCTATTTCAGAAAGCCAATGCAAGGAAGAGGTAGACTGAATTGCGCTGTAAGGGCAAGGGCAAGGTTGCCCAATCATATGTACAGTCTACTGTTGACATTGATGTCTCACTACATAGAGGCATTCCACCAGGGAGGCCACCTGATCTTCAGTTGATGAGAGATATCTTGCATTTGGGTTCACGACTCTTGGATTTTGGAGAGGTGAAGAGTTTGGAGGAAAAATTTGTCATGGGGGATGTCAAAGTAGTAGGCAGCAGCATGAGGGGAGCTTCACATGCCAAATCACCAGCGTTGTCACTGAGGAGGATTGATCCTTATTGGAGATCTCAGCTCTTGGTAGAGAACTCCAAGGAACTTGGATCTTGCATGATTCTTGATGACCCGGATGGAGATGACAGATACATGGTGGATGATGTGGTCATCTATTTACATGGCAGAGTCTTCTTGACTAGAGCTTCTAGTCTCAAGGAGAAATTGCTACATGCAACACATGAGGATTTCTCTTCCATGCATTTTGATGCATATCTTTCCTTGGCAGAGGATTTCACTTGGGAGGGAATCCAACATGACATATATCATCATATGGAGAGATGCAGAGCCCGGATGGTGATAGAGAGGATGTCACAACCACCTTCCTACTCATTGGGAGTAAGGGAGAATCTCCAGTTGAGCCATTTTAGCTCAAGACCTCAAGTACATGATGGAGGAGGTATAATTTCACATTTTGTATTGTAATTATTTTTCTTATTTGAGCAGCATGATGTATCAAGAAGTGTTGCTTCTTCTTGCATATTGTATGATGATGTACTTGCAACTACTTGTAGCATTGATCTTGGCTATCCTTTTGATGGGCTGTGGGGGAGGCCACATGTTTCTTAGTGTGCACCATTGACACCATATTGTAACTTCATTTTTTCATCTTATGAGATTACTGTGGCAGTAAACAAGTGGCTGGCAAAGAACTTGCTATTTATTACTTTGATGAAGGCAAAGGATGCACTGCACTGGTTCCATGAGAGGGACCATGATTCACTCTCCGGTTGTCATTTGGAAACTTATTTTATTGTATCTTTCTTCCATGTATTTCTGATGTGTTTTTGTTCAAGGGAAGCTTTGTATGGAGAGAAAAACCAATTGGATGGCATGGCACCCATATGATAGAGCAACAGAAGACTTGTTGGTATGGGGCATCATATAATTTGAATTTCATGATCTTACTATATGGCTTGTATGAGGGAGAGATGAGGCAGAAACAAAAGTTGTTGCTATGGTTGCACTTGGGAGAGTATGGGAAAAATTCTTTCCATACTTTTCATGATATTTCTAAAGAGAAGAAAGGCACATTCATGGTGCAAGGAGGATACCCTTCAGTATTGGAGGATCATGAGAGACTTCCATGTCGGAAGATGATCTTCTCACATAGCAGCATGATGATGGATGGGTTTGGCATGTGGGATGTCAAAGGGAGAAGTCATGTAGCCTTATTACAAAGGCCTACAATGCTGTCAGATAGGAGCATGTTCTTATGAATGAGATATTCCAAGGGGAGGAGGTATCCATTCTTCTTGCAGATTTTTATGAGTAGATTCTCATGGGAGGACTTATTGGAGGATATCACTTTCATCCCACTCACTATGTATGGTAGAGAATGCATTTCTGTACTTGTTGATTACTCTATTGAGTATTTGTACTTTCTCACCATGTTTGCACAGTGCATTTCTCCTCAAAGGAGCAAGGGTATTTTTGGGTTTCATGGTCACTTTATGGCCAATGTTTATGATGATAGTAGCCCATCTATACATGAATTTGGGCAAGTGTATTGTTATTATATCTATGTACATCTGATAGAAATTGATGCTTACTTTCCCATGTTGGGAGAACATACATATCCAGCTTGTAACTTGTTGCAGGAACACTTGCCACATGACATTCTCAAGCAGCAGTTGGGGAGACTGTGTGATATCCACTTGGAGAACCTTGGGAACCATCAGAAGTTGCACCTAACTTTTAGCAATTTTCTGATTTGGAGGCCAAACGGTGATGATGTGCCATTCATCTTGAATGGAACGGTTTGGGCTGGCATGTTTCATGATTATGGAGAAAGAGTCCTTGGAGGCTGAATATTTTTCTTGCCATTGGAGGGAAATCATGTTGCAGCCATAGATAAGCATGCCCTATACACTTATCATGAGTGGAGAGGAGGATAGTGTGGGATATGCCCTCTTGCCTATCATGTTCACTTATTCAGCCCACCTACATTTCAGGAGAACAAGGTGGAGGAGACTTTTCATGAGTTACCATGTTGGAGGGTAACTCACATCATTTGGTCTATAGCATGGGTGAGAGAGATAATCATTAATAATGTTGGTCATCACTCCTACTCTATGGAGGCCATGAGACAGCTAGCAGGTTTCCATTCACACTTTCCACCTTTGATTGATGCAAACACTTTTGTTTTGCACACTTGGGAGGGAGCATTGGATGACAATATATTTGCATATTCTCTTAATGCAGTGATGGAGGCTATTAATGGGAGGCCACATGAGGAGGAGGGGAGATATTTTTCTCTCCTCATGCATTTTCTTGAAGACAAGCAAAGATTTTGGAGGGGAGGACTATAATGTTCCCAAAATTTTAGCTTCCAAGCTAAATGGAACATTAGAGTTAGCAACAGCTGTAGTCGGTAAATAAATGGGTAGAAAATCCCATAAGTCTCCTAAAGAGGATAAAAAACACTCCAAGTGTGAAAGGAGACACTCTTTCTAGCTCAATAATACACCTCCATGTGTGAACATGATTAAATTGAAGCTGCTTTGACTAAGTCACCAATGCAGTTTTAGTGGAGAAGGAATCCTAGGATGGATAACGCAATTTTGGAGGGAAATGTAACTTGGGTTAGAAGTAACCTAAGTGAGTGGGGCCAAGGGAAAGAAAACTCATATCTTATTTAAGGAAGAGGATGGCAGCATTATTGATCATGTTTTAGATTATTATTCTTGGCTACCAAGAATTGTTGCTGCTTTGCTGCTTAGCAAAGCTACAGTGTTGTTTAGCACTTGGTGTTCTCGGGCGGGAATCCCACATCTTCCCTTTGAGGAGCTCATTGGGAGAGTTTTCATTCATCATTCCACATCATGTTTTCAGGCCAAGCTTCAGCCATCTTCATCAACACAAATTTTCTGGAGATTGTGTGGTGTTGCTGGGTGCACTAGTGGAAGGGATTGGAATCCTAGCTTCTGAGCTAGTTTCTCATTGGAGGAAGATTTCCTTCACTTGAGAGATCTGTTTGGAGAGCCCAATGAATTATTTAAGATATTTGGTATCATACCACACATTTCTCATGCCCTCCCAGTGATGTTTTCTGCTAGGGAGTGCGTTATTTTGGAGGCAGTGATCATTGCATGGTTTGGTGGCTTCGTTGCAGTGTTTCCTTGTGATTGAGAGGTTCATCCTTTCATGGGAGGAAGCCATTGAGGATTCTACATCAGATCAGATATCTTTCCAGCATTCTATTCTCTTGTGCTTTAGTTTTTTAGTGATTATTCAGTAATTTTCTGAAGATCACATTTGTATGCAGAGTATTTGACAAGAAACCCTTGCCGGGTTCTCTTGTATTTTGTATGAGGAGACTAGATCTCTTTATTTTAGCATTATTAATTAATATATGAGTATCTCTATTTTTCTCCCATATTTTTATGTTAAAAACCTCTTTAGACTGCGTATTCCATTGATGCAGAAACTCTAGCAAAATGCAGTTTGGGGTTTTTAGTCATTTTCAACTACTCTAGTGTGGGAGATCTGTTTAACCCACCTAGTTTCATTTATTTCTGATATCCTCTTGCATTTAGATGCTAGATGGTTGTATCTATGGGATCCAAGTGATCATTTCACTTTTTTATTGCATATGTAGCTAGAAATGCGTTTTTCATGCATGATTTATGAGCAATCCTGAAAAAGGAATATTATAAAAGACCTCATGGTTTGGATCCCAATAACTGACAACCCGGACCAATAAGGGATCTTCAGTTCATCATAGGGTTCTCCACAAACTTTAGAACCCCAAATCTAGCCAACGCACTACATACACGCTGATCCTCCCGTATCTCCGACTGTAATGTGCCTAGGTCTCTCTCTCTCCAGTTGATCCGTAATTCTGCCATATCTGCAAAAAATCATCATATTTTCCATTGTAAAGATAGGAAATAATATATCTCAACATCAAAATATAGTGCTCAGCCAAAAAATAGCACAAAAAACCCCCTCCCTGTCAGGTCGCACTTTCCAGGCCCAAACCTGGGACAGGTCGCAGTTTTCTGCCCAAAACCTGCTACCTAGGTCACATTTTTTGCCCCAAAAATTGCGACTTGGCCATGAAGAGGAGCATGGGTCTGTTCCTGAGCTCTGGGGACCTAAAATGAACTTTCAATCCATTGAAATGAAAGAGTAGGGTTAGGCCTCTTACCTGTAACTAACAGAACTCGATTCCAATGATTGGTTTTTCCACTATGATCGCCACAAGATTTAGGGCCTTCTCCCCTCTCTACATTCACCACAGATCCACATGAAAATGAGTAAATTTGGAGGGAAAATGATTTATGAAAAGAGTAACCCCTGATTTTTCTTTCTCCTATTGCAGCCAAACCGTAGCTCAGTTTGACAACCGTCTCCACTATTGGAAAGCTCTCACCGAACCCTCAAATGGGTATCTGTTAGTTTTTTGTGACTTGATACTTCACCAGGACAATTTTTTTTGAAGAAGCGTCACTTCTCCACTCATCAAAATCGAATTTCTTCACTTGCAACACTTGTACTTGGGGCACTGCTTTTCCTTCACACTTTTCCATGCTCGTGTCGATTTTGTGTCATGAGTAACCATCATGTACTCATGTTTTTATGGTCCCCATTGGACCTGTACTGTGTGGCAGTATCATCGAGTCACCCTTGTTTAGAGCATCCGAGTTGAGTCATCATCGCATTCATGGAGTCTATCCCGAGTCCCTTTGTATCTCGCAATAGTCCGCCATCTTTCATTGTTTGGTCCCTCTCTCGTGTCGCACATTATGACTTCCAGTCCCATTTTCCCCTATCCCTCATGATATTGTGTCAGTCGCTGCTAGGTCATCCATGCCATTTATGCTCTAACAAGGGAAGTCTTCCATCCTCTACTTAGTACCCCCCATTTCATCATCACCTGTGGTGTTCGTCTGTCAGTCGCTCTACTATTTTCTCTCGTGCCTTAGTTTAGGACCTCTTATTTCCTCACCTAGGGCAGACCTCCTTCTGTCGACATTAGATCATTTATTCCAAAAGACAGGTTTAGAGGGCGGTGTACCTTGGTCCCAGCTCCCCCTCTTGTTTGGTGACTCGGATCAGGCAAAGGGAATCCTTATAGCCCTTAGACTTGATTGTTTCTCAGCTCCAGCTCCTTTCAACATGATCAAGCTCCCTATACTCGATGGTTTAATGATGCAAAAGATTGGACCAGTGATTCTCGGGTGTTTGTGAGATATTTCAGCCCTCATGAGGGGGTGGCCCTATAGGTACCCCCCCACATGCCCATATGACCTCTTCATTTCAGCCTTCGATGCAGCTCCATAAATTTGATGATGTCGGCCTCAACCTCTTGCAACTCCTTTTTTATTGCATGTATCAGTCAGATTTTCAGAGCCCTTTCCTATTTACAGGGGCATTTGGGTTGTATTTGTATCTCATGTACTCAAATGTTATTATAAAAATCCTGGCTGCTATCCCAAGCACAATATGTATGTGGGATTCATTATCATTTTTTTTATCTGGCTCATGTTTATGCCAGCATGTACTATATTGTTCAGTGCCTTGTTTACTGGATGCATTATTCTTTGTACTTTGTCTCGGCGGGCATAGGTATGCCTCCCCTGCCGCCTATAGCATAGGTACTCACTCATAAAAGAGACTTGTCGCACTTGTAAGTCTCACCTCCTCAGGGTCTAGTACTCTCAGCACTTTGGTCTACCTTATATTTCTCTCTCTGACTTCCCCTTCGGTCTAGTGGTTGAGTTCTTACAGCGTAATTCGGTCATACGATTAGCTCCCAATGCTCACACGCTGGGGGGAAATCTGTTACACCATTTTTTGGTCATCTAACCTATTATTATTATATTGACCCAAGTACACCATGTAAGACCAATTTTACGCTAAGTAAAATTTATTTCACTATGAAAATAACTTAGTAAACCACCTTTATTAAGTTTTTATGGTCTAAACAGGAAACCCCATGAGGAAATATTAAATAAATCTATGTTTGTATGATTTTTCTCAAGGAATAATTAGTTAAACAATAGTTTAATTAATATTCCTGGTTATATTTAACCCAAAACAAAGAAATTAATTAGATAAATCATTATTTATCTTATTATTTTCTAGGAATAATTATTTAAACCTAATTTAAATAATATTCTTTGTTAAATATGACTAAATCACCTATAAATAATTAAATAAATAATTATTTATTTGATTATTACTAAACCACATCCTTAAAATGATAAATAAATCATTTATTTATTTATTATTTACAAATAAATGGATTTGACCCAAGTTAAATCTTTTTTCCCTCCAACAAATATAATAAATATTCCATAAAAGTTGGATCTTGATTTGGTTAATAATATTTTTATTATGCACCAATATCTAGACTAACTCAATATTTTGTTATAAATAGAAGGGTTTTCCCATTCTTTTAACACCTTTTGTTGCCTAAATATCACTATGGATCTATACTTTTGGTCTGACTTTGATCCACTATCATAGTCATATTTTTCTACCATTTTTGTCTGGGTTTTCTACACCATTAAGAGAGATAAATTTTAGATTTGAAGTGCTGAGGACTTATGAGAACTCATCCCATTGAGGAGAACTGGTAACATCCTTCTATGTGTTTCCTCCCAGGTGCCCTTAATATAAAATTCATTCAACATATTCTTGTCTTTTCTATTGGATGCATGGAGTAAATCTCATTTTTTTTATTACTGCTTAATGTCTTTTGATGCATAGATCTAGATTTTTGCAGCATTTATCTTGATCACCTAATTGCAGATCTGAGGATATTGGCAACCATATTTGCTTTTAGGGCTACTTTTTATGCACAACTAAAGTGGTCTTTTTTCGTACACTTGGAATTAAGATTCATACTAACACTAATGAATCATGATGTTGTGCTATGGAAATGTATGCATTATCATTGTTAATGGAAGAACGTGATATTCCTATTTTTCTACAATGAGATGTTAATGTTAATGTTATGATTGTTGAATTTACATGATATTGGGTCTAGGTTAGAATCTTAGAATCTATGATGCTACCAAACCAAGAATATCAAGAATAACTACTTTGCACAATAGAAAATATAAATTAGTAAATCACATATGAAAATGTATACAATTTTTTTAACAAATATTGTACAATAATGTACAACCAAATATTCATTATATTAAACCAACTGAGTAATACAACAATTTATGATTCCCATACAAGGGATAATGACCCTCAATTATCCAAAAGTACAAGAGTACAAGATGCAATGACAATCTCGCTGCAGCCTCTATGTCGTATCTCGTCCTACCAGTCCTTCGATCTTGTTCTTCTCTCTAGTGCCCCTTAGTCCATCAAGAGACAACACATAGATTCTCTAGGAGGTCTTCCACATATCACTAATGCAAGTTTCTTCTACTGCAATGAACATAGGCTGATCTAATATGCTCTTCTAGGCTCGCCAAAACTTGAGCTCCAATTTTCAATCTAGTAGCTTCTTTCGTCCATCAAAGAGCTACACATTAGGATCCAATATTCAACCAACCTTCAACTGTAAAACTCCCTTTAGGAAAACTTTTCAAGGCCCTACTTTGGGCCACAAAAATTCTACCCTCCACTAGCCCAATTGCACCTAATTCTATCACTGTTGGATCTTCTCCTAGAATAGGTTTTCATCCACCAAGACAAACCTTCCATTTGGCTCCCACAGGCTGCAACTAAATCTCATCCAAATAGCATAAAATTCAACACAAATTCATCATACATACCTATCCATTCATCTTGGACTAAGGTTTTCATTGCTGCAGTTTCTGTGACCTATTTAGGGCATGAAATAGGTCCATGTTAGCCCTACAAAACACCCCCACAAATCTCTCTTCTACTTCGGCTAGGGTCCTTCAAGTCCTCCTCTACTTAGCTATTTTTCAGGGCTAAAAACTAGCCCCAAACCATCCTCACTTGACCTTTGTTGGACCTGCGACCTCTCTAGGGTTGTGGCCTTAAGAACAGGGACAAAACCCCATCAAAACCTCACCAAAACACCTTCAGAATATGTGCAGGGAATACGATAGCCTTCTCAATCATAATTAATAATTACAAGGAGAAAAACACATCATAACTTAGCCCAAATTTTTCCCTCAGGCATGCGGTTGTCCAACTGTACCAATTTGACCTTATCACAGGTGTCAAATTCACCCAAACATAACCCTTAAAAAAACTTGTCCTCCTTCCCTTGAGCTGGACTTAATTCATAGATTTATCTATGAATTGATGCAGTTTTGGATGTGTAGAAATGAATCACTTCACATATTATTTGTACCAAACAAGAGGGATGAACAAATTTTTGAAGATACATGTATTTTGGACCAATTTGACTCAAGTCTACATGACTTGGATGTCTAAAAGCTCATTGTCAACTTTAAAAATTCATAACTCATCTTCTACAACTCGGATTTTGACAATTCTCATTGCGTTTGATTCTCCTTGCCATCTTCCATCATCTCTATCCATCACATGTAGAAACTTACTCATGGTTTTGGCCCAAAAATCGATGGGTGCAAAATTCGGACCTTGGGTTCCAAGCCCACAAGTGACTCTTGTGGTGCCTTTCCCTCCAAACCATGAACCCTAGGGCTTGGAATACCTCCAAGCTACTCAAAAATAAACACTCCCTCTTAGTGAGGGAGGTACTTCCAAGACTAGGAAGTAAATCATCATCATCATCACTACTCGCAACACTTTCCCAAATCTTGGCACTCACCACTACAACAATCCCTCTAGCATGAACTACGTGTTTCTCAAAAGTGTCACTGTCACTAAAAGCATCCTGCTTCTTCTTCTCCTCCTAAAATGTCTTCCATTCACTCCATGATTCCTTCTTGGAAGTTGTAGGAGTAATATTTCTCCCCATTGACCATGTGCTCTGCTTGAGCTGTAACTTATCCTTTTGAACTTGTAAGTTACCGCTAGAACTCGAATCCCTCTGATCCTATGGAACCTGGACCTTATTTTCTAGAACTTATACCTTCCCCTCTGAAGCCTGCACTTGCACCTGCTTCTCTGGAACCTTCACCTACTCCATCTGCTTCTTATTCCCATGATCCAAGAACTTTCCCGTCAACCTGTAGAGACCATGCTATCTAAATCCCAACACAATCCCTATGGAACTAGAGCCTTTAGGTCTAAGTCTTGCCTTCCCATCCTAGAACAAGACCTCAAACCCCTTATTTTCGATCATTGAGACATATATCATGCTATATCTGAGTCTTGGTACAAAAAATACATCCTGGACCTACATCACCCATCCTGTCTCCATCCTGAATAGCACAACTCTCGATCCTTGGATCTCCTTCTGACTCTTGTCGGCTAACACCATGTTAAAATTAGAGTCCCATTAAGCTAGAGTCTCAAAAAACTCCTGTGACCCTGTCATACGTTTTTTCACACCACTTTCCACATACTATCCATAATCATCGACAATACCTTGCGAGAAATGAAAGATCATAGAAAATTCCTCCTCCTCCATTATCCTGGTGAGGTCATCTATCATAGTAGAAGTGGCAACACCAGTGAATTGTTTCCCTTTCCTCTTCTCGTCATCTCCCTTATTCTTCATTTGAAATCTCGACAAAAAATGACCCATCTCACCACAATTGAAACACTTGAATTTACTCAAGTCCTTCTTCTGCTTACGCTTCATTCGTGCTGCAAGTGCCACATCCTCATCTTCCCTCTTTGTTGGATGAAGATCATTGTCTTGCAACTATTCCTAAATGAAGTCATCCCAAAACCTTTTCCAGTCTGGCAACTTATATCTATAAATTATCCCTTTGATGAAGGGCTTCCATTCCTCGATGAAACCTTTCAAGGAAATCCTTACCATATCACTATCTGAAATAGTCATACTGACAGTAGCAAGCTCATATCTGGCCTGAGACAACCTCGTCAGATACGAAGTCACTCCTTCACCCTTTATCATCTTGGTGGACTTCAACTTATCCTCCAATACCAGTACCCGATTTTCATTCTTATTCTGGAAAAAATTATGAAGATCCATCCACATATCATGTGCAGTGTTCTTCCAAAAAAATGAGGTATTAGGGGATCCTTCATACCATCTAGGATGATCAATCTTGCCCTTGTATCCAAATCCTTGTACACTTCCATATCCTTTGGGTTAGATGGATTCTTGATGTATTTATCGGTGAACTCCCAAATCCTGTTTACCTACAAGACCAACTTGATCATTTCCTTCCATGGAATATAGTTACAAAACCCCTCCTTTTAGTGTCAGTATTTACATTATGTCATCGGTGATGAAATGTGCTCTTACCAAGTGTGTTGATAGGGTACTTTTGCAAATTTTTGTAGTTTCAAATAGGGTTTCAACAAAAAAAATTTGTTACTAGTTTGTGTGTCTAGGTTTCCAACTAATCCCTTACAAAATTTCCATGTTTTGTTCACTGTCATCATACATTTGGATGTGCTGTACCTCTAAAGTGTTATGGTCCTCTCAGTCTCATTATCATGGTTTTCATTCAGTTCATTGTTCATCCATTAGGTCACTAGGGTTTCAATCATTTCATAAATATTTAGTTTCCCCACACTCCAATACACTCCCTAAACCCCTTACACTCTCTCACACTCTATCCCTAATCTTCTACACTCAAACCCTAGTCCCTACACCATCATCACTATACTACGCTGCATTTTTGGGCAATTTAGGGTTTGGGAGTGTGTTTTAATTCCCTACACTAATCCCTATACAATTTTCATCATTTTCCACCCCATAAGCCTCCTAAAACCCTCACCTACACTCCATATACCTCCCCTAACCTTTTCCCATTCCCATTCCTCTCTTTTCCCTCACTTTCCCACAAACCCTAGCCTATTACTACACTTTTGACACCTTCCTAGGTTAGGGTTGTGTTTATCCCTTTTGGATGCCTACCCCTCACTCATCTCCAAAAATTATACTTTCCTACACTCTTTAACATATATCCCTACCCCTCAAAATTTTTCCCAAGAATTTAGAAGTCCTCTAACCCCTTCATCTCCCTCCATTCCTAAAACTACCCCAAAATCCCCTATTTTCCCAAGAGCAAACCCTAATTCTTCCTCCTAGTAAGATAAGATTTCACCATGGAAGAAGAGACCACATACAGTGACAAGAAAAAATACAATAATGTAGGACATGCCTCAAGAGTTGATCCATCTAACATTAAAGAGATGAATGCCTCACAAACTCATCAAGAGGTCATTTGCTGCACATAGGAACAATTATGCTTCAAAGTATGTTTCTTACCAAATGGAAATGAATTTGAAAAAAATGAAAGGGGTTTTTGTCAAAAATAGAACAAGGAAAAAAAATTCCATCATTTTATACATAGGTGTTATGATTTGGGAGAAATGTCCAAAATATAGTTGCTACATGATATTTGTTGTACTTCTGGAGTACTCTTGGGAAAATGCATTTTTCTCTATCATGGAGTGTCCAAATGACTTGCGTGATGAGTCAAATGATAACTATACAGAATTATATTTCCAATGAGCTATGATGAGCTCAATTTAGAGTTGAATAAGGCCTCCAAAAGTGGTCTGCAATCTCACACTGTGCTTTTCCTTCTGGCGCTGCGCTTTTTGACCAGTCTTGGGAGAATTGATTTTTGAGGGGCTATAATTGATCATTTTCAGTGTTTGAGGGGTCCATTATGTAGAATATAGAGCAATATTTCCAATGAGCTATCATGATATGAATTTGGAGTTCAATAAGGCTTCCAAAAGTGGTATTCAATCTCATGCTGCACTTTTCCTTCTCGCACTGTGCTTTTTGACCAGTTTTGGAAAAAAAGTTTTTTTTTCAGGGGCTTAACTTCATCATTTTTATTGCTTAAGGAAATTTTGGACAACTAGAGAGACAAAAATTTCCAATCAGCTATCTTGAGCTCAAATTTGACTTTATAAATTCAGTCACAAATCATCTTTAATGTCACGATGCGCTTTTCTCAGGGGCACATTGCACTTTTTGTGCTCACACTGCGCTTTTTCCAGTTTTCCTGTCATCTTCAGAATTTCGAGTTTTTCTCAGTTGTTTGAAAAATTTCATGAAATTTTACTGATGTAAATGTGTAATTAAAATTAAATTATGTCTATTATAGTTACTCTAGGTATATAAATCAAGTAAAATTGTATTTTTGGGTCAAGTGAATCAGTTTCACCAAGATAGGGAGAGTTTGTTGATCTCCCTAGTCATTAGGATTCTATTTGAGAATTTTGGGGAACAACTCCACAAGTCATGGATTAGAACCTTGAGAGTGGGAGAAGTCTTTTTTGTTCTATATATTTAATTTTATTTGTCATTTCAAGTGTTGGATGTTGTAGAATTGATCTTTAAGCACTAGTGTATTCAGTTATTTTTGGCAGGAACTAATAGACAGAGTTTGTAGCTATTGTGGTGGGATTCATGTGGTATGTGTTTTAGCAGTGTTTATTCTTCTATTTTAATATGTTTGAAAGTATTGTACCTTCATCGTCATTTCCATGTCTTAAGTGATTGATTTCTAAGTCCGATAAGCGTAATTCATTGTTTTCAATGCTATATATTGGAGAAGTTATCACATTTATGTTTCACTTTATTCTGATATAAACGAATTCATGATTCCCATTCTTGTTTTGAAACTCTATTAGTCTATCATACTCACCAAGATATATTAAAGTGATAAAGTGTGTGCCTACCTTTCCCAATCACATCTCTGCAAGTCTAATTTTCAGTGCCCTGACCTAGTTTTTCCTAGATGTAATTCACCATCCAACAAACCTTTACATTAATTCAAACCCTAGAGCCTACTATACCTAGCCTAAAATATTCATTATGAAGTAAATTTGAATGTGATCCTATTGAGAGAGCCCTCTCAGCCTAGTAGGTCTAGCTACTAGGTCAAAGTGGTATGTGGTTACCTTTTCTGGTCTCCTTCTCAGCCTTCGGAGATCCGGTGGAGTGCTAACATCCTGGTGACCATAATGGGGAACGAAGTGATAGATATTCCCTGGGAAAGAATGAAAAGGATTAGATCTGATTGTTTATGGTGAATAGTGATCAGAAACAAAGAAGGATGTGCATCATTCACCTGGCGACTCCAGTGTTGAAGAATCCAAAGGTTTAGAATTTTCATGGTGACTCCACTTTTCAAGAACCAGTAGTCTGAAGAAATTATTGGTGACTTCATTATTTTCAATATGGATTCAAATACTTGAATTTATGCTCCTATGAATTGAAATCACATTCCAGGTTTCCCAAATAGCATACCTTGTGTAGATTGGCAGACTTATCTCCCAAAATTCAAAGACGAGAAAGGAGATGATGCTGCTCTACATATTGTTAAATTCACATGCATGAATGCAAATTAAATGTTCAATTTCCTGAAGATTGTATGATGAATATTTTCATGGCCACCTTGGAGGAACAAGAAATATCATGGTATGAAGGTTTTCCACGTGGTTGTATTTATTCACTTGCTGTTTTTCATATGATTTTTTATGAAAATTTTAATGAAGAACATCCATCTTTACAGCTGGTAAAACATTGTTGCAAGAATTTTCAAGGTTTTATTCGTAATTTGGAAAGTGTTTATGGTGATGAAGGATTGATGGATGAGGAAATTCAAGAGGCCTTTCTTGAACTTCCCTTCCAATAGCATGAGAAAGAGTCAGATCCTAGCTGTCATTCAGTTCATGAAAATTTCTAGCAAACTATCTTTGCCTTCACTGAAGAGAATTCCAAACAACCACTAGTTGGTGAAGAGAAAGTTGTTTCCACTTCAACATATGGAGATGATAAACAATGTATTCAAATTACAGAGGACCAGGACATTGAGGACTGCCATTTCTATTTTTCTTCTCATATTTCATGTCTTGAATTTTTGTTTCAAGAAGAAATTTTCTCACCTACTTGTTCAAAAATTTTTGAAGACCGGGAACAGACTCTCGTTGAGGTACATTATGAAGAGAGATAATATTCAAAAGAAAAAGGTACCTTGTTTCTTCTAGATCAACAAGAGGCAAATTTTCATATTTTTAGGAACAGGTGGAAATTTTTCTGCAGTCAATAGGTATGATATATTTTCTTGAATTTATGGATCACGAGGACATGTTTAGTAGACACTTGGAGTGGCCTAGTTTTTGTTTTTTCTGCTTGCTCGAGGAAAGTGAGAGAAAAAATCAAGTAAGTAGCCATATGTTGGAGTGGTTACACTGGAAGGACCACTTCACATGATTGTACATATGTATTTAGTAGGCAGGTGGTTGTCATCAAGATTTAAATCCCTCAAGTCTTGGTGATATGATGCCATCGATAAGTTTTGTAAGTTTTTCTTTTAGTCACAATTAGTCAGTTTATCATGTCAAGTTTTTAGTATTCAGTTTGGTTTTTAACTTTTGAATCGATGTCCAATGGTTAAGATACTTGTTCTATGATATTATTGAAACCTACAAGGAGTTTCCATCCCCATCTTAAGCTAATGTTAGTGTCAGTATTTACATCCTGTCACTGGTGATCAATGTGCTCTTACCAAGTGTGTTGATTGGGTCCTTTTGCAAGTTTTTGTAGTTTCAACTAGGGTTTCAATAAAAAAATTTGGATAATAATTATTGTGTCTAGGTTTCCAACTAATCCTTTAAAAAATTGCCATGTTTTGGTCACTGTCATCATACATTTGGATGTTCCGTCCCTCTAAAGTGTTATGGTCCTCTTAGTCTGAGTATCATGGTTATCATTCAGTTCATTTTCCATCCATTAGGTCACTAGGGTTTCACTCATTTCTTAAATATTCAGTTTCCCCACACTCCACTACACTCCCTAAACCTCTTACACTCTCTCACACTCTATCCCTAAGCTTCTACACTCAAACCCTAGTTCCAACACCATCATCACTATCCTACGCTGCATTTTTTGGTAGTTTAGGGTTTGGGAGTGTGCTTTAATTCCATACACTAATCCCTATACCTTTTTCATAATTTTCCACCACCTAAGCCTCATAACACCCAACTACACTCCATATTCCTCACCTAACCTTTTCCCATGCCCATTCCTCTCATTTCTCTCACTGTCCCACAAACCCTAGCCTATTGCTACACCTTTGACACCTTCCTAAGTTAGGGCCTTGTTTTTCCCTTTTGGACACCTACCCCTCACTCATTTCCTAAAATTATACTTCCCTACACTCCCTAACATATATCCCTACCGCTAAAAATTTTCCCAATAATTTAGAAGCCCTATAACACTGTCATCTCCCTCCTTTCCTAAAACTGCCCCAAAATCCCCTGTTTTCCCTAGATCAAACCCTAATTCTTCCTCCTAGTAAGATAGGATTTCACCATGGAAGTAGATACCACATACAATAGAAAGAAGAAATAAAATAATGGAGGACATGCCTCAAGAGTTGATCCATCTAATATTAAAGAGATGTGTTATCACCCTAGTAATTCTTAGGTCATGGGATTTTGGTTTGTAGTTAAAGAAAACCATGGGTAACCAAGAACCTCTTTTAGAATTTAGGATCTAGCCTTCCCGAGTTCCGGAGAGGGATCTCTCCTTAAGATTTAGCTTTGTTTTGTAATGGATTTTAGGCTAGCTATGAGTGGAAAATTTGGTTTGATTTTTTGAATGTTGGTAGGAATAAAGGACTACAAGGGAAACCATAGAAATATCTACCTAACCATTGGGCAATGGAGTCAAATTTATAGCAAACAAGACTAGAAAACTAAGGTAAAAAAAACAAATATACTAAGGGCAAGATAGATGATCCTTAGAGGGTTTAAAAAGGCTATTTTGATGAAGTGGTTTGATCTAGACTAAGGGTAGTTAAGAATCCTCAGATCACAGAAAAGGAAGAGGGAAATTGAGGTCAAACGAGACTAAAGAGCAATTAAGAATTCTAAAGTCTGGAAATCAGCAGAAAACATAAACATGAAAACTAGTAAAAACAGAGAGCTTTTACACTGATTGTGTAATACCTTTCATAGTTATTCATTTAAGATGGAAAATAATACAAGATGTATGAATTGAAATTAAATAAATAAACAATGAAAACTAGAAGATACAATACTCATCTGATCAGCACAAGGATCATTATTTATGATGTCTATTTACTTCAGTTTCCAGCCTACTGCTTCAACTTAACTCACATAAAATCCCAATTATTTCAACAAAAAAGTCTATAGTAGTCTTGATAATTTTATTCCACCCAAAATTACTTCAAAGAGTGAAGTATTTATACAGATTCTAAAATAGAATATCTTGAAAACATATCAAGATTGGTTCACAAATATCTCTAATTGTTTTACATAAATAGAACTTAAGTAAATGAAACTCAAGAATAATGCATATATTTGGCACTATTTTTTATGGATAGGTGATGACTAAGAGGAGAATTCTAATTTGATCCAACTCTTAGTTGATGATGAGGCATCCGAGTCACTAACTGCTTCCTTTCTTTGTGCATTCTGCTCCAACAATTCTGCAAACTTGGGGTCCAATGATATATTTGTATTTCTAAATCCGAAATATATGTGTAAAAAGTGAAAGAGGTTATTATGGATAAATATTTTGGTGAAATAAACCTCTTTCAGTTTCCTAAAATTCCTCTCCAGATGTGCACAATAGGCTCTGCAAAACAATGTGTAAAACATAGTTTTACAGAGTCTGAAAAATAGGTTGTAAAGATGTGCATGTATCTCTCATTATGAAATTACTGTGCAAAGTGTGAGATAGGTTTTTGTAGATGGGTCTCTTAGGAAAAAAAAAATCCTTTAGTTTTGTATGATGTATTTCTTGTTGGGAAAAATACTAAGAGGGGGTGTGAATCAGTATTTAGAGCTGACTGAAAACTTTTTACTTTTTCTTTTTCATAAAAACATACGCTACTTTACTGAACCCAACTCACGTATACACGCGGATATCCCTAAGAAAACATGCGTATGTCCAGAGATCTTATTATGCATTTAATTCTTTACTTAGATCATTGCATCATTCATTCATCATATTTTTAGTAAGCAGTAAGCATGTGAAGTAATAACAGAACAAACCATCACACATAAGCAACACACATGAACACTAGTATTTAAGGTGGAAACCCAATTCGGGAGAAAACCACCATTGCTGTCGTCTCTATCTTCAATATTTATTATAAAGAAAAATTCTTACAATTTGGTACTGGTGCAGACTCATACCAGCATGCAGGTACCCACTTGTAGAAGGCTGCAACCTTCTCTCGTTCTCTAGACACTACTGGAAGGGAGCTCCAACCCCCTCACTGAAGGCTTCGACCCTCAGCACCACCATGGACCACGTTTCATCAATTTTCATACTAGATCCAATAGTTTCCACACAACATACCTTGTAGGCCACTTTTCATCAGATTTTCAGACTAGACCCACTCCATACATCATACTGAAACTTATAACTCCATCAACCAATCAACCAACAACTTGATCTTCAATCAACATAATCAACAACATATTCAACATTCAAACAACCCAGAATTGTATGAATACATCATTGACAGATAGCAGTAAAACAAAAAAACAGATCATACATTTCATTCCACATACTCCAGCAAAACCTCAGATTCCATATGCGCTTTTACTTCACTGAACCTACGTATATACGCGCTTTCACAGAGAAAAACCTGCGTATACGCGCTTTTGTTGAAATTAACCTGCGTATATACGCGCTTTCGCTGAGATGAACATGCATATAGATCTATAACTCTTCAGAATAGATAACTCAGATTTCACCCTTTACTTCAGCAAAGATTCGCCAGATCACAGATCTAATCATTCCATAAACAGATCTAGAAAATACATAGACATTTCAGATCTAGAGATCCCTCTTCATCATTTTATTCATAGGTACATTATTAATTCATATCAATCAATAAACTGTTACCCATTCCATGCAAAAATACTTCAGAGTGAAGTATTCATTAAAACCCAGAATTCAGAATAGATATGCAGATACAAACTCAACCCTGAACAAACATTGATTCAAATAGCATACACTACTTTGTTTTACTGAAGTCGCGTACATATGCGCTTTCCTGCACATCAAACCGCATATACTTCTGTGTATTTTATTCTTCAAAAACCCTAACTGCCATACGTGCTTTTCATTAAGCTAACCCACGTATATACACGCTTTTACCGAGACAAACTAGTGTATAGATCTAAAAAAGATAAAATTTGCAGAACAGACCAGATCTATAAACTTACCTAGATTTCTTCGATTTCTTCATCAGACTTGTGCCAGGTCTTCATCATTTCTTTTGCATATCATCCTAGAGATTCATCATTTCTAGATCTAGAGATCTTGAACCTTCATCATATCCATAGGTGCATCATATACTCAAATCTAACAATTAAGAACAGAGTTCTTCCATGCAGATATTCCTTAGAGAGATTTATTCATTAACAACCCTTACACATGCACACCTTGCACTATGATCCTCTTATCCTTATATAGTTTTAGCCTTTATCAATACCATGAGTCAAAACCACTTAACCGCTGATGGTATTCTTGGATGGGATCAAATAGATAATCTAGCACTCAATACTGTGGGCCAATACCATGGTCATTGTTAGCGCTCAAGTCTACCTCAGGCTGAAATGAGGTAAAACTCAAGGCTACATCAAACCACGCTTAGCCTCGTAGCTAGCCCTACGAGGGCAGGAGAGGGCTCTCTCCGTCAATCTCGATAAAATGAGCAATAGGGTGCGAGATGACTTACGATAGGAGCTGATTTTAGGCTAGTAAAGAGATATGTATGTTTGATTTTTTATTTTTAGGTTTTCGCTGGAGAAATAGGAAAACAAATTTTGGGTTCGGGGATAAGGTCAGTCCTTTGCAGATTTCGAGTTGGGGTGAGGTAGGTGAGTGTCTTGATGCTTTTAATTGGATATACGGACAGATCAGACCGACGAGGAGCTAAAGAGGGCAAAGAAGAACTTGGATCCTCTTCAAACAGTCGAAAATATATAGAACTAAATGAATTCAAAGGCAAAGCACGGTAAACGATGGATTCAACCTCATCTACTCATTCAATTTAGTTCAGAAGCATATGAAAGGAATGGCATACATTAAACATGAAGAAATTACAGTAAACAGAGAGAAAACACCATCAAGAACAAAACACCACAAGGATCCCAACAAGTGCCGCAAAACCTCTGATCTTTCCTTAGCCAAAATATGAAAAAAAAATGTACAATGGTGCCAAAAGTCTCCCAAGAGTCCAAACTCTCCAACCTCTGAAAATGATTGAGAAATTACATCATATAGATGACTCTAACCACTTCCCACACCCCTAGGGGTCGAATTCCTCCTTCAGGGGTCAGTTTCAACAAATTCTAATCATGGAACTACAATCTAGGCAGCTAACAACTTGCCTCTAAAAGAGTGGGAACTGATCCATTTACATGATTTTTACTTTTTTGAGAGTGAATCTTCTAGAATAGATAAAAATAAGCCAAAGTTATATGCAAAACATAAATTTACATCATGAAAACCCAAAAATTTCATCCACAAGCAAAACTGGTCCAAACTGGCCGAAAATCTGAGCTGGAAGTTGAAAATTCAGCCAAAATTTTAAGTGGGTCGCATGCCTGAGCCAAGTGGGTCGCATGTCTTTCAGCCAGATTTGAAAGTACTTCCCGGCATCCAAATTGAGCTCATGGTAGCTCGTTGGAAAGCCCTGAATGTTGGCTATCCAACCCAAGTGGAATTTCCCAATTTGGAGCTCATTTGACCCTCCAAAACTTCTTTCTCCCAGAAGTACTTCCTGCTGGTGCAAAAGGTGGCAGCAAGGTGGTTTTTATGGTGTTTTTTAGCTTTTTGACCATCCAGAATCTGATGAAATGCTTCGACAATGCCTGAGGATGCATAAATTATCATGAAAAATCCAAAAATGCAAAGATTTACTTCAGCAAGTGTCCCAAAAAAAAGTGAGCATATGAGTGCGAGACCCACTTAACTGAAAAACCTGTTTTTAGACCAAAAAATTTCAAAATGACAAAATTTTCTTCGAATTTGCTCAAATTCGGAGCGAAGATCCTCCATCATGTATCTTGCCCAGTCAACGAAGCCTTGGCCAAAATCCGGAGTGGATCAGGCCTTTTCCGCCGTTTTAGTGCTCTCCTAGTGCATGCAGCTCCTGTGGTGAAAACACTATCTCGGTTGTATGATGTGTTGTTGTCAGTCATGGTGTTGCAATGTGTATGTTCAGCTTGTTGAAAATGAGAAATGGGACCTTGGTGTCTTTGTCTCCAATCGCCAAATGCGTGCCAAAGGGGAATGAGGGATTGAGAACCCCTATAAGTGAGATAGGAATGGGATATGGTGATGGGGGGTAGTTTCTAAGGACAGGAGTGAAATGAAATGGCGACATATCAGTGATTCAAGTAGAATCAAGGACGAAGAAACAACCTTTGAATGTTATGGAGATTAGGCTTGTGTCAATGGAAGAATGTAGTAGTAAGTAATAGGGTTTGGGATTTCACATGGGAACCAAAAGTATAAAGGGATATGAGGATAATGAATATGGGGAAGGGACGACGATATGATCACATGGTAGTGACAGCAGTGGTAGAATGAGTGTGAGGGAAGTGAGACCTTGACAATATATGCAGAGGTATATATTTAACCATACAAGGTGGGAAAATATTCACAAAACCATCCATATGTATTTAAAACCCTAAGGAATAAATCTGTCATGAATATAGGGTTTCACCTCTCCATTCAAATAAATCAATTTTCCCACTTCAAGACATCACAACCATATTTAAAATCTACTGAGCAATGATTTAGAACCTGTTTGGAAGCAGCTGGAGTTGATTCAACACGAAACTGGGCGCAAACACGAATTTTCTGGGCTCTGTTTTTAAGTGGGTCGCAACCACTCAAGTGGGTCGCAACCCTCAAGTGGGTCGCAACCGTGCAATTTTACACTGGCTGAAGCTATCAAGTGGGTCGCAACCTTCAAGTGGGTCGCAACCACTCAAGTGGGTCGCATGCCTCTTGCCACATAGTGCATTTTGCAGGAAGCGTTTGGAGGCCTTCCCGGTGTCAAAATTGAGCGTGTGATAGCTCGTTGGAAAGATATTGGAGTATAATTTCCAAAAAAATTGGAATTATTCAATTTGGATTTCATTTACCCTGTCAAAAATCAAATCTCCCAACACTAGTCAAAATGAGCAGAATGAGGCTGCCTCAAGGTAGAGCGCTGTTGCAGTCAACTTTTGAAGGTCTTCCTCAACTCAAAATTGAGCTCATGATATCTCATTGGAAATATATTTGTGTCTAGTTATCCTTTTATTCATCAAGAAAGTCATTTAGCCAACCATGCTAGGAGAAATCTTGATTTTCCCAAGGTCACTTCTGCGGTGCATTCAATTCTCCCGAGGCAACGGTATTTTTGACATTTCTCTAAAACCATGATAGCTGTGTAACAAGTGAGGGAGGTTTTTATTCCTTGGCATGATTTGTATAAAAAACTCTCTCATTTTTCCAAGATTCATCTTCTAATTCTCTAAAACATCATTTGAGTGAAACTTACCCCGATGTGTGAAACAAGGAATTTTGTCGAAATGAAGCGAAATGAAGGGGATAAGGGGCTTCTAAATTCTTGGGGAAATTTTTGGAAGTAGGGAGGGATGTTAGGAAGCAGGGGAAAGTGGAATCTAAGAGATTGAGTGAGGGGAAGGGGTCCAAAAGGGAAAAACACAGGCCTAGCCTAGAAAATTGCCAAGTTGTGGCAAGAAACTAGGGTTTGTGCAAAAATGAGGAATTTGGGGGATCTCAGTGATGGGAAGTGTTTAATAGGGTATGTTAAGGATAGGGGAAGGTGTGTGAACATCAGGATACAAGTTTTTTCGATGATTTGACCATCCAAGAGAAATTACCTCCAAAACCCTAGGAGAGGGAAATGGACCTTACCTAGGCACAACTGAAGCATGAACAAGGTGTAAAATGACTCAATGGAACTTTCAAATGATGATGAAAACCCTCTGAATGATGGTACACTCAGCTGAATGGTGACATGGACCGACATTTGGACAACTTTGGAAGGAGTGAAAGTAAACCCTAGACCTAATGCCTAGTGACCAAATTTTTCTTGAAGACTCATTGAAATGACGAAATTTGACCTTGACACCTTAAAATCACTTTGTAAGAGCATGTTTGATCACTGGAGGAAGGCTGCAAAGGCTGAATCTAACAGTCATGTCCCTTGGTTTTGTAAATTTAGAGCGAAAATAGGCATACGCTACTTGGTACGTCCTTTTCCGCGTACATACGCTACTTTGCCTTTACAAACCCGCGTATGCTTTGTGACATATCTTGTTCATCATTACTCTGGCACTTACTGGAATTTCTTTCTTTGTTACTTCTGAACTGCTCTATAGATATATCAGATTAACAAATAGGTTGCTTATCCGAAGACAACTCATCAAGTCAGTTTCCATCAAGGACAACTTCATCAAGTAGGTTGCCATCAAGGACAACACATTGCATCATATTGCCAACATTTCTGATTGGCCATAATCTTCTCTGAAAAATGATGACTTAATAGGAATTTTCTGCAAAAATTTCTCTCCAATATTGTTTAATATTTCCCAATCCATACTGGCTGTTAGAAAAGTGAGACATTTTTGTAGATGTACCTCTTAAGAGCATAAAACTCCTTTAGTTTTGCAAAATTCATCGTGGATTGGTCATAATAGTTTCTGAAAAACAATGGCTTAAACATTAATTTCTGCAAAAATGTTCCTTCTTGTTGTGTTTTCATATTTTCACCTTTTTGTTCTTTTAACTGTTTTACTTTCACTTTAGAAAAATTCATTGTTGGTGAAAGTATTTTCATCTATTTTTACCATTTTACTGCCTCTGTATTTACTTTCACTGTTTACCTTTGACTGCTCTTGTAACTTTGTCTTAACTTTCACTCTAACTTTTACCTGATACACTTTAACCACTGATACTCTTTGACTATTACGTTTTCAGTGTCATTGTGAATTCTGATTTCACTTTTACCATTCAATATGAAAACTTCATCATTCTGATCTCTCTCTGACTTGATTTTATTCTTTATTTGTATACAAAATGTTTGTTGAATCAAGATTTTGATTTAAAATATGAGAATTTGGAGCAAACAATTTTGTCAACTAGTATTGAAACTGTTGGCCCAATTTCTTATTCTAATAATAACTTGCAAAAATCAAACAATTTTTTAATGAAGTCCAGGTCTACAGGGAGGTGTTTGAAGGTTTTTTGAAAGTCCTGTGGAATGAGATCAGTCTGTGGAGGTTTAACTCTATTTTTTAGGCATTTTGGGTAGCTACTGCAAGATTAGACTGTTTGTAGGAGTTATTCACTTTAACAGAGATGAAACTGAGCAATTAAGGATGGCTTATTTTGGGATTTATTTGCTCAAATTAGGCTTCTGAGAGATGAAAACTGGGCTAAGACAGGAAACAGGGTTTCGTGAATGGTACAAATGTGGAAAAGAAGTCTTTTAATCAATCTATGTCTGGAATTTGTTTTCAAAAAGAGACTGCAAAATGAATATTTTGGATTTTATATTCAAATTGGTTTAATATTGTTCTTGGGAATTAAGAATTCGCAGGTTAGATTATTAAAAAATACCCTGAACAGGTATGGTTTTGTTCGAAGAGGGTTACAGGTGGTACCAGACTTCAAACTGGTTGTAGCTTGTTTGATAGAAGGTACTGATATTTCTTCGGAGGCAAAATTAAGAGGTGAAATGGCTTCTGGGATTATAAGAAGTTTCAAAATGGTGTATGTGAATCTTTTCAGAGAGGATGTAGGCCAAAATGCAATGTAAACAATAATAATTAAGTCCGAAAGCTTAAGTTTTATCAAGAAACATAACATTTATTGCAGGTTTGGTATTAATGGAAGGAGTGGTTTTTCATTTGAAAGAAAAAATTGGTAATGGTTTTCGCATTGCTTTCAGGTGGTAAGTGGTTTTTAGCTTTAGCAATGCGATCCAATATATTTCAGACACGTAGAGGGTGACGGTTTCTCAAAACAACTTTTTTCGCAAAAATTTTTGGGAACTTTGGTCGATCACTTTAAAAATGCGATATGGGATCTATGCCATTGGATGTGGTGGAGTGGAGTGAACAGTTGAGATGTGTCAGAAAGATTCAGGGAAATAAGGTGGGACCAGGTACTATGATCTGCACCATTGATTCGGTGAGTGGATATTGACGGTTTAGATTTTATCTGATAGGAAATGGTGGGGGTGGGGAAGGATTTATTGGGTTTATTTCTGACCTTCGGATGAAAGGGATTAGGATGATTGGAGGGTCAGGATTGAATGCGAGGGGGTAAGACTTGGGTTTAATATTAACCATTTATTTTTATCGGGATGATCAGATGGTTGAGGTTAAACCTGATGGTGAGGAAAGGTTTTAACAAGGTTTAAACCAAGGTTTCAACTGTTTGTACAAAATGTGAAATTTCATACAATGGGAAAGAGGGGTAAGGTCAAATTTTAACCTCGGGTAAAGCTTGTGCTGGAGGGAAGGTAAATGTATTATGCAGAGGTTTATGTTTAAAAGGAAATAAAGCATCGGTAACAACTTTTTATTTTTCATTTGATACATCATATTCCGATAACTTTTCCTTTGTATTTTATTATATAGTTATTTCAAACCAATTAGGCTAAATAACTATAGGGGAAAGGGGAAATATTTTTATGGGTAGTTTTGTGTCAAAGGGGTAACTTCGGGATGTTTTTCAACATGTGCTTAATATCTTTGACACAAAAGCATATATTAAATAGGTTTTTGGGATATTAAATAAAATGGAACTAAGATAATTGATAAGGAGTTAATAAAATAAGTTAGGTGTTAATATGAAAAGGGAAAAGTGAATACTCAAAACATACCATTATAACCAAGAAAAGTGAAGATCAAAGAAAAATTTGCATTTATGATAATTTCATCACTTCTACTTAGGATAAAATGTCATTTTGAGGTTTTATACTTCATAAGATGTAGGAAATTAATCAAATGAGGATTAGAGCATCATTAAGTAAAAATGAAGATTTTGCTTATGATTTTTCCTGGTAAATGAATGCATGAATGGAAAATGATGTGATTTGTGGGATTAATATACACATTTAACATTTTCAACTAATCATCCATAGAGCCTTGGGTCCGGTCCCAACAGATGTCAAGGAAATGCCTTGAGCCTTTTTGACTGATATTTTAGAATGATAAAGGGCTATGGGGAAGGGAAGTTAGTTATTTGCAGCCTTGGTGAATAATATTTACAATGATGCTTCTCACCTTATTCTACCTACCCCATTTTAACTGCTAACCTTTTTTCTTCCATTTTGATTAGGTGCATTTGAGCTAGAAACCTTTACAACATTTATTCTTTCTGAAAGCAATAAAACTATCTAATCCTACACCTATTTCATCCAGGAATCCAGATTAAACTGTTGGATTCACTTATTCTCTACCTAAATACTGAATTGTCATGATTAAACTATATGAAAATTCTTTATTCTCTATCTACAACAATTGAAACATGACAAGTCAAGATTAAACTTTTTAACTCATCATGGATTATGGAATTTATTGACACTCTGCCATTATCAACTGCAAAAGGTAAAAGTAGTGGCATTTAGGCTTGCACACTTTCTTGTTTTATTCATCTTTTTCTTTTGGGGTCTATTATTTTTTCTAAGTCATTTGATTGTTCTTTTAGGACTTTTTACCCTCTTTTTGATTTTTGATTTTTGATTTTTTAAATTTTTTTACTAAATATGGGAATACAACTTGCAGAAGGCAAAGTATGTACATATCTACAAGATTGTTATCAGTCAAGTCAAAATTATGAATCCTATATTTATAGGTTTCTAACATCGGCTTCACTTGGGGATGGAATTTCCTGGTGAAATGTCAAGAACACCGTTGAATTGTAGCCTGATCCATTGGGCCAATCCCAAACATGCATTTGCTGTGGCTGAAAATCTTGAACTGAATATAGTCCTTTTTCTGCAAACTGAAATTTGATCCGAAGCTAAAAAAATAAAAAATACATACTGCAAATCTCAAACCAAACTTATTAGATCTTAAATATCTTTAGGACCTTCTCCTTAGCTTTAAATCTTAATGAATTATTCCAAAACTAGCTGAAAACTGAATACTGAAATAAGCTGAAATCATACCTACTTACTCTAATCAGTTGTCCAACTGCTGGTCAGGTAAAATGAAATAGCCAATGCAACCATTCAAGCATTATGTACTTTGATATATTTTGTTGCATTTGCGTATTGATTATCAAAACTGTACTTTTGCAACCTATTAGAAACTTGTCAACAAATGAGAGGATAAGGAAACACTTGATTTCCTTTGTTGACTCGAGAAACTGTACAAAAAGATCTTCCAAAATATATACACTGATGTTTAACTAATCTAAACAATTGTACATCTATTCTGGATGGCCTCCATGCCATGAATATGAAATTTTATTTTCATCTTTATCTCCCTGTAAACTTTCAGATAAGATTTGTGATGATATTCCTACTGATTGTAATGTTTGACTGTTGAAACCTTTATCATCTTGATTCTGAAATTCATAGTTAGTTAATAGAGGAATGCTTTGAATGCATTCATTGTTCCACATATATGCTATTGGATCATGAAAAATTTGGGAAAATTGTTGCAACCTATGACTTATAGGATTCCATGGGACTTCATAAAATTCAACAAGTTTCTCATCCTTTTCTTTAAATATGTTATACCACATTTCCTTTAAAAGTTGAAATGGTTCAAAACATAGTGGTATGGAGCTTTCTTGTGTCATTTGATCATTTATTTCACTGGGAACTGATAACTGCAATTGTGAAACTGAAAAATATTTATTAATAGTTTCATTATCTTCTTTGTTGTCAATCACAATTCCTAAAGATTGTTGATTATTGATGGCATGAAAGTTGTCTCTAATGAATTGAAATGAAGCAAAACAAAGAGGTAAAGAATCTTTACTTATTTCCTCATTTTTTTCTCTTTATTCCTCACTCTCATGGCTAATCTGTATTGGATGATCACTGTCTTCAATCTGCTGAAACTGCATTTCTTCATCCTCCAAAATAGCTTTTGATTGCTCTGTAAAGTTAGCTTGATTTTGGAGAACATAACTATCATCATAATGATCACAATTAGGAAAATCATCAAAAGAAGGAATGTAATCAAACATACACAATAGATCAACAGATTCCTCTTCCTCAGATTGATCTATAAATTCATTTTCTGATCTATGATAATTGGAATTAGCAGGAATTTGTTCATGGATATCAACCTCTTCTATTTCTTAATGGTGATTTTGAAAAAAAAAATCATCTTTCATAGTGATCTTCTGTGTTCTTTCATCTAGTTTTCTTACCAAAAGGCTGAGTTTTACCTCTGCAATGTTTTTATTTTCCTCTTCTTCTGTTTTCAACTTTTCCTATCTGATTTGCAGATTAACTTCTACATCAACTGCAATGTTTTGCATCTGTACAAGTGTTTTTGGATCTCTTTCTCTTAACCGAAATTCTATTTCTGGATCAAAGGCACTTGGATAATGCAAGAGAGTTGAATTATGAGGAGGTCTAATATTTTCTGGCATTGAATAATAAACTTGATTAAATCTGTCAGAAAATTGTTGTATTGTTTCATTTGGATGTCTTTTTAACTGATTATACTCTTCCATGATCAAAAAAGGATTAAATTTGATTATCCATCTATCAAGAAAAAGTTTGAGAAATTGTTGGAAATTTAAGATGCTAGCATTAGGGAGATTTTTGAACCAACTCTTTATTCTATTTTGCAAATAAAGAGAAAAAAGTCTGATTTTAACATCACCTTCATCAATCTCAAATAAATTCAAATAATTCTCAAAACCTTGAATATGTTTTTGGGCAGTGATACCATTCTCTCCATCAAATCTAGGAAGATATTTGTAGTAGTTTTTAGGAAAATCATGGAGTATAGGAGGTAAAATAAGGGGCTTATATCTATCTGGAACTTTATATGGTATAGGAATATGTACAGGGATTCTAAGATCAGTCTTGATTATTTGAGGCTTCTTAATTGGAAAATAATCATCATTAGATTCAGAAGAAAGCTGCTCAAAGAGATTAGAAGAATTATTATTTACAATTTTTAAAGGAAAATAACTAAAAAATAATCTAAGATCTTCTATAAAATACAATATACATTGAAAAAAATTCTTAATGAGAAAGAACACGATGTCTTGGATTAAGATCCAAGTTGAAAGCCCGATCTTTCCATATTTTTCTTTCAGTTTCATTCCTCCAGTGGAGTCTTGATTGTGAAATTGATTTGGAGTCGCCAGGTGGATGATTTTAACCTTTGTGTGTCTGATCGTTGTCAACCATCATAGATCAGATCTGAACCTGTAAAATATTTCTGAAGAAAATGTTAGTCTTCCCCAGCGGAGTTGGCAGTTTATTACCCACAACCTTTAAACTTAATCTTAAAGTAGAAAAGATATGTTTTAAAAATCTTCCTCTAAGATTAAACTTAAAACTGGAGAGTGGTTAGTTCCACAGTATGGTCGCCAGTATGTTATCACCCTAGTAATTCTTAGGTCGTGGGATTTTGGTTTATAGTTAAATAAAACCAGGGGTAACCAAGAACCTCTTTTAGAATTCAGGATCTAGCCTTCCTGAGTTCCGGAGAGGGATCTCTCCTTAAGATTTAGCTTTGTTTTGTAATGGATTTTAGGCTAGATATGAATGGAAAATTTGGTTTGATTTTTTGAATGTTGGTAGGAATAAAGGACTACAAGGGAAACCATAGAAAGATCTACCTAACCATTGGGAAATGGGGTCAAATTTATAGCAAACAAGACTAGAAAACTAAGGTCAAAAGAACAAATATACTAAGGGCAAGATAGATGATCTTCAGAGGGTTTAAAAAGGCTATTTTGATGAAGTGGTATGATCTGGACTAAGGGAAGTTAAGAATCCTTAGATCACAGGAAAGGAAGAGGGAAATTGAGGTCAAACGAGACTAAAGAGCAATTAAGAATTCTAAAGTCTGGAAATCAACATAAAACATAAACATGAAAAATAGTAAGAACAAAGAGCATTTTACACTGATTCTGTAATAACTTTCCTAGTTATTCATTTAAGATGGAAAATAACACAAGATGTATGAATGAAACTTAAAGAAATAAACAATGAAAACTAGAAGATACAATACTCATCTGATCAACATGAGGATCATTAGTTATGATGTCTATTTACTTCAGTTTCCAGTCTGCTGCTTCAACTTAACTCACATAAAATCCCAATGATTTCAACAAAAAAGTCTATAGTAGTCTCGATAATTTTATTCCACACAAAATTACTTCAAAGAGTGAAGTATTTATACAAATTCTAAACTAGAATATCTTGAAAAAATATCAAGATTGGTTCACAAATATCTCTAACTGTTTTACATAAATAGAACTTAAGTAAGGGAAACTCAAGACTAATGCATCTATTTGGCACTATTTTTTATGGATAGGTGATGACTAAGAGGAGAATTGGAATTTTATCCAACTCTTAGTTGGTGATGAGGCATCCAAGCCACTAACTGATTCCTTTCTTTGTGCATTTTGCTCCAACAATTCTGCAAACTTCGGGTCCAATGATATCTTTTTATTTCTCAATACGAAATATATATGTAAAAAGTGAAAGAGGTTATTATGGATAAATATGTTGGTGAAATAAACCCCTTTCATTTTCATAAAATACCTCTCCATATGTGCACAATAGGCTCTGAAAAAAGATGTGTAAAACAAAGTTTTACAGAGTCTGACAAATAGGGTATAAATATGTGTATGTATCTCTCCTTATAAAATTATTGTGCAAAGAGTGAGATAGGTTTTTGTATATGGGTCTCTTAGGAACAAAAACCTTTTTCAGTTTTGTATGATGTATTTCGGATTGGCCATAATATTCTCTAAAAAATGATGACTTAACAAGAATTTTATACAAAAAGTGCTCTCCAATATTGTTTAATATTTCCAATTCCATAATGGATGTTAGAAAAGTGAGAGAGGTTTTTGTAGATGGCCCTCTTAAGAAGATAAACCTCCTTAATTTTTTCAAAATTCATCTTGGATTGGTCATAATATTTTCTGCAAAACAATGGCTTAACATTAATTTCTGCAAAAATGTTCCTTCTTGTTGTGTTTTCATCTTTTCACCTTTTTGTTCTTTTAACTGCTTTACTTTCACTTTAGATAAACCTCATTGTTGGTGAAAATATTTTCATCTATTTTTACCATTTTACTACCTCTGTATTTACTTTTACTATTTACCTTTGACTACTCTTATAACTTTGTTTTAACTTTCACTCTGACTTTTACCTAATTCACTTTAACCACTGATACTCTTTGACTGTTATGTTTTCAGTGTCATTGTGAATTCTGATTTCATTTTTACCATTCACTATGAAAAATTCATCATTATGATCTCTCTCTAACTTGATTTTGTTCTTTCTTTGTATAAAAATTGTTTGTTGAATGAAGCTTTTGATTTGAAATCTGAGAATTTGGAGCAAACAATTTTGTCAACTAGTATTGAAACTGTTGGCCCAATTTCTTATTCTGATAATAGATTGCAAAAATAAAACTATTTGTTAATGAAATCCAGGTCTGCAGAGATGTGTTTGAAGGTTTTTTGGAAGTCCTGTGGAATGAGATCAATCTGTGGAGGTTTAACTCTGTTTTTTAGGCATTTTGGGTAGCTATTTCAAGATTAGACTATTTGCAAGAGTTATTCACTTTAACAGAGATGAAACTGAGAAATTAAGGATGGCTTCTTTTGGGATTTATTTGCTCAAATTAGGCTTCTGAGAGATGAAAACTGGGCTAAGACAAGAAACAGGGTGTCCTAAATGGTACAAATGTGGAAAAGTAGTCTTTTAATCAATTTGTGTCCAGAATTTGTTTTCAAAAAGAGACTACAAAATGAGGATTTTGGCTTTTATATTCAAATTGGTTTAATCTTGTTCTTGGGAATTAAGAATTTGCAGGTCAGATTATTGAAAAATACCCTGAACAGGTATGGTTGCATTCGAAGAGGGTTACAAGTGGTACCAGTCTTCAAACTGGTTGCAGCTTGTTTGATAGAAGGTACTGAGATTTCTTCGAAGGCCAAATTAAGAGGTCAAATGGCTTCTAGGATTATAAGTAGTATCGAAATGGTGGCTGTGAATATTTTTATAGAGGATGTAGGCGCAAAATGCAATGTAAACAATAAGAATTAAGTCCGAAAGTTTAAGTTTTATCAAGAAACATAACATTTATTGCAGGTTTGGTATTAATGGCAGGAGAGTTTTTTCATTTGAAAGAAAAAACCGGTAATGGTTTTCACATTGCTTTCAAGTGGTAAGTGGTTTTTAGCTTTAGCAATGCGATCCAATATATTTTGGACACGTAGCAGGCAGCGGTTTCTCAAAACAACTTTTTTCGCAATTTTTTTTTGGAATTTTGGTCGATCACTTTAAAAATGCTATATGGGATTTGCGCCATCGGATGTGGTGGAGTGGAGCAAACAACTGAGATGCGTCAGAAAGATTCATGGAAATAAGGTGGGACCAGGTACTATGATCTACGTCGTTGATTCGGTGAGTGGATATCGACGGTTTAAATTTTATTCGATAGGAAATGGTGGGGGTGGGGAATGATTTATCGGGTTTATTTCTGACCATCGGATGAAAGGGATTAGGATGATCGGAGGGTCAGGACTGAATGTGGGGGGGTAGGACTTGGGTTTAATATTAACCATTGATTTTGATCGGGATGATCAGATGGTTGAGGTTAAACTCGATGGTGAGGAAAGGTTTTAACAAGGTTTAATCCAAGGTTTCAACTGTTTGTACAAAATGTGAAATTTCATACAACGGGAAAGAGGGGTAAGGTCAAATTTTAACCTCGGGTAAAGCTTGTGAGGGAGGGAAGGTAAATGTATTGTGCAAAGGTTTAGGTTTAAAAGGCAATAAAGCATCAGTGACAACTTTTTATTTTTCATTTGATACATCATATTCTGATAAATTTTCCTTTGTATTTTATTATATATTTATTTCAAACCAATTAGGCTAAATAACTATAGGGCAAAGGGAAAATATTTTTAAGGGTATTTTTGTGTCAAAGGGGTAACTTCGGGATGTTTTTCAACATGTGCTTAATATCTTTGACACAAAAGCATATATTAAATGGGTTTTTGGGATATTAAATGAAAGGGAACTATATTAATAGTACTAGGATAATTGATAAGGAGTTAATAAAATAAGTTAGGTGTTAATATGAAAAGGGAAAAGTGAATACTCAAAACATACCATTATAACCAAGAAAAGTGAAGATCAAAGCAAAATTTTCATTTATGATAATTTCATCACTTCTACTTAGGATAAAATGTCATTTTGAGGGTTTTATACTTCATAAGATGTAGGAAATTAATCAAATGAGGATTAGAGCACCATTAAGTAAAAATGAGGTCTTTACTTATGATTTTTCCTGGAAAATGAATGCATGAATGGAAAATGATGTGATTTGTGGGATTAATATACACATTTAACATTTTCAACTAATCAGCCATAGAGCCTTGGGTCCAGTCCCAACATAAGTCAAGGAAATGCCTTGAGCCTTTTTGACTGATAGTTTAGAATGATAAACGGCTATGGGGAAGGGAAGTTAGTTATTTTCAGCCTTGGTGAATAATATTTACAATGATGCTTCTCACCTTATTCTACCTACCCCATTTTAACTGCTAACCTTTTTTCTTCCATTTTGATTGGGTGCATTTGAGCTAGCAACCTTTACAACATTTATTCTTTCTGAAAGCAATAAAACTATCTAATTATACACCTATTTCATTCAGGAATCCAGATTAAACTTTTGGATTCACTTATTATCTACCTAACTACTGAATTGTTGTAATATTCCTAATTAGCGACAGCTAATTGGAATATTCGATTTTGTTCAGTTTTTCCGTCTATAGTTTGTAAATAAATAAAAAGTGAGTGGAGAGGGTCTAACTCACTTAAGTGAATAAAACACCCTCCTAGTAGCACAACGTTGTGACTCAAGGGGGGAGCCAAGGGGGGCCAAGCACCACATGGAGAGGGGGCCAACGTAGGCTCTAGAGGCTACTGCACAAGAGAGGATGAGCACGTGGCAAGAGAGGGAGGCTACGTGGAGGAGGTGAGCCTTAGGGTTGGAGGAAGGCAAAAGTTATAAAAGAGGGAGGAGCCTTCTCATTTCATTCATTCTATTTCTGATGATATTGAGTTGGACGTTTTGTGTTCTGGAGCACGCTGGCTGTTTAGCTTGTCTGCAGCACTGTTTAGTGCATTGAGTGTCTCCGGTCGGAGATCTCACCCTTAGCCCCGGGGGATTTCGAGTGCCTGCTTGGGTAAGTTTATTTCTTCAATATTTTGTGAGAGGTTTTGGTGTTTGGGTTTGTTTCGAAGCTGGGGTTTCATAGAGATTGCGCAGTCACTAAGAGGGAGGACGCAGTCCATCTTGGAGGTGTTCTGGATCGGGATTTTTGCAGGAGATTGAGCCAAGATTTTGAGCAGGGGATCAACCTTTTCCGTTGGGAGGATTTTGGTGGAGTTTTAGGTGGTGTTTTAGTCATTCTCAGTTAGCCTCTGCGTAGAGCCTTGGAGGCTAGCGTAATTCTTCAAGGGGGTGTTTTCCTGAGGTTTTCGGAGGTCAGCCATTTTTGATATGGTTTCTGGGTTTTGTCGGGATTCGTGATTAGAGGTGGATTTCATATTTTCAGCTCATTCTGGCAAGGGGATCAGCCCCTAGATGTCAGTCCATTCCAGCAGTAGTAGCTACACAGCAGTTTTCCAACAGTCGGGACGTAGTTCAGAGAGCAGCCATTTCCTATATATTCTGAGAGTATTTCTTCACTTGCCTTGAGCAAGTTTAGGTGCCATCACTATGATCACCTATTGTACTTCATTATATTTCTTAGTTTAAGAAAATGGCTTAGCATTTCCTCTCTATATTTCTGGATGAGTTTCCATACATTTTGTCTATGTTATTATATGTCTGTTGCACTGTTATTTTTATATATTCTTGAGCATTCTAGTTCTATACCACTTGGTGTGTTTATCTTTCACTCTTAGACAGAGTATGGAAAGGGCCAGGTAGCCTCCAGATTTCATCCTCTTTTCATAGGTGGCATATCCAATGAATGCCCTCCCAGTCTATCTCTGGTTAGAGTTTGCCGCGTTTTAGAGATATCCCTGAAATGAGATATTATAGTGGTATCAGAGCATAATTCTAGCTCAGCCTGTGGTTTATGACACTAGGGAAGAGACCCTATATTTGAGGTAGGAAGTATAGAAACCGTGAGCATAGGTTGGAGAACACCTACGAAGAGGGAGATCGTGTTCGGGTGGAGGATACAGAGCAGGACAAAGAGCCTGTGACAGATGCAGAATAGGAGGAGCCTGTATTAGATTCAGAGCATAGAGGGCCAATGGTAGATGACATAAAGGCCAAACAGTTTGGGGAGGCACTCCTCAAGTCAGTGTAGGATTTAGCCAGACAGATTGAGGTGATGGGGCAGAGGTTCACTGCTGTAGAGGCTAGACAGCGTGAGACCCCACAGGTTTTTCAGGTAGGTGAGGGATCAGGTACATCTCATCACTTGCCGGAGCATGGTGCTGCTCAGCGTGATACTCCTCAGCCGATGGCTTCACGTGCACCTACCCGCTCTACCATGCCCACTTTCTTGAGAGCAGACTCAGGGGCAGGAGCCTAGCAGGAGGTAGAGCCCGAACACATGGGTGAGTATTTTGCAGAGTATCAGGCCTATGGACTGGAGTTCAGGGATGCTCTCTCGTTCTAGGATTTTGTTCAGTTCCAGCGGGACATTATACCCCGCGACCATCATAGAGGGCACCGAAATTATCATGATGGAGATACCCACCGCACATCTAGCAGATTACATTTTCCTACATTTGATGGCTCATCAAACAATTCAGAAAAGTCTTGGGTGGAGAAGCTGGACATCTATTTCCAGCTTAACTAGATGTCAGAGACAGAGGCCATCAAGGTGGCGACATTATATTTGGATGGTGAGGCCCAGGACTGGTGGTTCCATGGGATGGTCACACTCGGGCATTCTACAGTGACGACATATGCCGAGTTCACCAGGAGGTTGATGGAGCGATTTGAATGGAGGGATCTAGAACAACGCTTTTTTGAGGTGACGAGGCTCAAGCAGACGAGGAGCCTTGAGACATACATTGCAGATTTCTTGAGGGTTTCAGTGATGGTTCCAGATCTATCCGCAACACGGATGATCTATATGTTTGTGGAGGGGTGAGAAGAGCCACTTCGGGGTCTATTCAGATCTGCTAGACTAGCTACACTTCAGGATGCTATTAGCAGGACCTGAGACTTACAGGATGCATTGCCCAGGACTCGGACACCTTACACCCAGAGACAGGGTTTCCAGCCCGAGGGGAAGGATGTGAGGATTCTGCCTCCAAAGGGGAATCCAGGATGGGCACAGATATATGATGATGCCAAGAGGGAGTTGAGGAAGAAGTGATAATGCTTCACTTGTCAGGAGCCATGGGTACCAGGGCATAGGTGTGCTATTGGCAAAGCACACTTAATTGAGGTCTTCTTTGATGATAGCGAGGAAGAGGATGAGGAGGAGGATGAGAAGGTAGAAGATAGTTAGACAGCCCAGGATCAGTTGCCACACCCACCTCCAGGGACAGGAGGTGCAGCTTTTGCACCCACAGGATGGACCCTTGTAGCCTTGTAGCCTTGTGAGCAGTTCCTAAGTATTTGACGTTGCGCGTACAAGGGAAAGTGCGTGGCCAGTGAGTGTTAGTCTTGGTTGAAAGTGGGGCGAGCCACAACTTCATTGATGCACAGATGGTCGAGCGGAGGGGTATATCGACCGAGAGCTTTGATGGATTTTCAGTCTTGGTCCTAGGAGCCAAGACGATGCAGTGTGCCTGGTATGTTCAGGAGTTGGTAGTGACGATGGGTACCTACACCGTGACCGATCACTTTTTCATGGTCAACATACCAGATACCAATGTGGTATTGGGTGTTCAATGGTTGATTACTCTAGGGAAGGTCACCATAGATTGGGAGGCCTTAGAGATGGAGTGGGATGATAAGAAGACCGGGAAGCATGAGAAGATCCACGGGATGCACACTTACCCACCTTAGACAGTTTCAGCACACCACATGGAGGTAGATTTCTGGAAGGGAGACATAGAGTGGGTGGTTGAGTTGTGGGCATCAGAGGCAGAGACCATCGGTTAAGAAGTTCATCCGGATATACAGGCCATCCTTGACAGGTATGATGTAGTGTTTGGGGATATACCACCAGGTCGGCCACTGGACCGAGGGTTTAAGCACACCATTGAGCTTGAGCAGAGCATTCAGGCGGTGATCACTACCCCCTATAGGAATCCCAAAGCCTATCAGGATGACATTGAGCGGGCCATCCAGGAGTTGCTGGCTCTTGGGCACATTAGACCGAGCACGAGTCCGTTCGCTTCTTCCGTGGTGTTGGTGAAGAAGAAAGACGACACTTTGAGGATGTGCATTGATTACAGGGCCCTAAACAAGAAGACCCTGAAGAACAGGTATCCTATACCCTGGATCGATGAGTTGATGGATGAGCTGAGGGGAGCCAATTTCTTCTCGAAGATTGATTTGAGTTCAGGGTACCATCAGATTCGCGTGAGGGAACAGGACATTCCCAAGACAGCCTTCAGGTGTCATTATGGGCACTTTGAGTTTTTGGTTATGCCTTTTGGGCTAACCAATGCACCAGCTACTTTTCAGTCTTGTATGAACCATATCTTCCACAGTCATCTGAGGAAGTTTGTATTGGTCTTCTTTGATGACATACTCATATATAGCAGGACTTGGGAGGAGCATCTTCAGCATATAGAGGTAGTACTACACATCTTGAAAGAGCAACAGTTCTATGCTAATCTCTCCAAGTGTGAGTTTGGGATGACAGAGATGTTGTATTTGGGTCACATTATTGGAATGGACAGAGTGAGGATCCATGAGGAGAATATTAGGGATATCAGAGATTGGCCAGAGCCGAGGAACGTGACAGAACTTTGAGGGTTCATTGACATATGTACTTATTACAGGAAGTTTGTCAAAGGTTTCTCACAGCTTGCTGCACCCCTTACAGATTTGACGAAGAAGGGGGCATTCAGTTGGTTGGATACAATGCAATGAGCCTTTGATAGGCTCAAGGAGGTGATGAGTAGCTTCCCAGTGCTTGCATTTCCATATTTTACGCAGCCATTTGTCTTGGAGTGTGATGCGTCAGGAGAGGGTATCGACGCAGTATTGATGCAGGGAGGACACCCTACAGCCTTTAAGAGCTAGAAGCTCCTTCTGCACGAGAGGTTGTATTATATATATGACAAGGAGATGTTGGCCATTATGCATGCATTGGCCAAATTCCAGCAGTATCTGGTAGGGAGCAAGTTTAAGGTGAGGACTGATCACAACAGCCTCAGGTTATTTTTGGAGCAGAAGCAGCTACAGGAGAGGCAGCAGAAGTGGATCAGTAAGATCCAAGAATATGAATTTGACATTGAGTATGTCAAGGGTAAGAATAACGTGGTAGTAGATGCCATTTCATGTAGACCAGCCATGTTTTCTCTTATGAGCTTGGATAGAGATTGGAGGGCTCGACTTTTAGTGGAGTACTCAAAGGACAGTTTTGCATGTGAGGTGTTGGATGGACAGTTGGCAGATGATAGGTACAGGGTGGTTGATAAGATCATCTACTACAGGGATAGGATCTTCTTGACTGAGGGGTCTCAGCTTAAGAAGAAGATACTCCAGGCATCACATGATTCTCCATTGGCAGGCCATCAGGGGTTTACCAAAACCTACGGGGCCATTAGAGAGAGGTTCTCATGGAAGGGCCTCAAGGAGGACGCACTCTAGCACATCAGGGAGTGCGATGTTTGTCAGAGGAACAAGGGGTAGATGAGCCATCCCGCAGAATTGTTTCAGCCTCTTCCCATTCCGGAGGGGAAATGGGAGAGCATATCGATGGACTTCATCACAGGGTTGCCCACGGTGCAGGACAAGGATTGTATCTTTGTCGTCGTTTATCGGCTGACAAAGTATGCACACTTTTTCACCATATTTGCACATTACACAGTAGCATAGGTGGTCGAGTTGTTCTTCAGAGAGGTCTTCAGCCTGCATGGTCTTCCTAAGACCATCATCAGTGACAGGGACAACCGCTTCATGGGAAGATTTTGGCAAGAGCTTTTCCGGCTAGTGGGGATGGATTTGACACTGAGTACCAGTTATCACCCACAGACGGATGAGAAGACGGAGATAGTTAACAAGTGGCTGGAAGGCTACTTGTGTAACTATGTCAATGGGCAACAACAAGCATGGCTGAAGTGGTTGCATTTGGGGGAGTACTGCTACAACACGACACATCACATGTTCATTGGTATGTCACTATTTTATGCTTTGTACAGGTATCATTCCTTATCTTTTGCTGATGTGATGTTTGGTGCTAGCAAGGCTCCTAGAGCCAATATCTGGATCCAAGAGAGTCAAGACATCCTCTGAGCTCTCAAGGACAACATGGATACAACAGAAAACCAGCAGAAGTTGTCTGCCGATAGAGGTTGGGTGGAGAGACAATTTGAGGTAGGAGACTTGGTCTACCTACGATTACAGCCATACTGACAGTCATCGCTGAAACAGAAGGGAGATGAGAAGCTTAAGCCTCACTTTTACGGGCCATACAGGGTGATACGCAGGATTGGGCAGGTTGCATATGAGTTGGAGCTACCCCAAGGCAGCAAGATCCACAATGTTTTTCATGTATCATGCCTGAAGAAGGCGCTGGGGCAGCAGGTGACAGTGATCGAGGAGCTACCACCCACAGATGATTAGGGCATTTGGTGTTGTAGCCAAAGGATATTATTGATACTAGGGAGAGGCAGCTACGGAGCAAGACAGTCTGGGAATTCTTGGTAAGGTGGAAATTTTTTCCGGATGAGGATGCCACTTGGGAGAGTGAGAAGATTTTGCAGCATCCATCATTTCAGTTGCTTGAGGGCAAGCAAAATTTTTCCGGGGGTGACTGTAATATTCCTAATTAGAGACAACTAATTGGAATATTCGATTTTGTTCAATTTTTCCGTCTATAGTTTGTAAATAAACAAAAAGTGAGTGGAGAGGGCCTAACTCACTTAAGTGAATAAAATACCCTCCTAGTAGCACAAATTTGTGACTTAAGGGGGAGCCAAGGGGGGCCAATGTAGGCTCTAGAAGCTACTGCGCAGGAGAGGATGAGCACATGGAAAGAGAGGGAGGCTACGTTGAGGAGGTGAGCCTTAGGGTTGGAGGAAGGCCAACGTTATAAAAGAGGGAGGAGCCTTCTCATTTCATTCATTCTGTTGTTGATGATATTGAGTTGGACATTTTTTCTTCTTGAGCACGCTGGTTGTTTAGCCTGTCTGCAGCACTATTTAGTTCATTGAGTGTCTCCGGTCGGAGATCTCGCCCTTAGCCCTGGGGAACTTCAAGTACCTGCTCGAGTAAGGTTATTTCTTTAGTATTTTGTGAGAGGTTTTGGTGTTTGGGTTTTTTGCGAAGCTGGGCTTTCATAGAGACTGTGCAGTCACTGAGAGGGACGACGCAATTCATCTTGGAGGTGTTCCAGATTGGGATTTTTGCAGGAGATTGAGCCGAGATTTTGAGCAGAGGATAAACCTTTTCCGTTGGGAGGATTTTGGTGGAGTTTGAGGAGGTGTTTTAGTCATTCTCATTTAGCCTCTACACAGAGCCTTGGAGGGTAGTGTAATTCCCCAAGGGGGTATTTTCGGAGGTCGGCCATTTTTTATATGGTTTCTGGGTTTTGTCGGGATTGGTGAGTAGAGGTGGATTTTAGATTTTCAGCCCATTTTGGCAAGGGGATCAGCCTCTAGATGTCAGTCCATTCCATCAGTAGCAGCTACACGACAATTTTCTAGCAGTCAGGATGTAGTTCAGAGGGCAGCCATTTCCTGTATATTCTGAGAGTATTTCTTCACTTGCCTTGAGCAAGTTTAGGTGCCATCACTCTGATCACCTATTGTACTTCATTATATTTCTTAGTTTAATAAAATGGCTTAGCATTTCCACTCTATATTTCTGGATGAGTTGCCATACATTCTATCTATGTTATTATATGTCTGCTGCATTTTTATTTTTATATATTCTTGAGAATTCTAGTTCTATACCACTTGGTGTGTTTATCTTTCACTCTTAGACAGAGTCTGGAAAGGGCCAGGTAGCCTTCGAATTTCGTCCCCTTTTCAGAGGCAGCATATCCGGTGAATGCCCTCCCATTCTATCTCTGGTTGGAGTTTGCCGTGTTTTAGAGATATCCCCAAAACAGGATATTACAATTGTAATGATTAAATTGTATGACAATTCTTTATTCTCTATCTACAACAATTGATTCATGACAAGTCAAGATTAAACTGTTTAACTCATCATGGATTATGGAATTTATTGACACTCTGCCATTATCAACTACAAAAGGTAAAAGTAGTGGCATTTAGGCTTGCACACTTTCATGTTTTATTCATATTTTTCTTTTGGGGTCTATTTTTTTTTCAAAGTCCTTTGATTGTTCTTTTAGGACTTTTTACCCTCTTTTTGATTTTTTAATTTTTTTTTAGTTTTTTACTGAATATGGGAATACAACTTGTAGAAGGCAAAGTATGTACATATTTACAAGATTATCATCAGTCAATTAAAAATTATGAATCCTATATTTATAGGTTGCTAACAAGATGAATGGCTCACAAACTCATTAAGAGGTCATTTGCTGCACATAGGAACAATTATGCTTCAAAGTATGTTTTTGACCAAATGGATATGAATTTGACAAACATGAAAGAGGTTTTTGTCAATAATATAAAAAGGAGCAAAAAATTCCTTAATTTTATACACATGTGTTATGATTTTGGATAAATGTCCAAAATATAGTTGCTACAGGAGAATTTCTATACTACTGGAGTACTCTTGGGAAAATACATTTTTCTCTATCATGGAGTGTCCAAATGACTTTATTGATGAGTCAAATGATAACGAGAAAGAAATAGACTGAAATGAGCTATCATGAGCTCAATTTAAAGTTCAAGAAGGCCTCAAAAAGTGTTCTTCAATCTCACACTATGCTTTTCATTCTGGTGCTGCTCTTTTTGACCACTCTTGGGAGAATTGATTTTTGAGGGGCTATACTTGATCATTTTTAGTTCTTGAGGGGTCCATTATGTAGCAGACATAGATATATTTCCAATGAGATATCATGAGCTCAATTTGGAGTTCAATAAGGCCTCCAAAAGTGGTCTGCAATCTCACGCTATGCTTTTTCTTTTGGCACTATGCTTTTTGACCAGTTTTGGGAAAAGTGGTTTTTAAGGGGCTTAACTCCATCATTTTCACTGCTTAAGGACATTTTGGAAAATTATACAGGAACATATTTACAATGAGATATCTTGAGATCAATTTGGAATTTATAAATGCATTCAAAAATATTCTTGAAGGTCACGCTGCGCTTTTCTCAATGGCACACTGCGCCTTTTGCACTCACGCTACACTTTTTATAGTTTGCCTGTCATCTTCAGAATTTCAAGTTTTTCTAAGTTGGTTGAAAAATTGCATGAAATTTTACTGATTTAAATGTGTAAATAAAATGTAATATGTCTATTATAGTCCCTTAAGGTAAACACATCAAGTAAAATTGTATTTTTGGGTCAAGTGAATCAGTTTCACCAAGATAGGGAGAGTTTGTTGATCTCCCAAGTCAATAGGATTCTAGTTGAGGATTTTGGGGAACAACTACACAAGTCATGGATTCGAACCATGAGAGTGTGAGAAGTGTGTTTTGGTATATATATTTCATTTTCCTTATCATTGCAAGGGTTGGATGTTGTGGAATTTATCTTTGAGTACTAGTGTATTTAGTGATTTTTGGCAGGAACTAATAGACATAGTTTGTTGCTATTGTGGTGGGATTCATGTGGTATGTGTTTTAGAAATGTTTCCTCTTCTATTTTCATATTTTTGAAATTATTTTACCTTAATATTAATTTCCATGTCTTATGTGATTGATTTCTAAGTCTGATAAGCATAATTCATTGTTTTCAATGCTCTATTTTGGAGACGTTATCACAGTTATGTTTCAATTTATTTTGATATAAATGAATTCATGATTCCCATGCTCGTTTTGAAACCCTACCAGTATATCATACTCACCAAGATACCTTAAATTTATAAAGTGTGTGCCTACCTTGCCCAATTACATCTCTGCAAGTCTGATTTTCAGTTCCCTAACCTAGTTTTTCCTAGACGTAATTCACCATCCAACAAACCTTCAAAATCAATCAAACCCTAGAGCCTGGTATACCTAGCCTAAAATATTAATTATCCAGTAAATTTTATTGTGATCCTATTGAGAGATCCCTCTTAGCCTAGTAGTTCTATCTACTAGGTCAAAGTGGTTTGTGGTTACCTTAGCTGGTCTCCTTCTCATCCTTCGGAGATCTGGTGGAGTGCTAACATCTTGGCGACCATACTGGGGAACAAAGTGACTAATATTTCCTGGGAAAGAAAGATAAGGATCATATCTGATTAATAATGGTGGATAGTGATCATACACAAAGAAGGCTATCCATCATTCACTTGGCAACTCCAGTGTCGAAGAATCCAAAGGTTCAAAATTTTCATGGAGACTCCACTTTTCAAGAACCGATAGTCTGAAGAACTTCTTGGTGACTTCATTTTTTCAATATGGATTCAACTGCTCGAAGGTATTCTCCTATGAATTGTAACCAAATTCCAAGTTTTCCAAACCATATTCCTTCTGTAGAATGGAAAAATTATCTCCCAAAGTTCAAAGATGAGAAAGGAGATGATGCTGCTCTGCATCTCGTTAAATTTCACATGCATGCACACAAGTTGAGTGTTCAATTTTCTGAATATTGTATGATGAATATGGTCATGGCCACCTTGGAGGAACAAGAAATATCATGGTATGATGGTTTGCTACCTAGTTGTATTTATTCACTTGTTGATTTTCATATGATGTTTTATGAAAATTTTAAAGAAGAACATCCATCTTTGCTACTGGTAAAAAATTGTTGCAAGAATTTTCAAGGTTTTATCATCATTTGGAAAGTGTTTGTGGTGATGAAGAATTGAGGGATGAGGAAATTCAAGAGGTATTTCCTGAAATTACCTTCTAACAACATGAGAAAGAATAAGATTCTAGCTTTCATTCAGTTAAGGAAAATTTCAAGCAAACCATCTTTGCCTTGACTAAAGAGAATTCCAAAAAACCATCAGCTGGTGAAGATAAAGTTGTTTCCACTTCAACATATGAAGATGATAAACAATGTATTCAAATTGTAGAGGACCAAAACATTGAGGACTGTCATTCAAATATTTCTTCTCATGTTTCATGTATTGAATTTTTGTTTCAAGAATAAATTTTCTCACCTACTTGTTCATAATTTTTTGAAGACCAAGAACACACTCTCATTGAGGTACATTATGAAGATAGATCAGATTCAAGAGAAAAAGGTACCTTGTTTCTTCTAGATCAGCAAGAGGTAAATTTTCATGTTTTTCTGGATCTAGTGGCAATTTTTTTGCAATCAATAGCAATGATATCTTTTCTTGAATTTAGGGATCATGAGGAAATGTTCAATAGACACTTGGAGTAGCCTAGTTTTTGTTTTTTCTGCCTGCTCAAGGAAAGTGAGAGAAAAACTCAAGTAAGTAGCCATATGTTGGACTGGTTGCACTGGAAGGATAAATTCACATGATTTTACATATGTCTTTAGTAGGCAGGTGGTTGTAATTAGGATTTGAAGCCATCAAGTCTTTGTGATATGATGCATCAATAAGTTTTGTAAGTTTTTATTTCAGTGAGATTCAGTCAGTTTATAATGTCAATTTTTCAGTATTCAGTTTGGTTTTTAACTTTTGACTCCATGCCCAATGGTTAGGATACCTGGTCTATGGTTTTCTTGACACCTCCAATGATTTTCTATCCCTATCTAGAGCTAATGTTAGTGTCAGTCCTTACATCCTGTCACCGGTGATCAAATGTGCTCTTACCAAGTGTGTTGATTGGGCCCTTTTGCAAATTTTTGTAGTTTAAACTAGGGTTTCAATAAAAAAATTTGGTTACTCGTTAGTGTGTCTAGGTTTCCAATTAATACTTTACAAAATCTCCATATTTTGGTCACTGTCATCATACATTTGGATTTTCCATCCCTATAAAGTGTTATGGTCCTCTCAGTGTCAGTATCATGGTTGTCATTCAGTTCATTATTCATCCATTAGATCACTAGGTTTTCACTCATTTCCTAAATATTTAGTTTTCCCAAACTCCAGTACACTCCCTAAATCCCTTACAGTACCTCACACTCTATCCCTAAACTTCTACACTCAAAACTTAGTTCCTACAACATCATCACTATTCTATGCTGCATTTTTGGGCGGTTTAGGGTTTGGGAGTGCCTTTTAATTCTCTACACTAATCCATATAATATTTTCATCATTACACCCCCCCCCCCCCAAGTCTCCTAACACTCTCCCCTATAGTCCATATACCTCCTTTAACATTTTCCCTTGCCCATTCCTCTCATTTACCTCACTTTCCCACAAACCCTGGCATATTGCTGCACTTTTGACGCCTTCCTTGGTTAGGTGTTTTTACATTTTGGACGCCTAACCCTCACTAATTTCATAAAATTATACTTCCCTACACTCCCTAACATATATCCCTACCCCTTAAAATTTTCCAAATAATTTAGAAGCCCTCTAACCCCTTCATATCCCTCCATTCCTAAAACTGCCCCAAAATCCCCTGTTTTCCCAAGAGAAAACCCTAATTCTTTCTCCTAGTACGATAGGATTTCACCATGGAAGAAGAGAACACATACACTGACAAGAATAAATACAATAATGGAGGACATGCCTCAAGGGTTGTGCCATCTAACATCAAAGATATGAATGCCTCACAAACTCATCAAGATGTCATTTGCTGCACATAGGCACAATTATGATTAAAAGTATGTTTCTGACCAAATGGTGATGATTTTGAAAAAAATGAAAGAGGATTTTGTCAATAATATAAGAAGGAACAAAAAATTCCTTCAGTTTATACACAAGTGTTATTATTTGGGATAAATTTCCAAAATGTAGTTGCTATAGGAGAGTTGCTATACTTTTGGACTACTCTTGGGAAAATGAAATGTTCTCTATCATGGAATGTCCAAATGACTTTCTGGATGCATCAACTGATAACTAGATAGAATGGGCTTTCCAATGAGATATCATGAGCTCAATTTGGAGTTCAAGAAGGCTTCCAAAAGTGGTATTAAATATCACACTGCGATTTTCCTTCTAGCGCTGCGCTTTTTGAGGTAAATTTTCATGCTTTTTGACTAGATGAAAATGCAAATGAAAATGATTCGAAGGTGTGATAGCTGTCAGCAGATCGGAAAACCTAGGAAAGTATATGAAATTCCCCTTCAACCCCAGATAGTCCTTGAACCATTTGAGAAATTGGCCATCGATTTCGTTGTACCCTTTAACCCACCTTCTCATCAGAAAGCTTACATCCTAGTTTGTACTGACTATGTAACCAAATGGGTGGAAGCTAGAGAAGTCATGAGAGCAATAGAGAAAGTAGTGGAAGATTTCCTTTTTGAAGAAATCTTTGCTCGGTACGAGACTCCCAGAGAAATTGTATCACACGGAGGATCACAGTTCACATCCCATATGATAGAGAAAGTGATGCAGAAATACGGAGTCAAACATAGAATAAAAACCCCCTATCATCCACAGGAGAATGGATAAGTAGAGAGTAAAAACAAGGTATTGGAAAATATCTTGACAAAGACAGTAGCAAGTCATCGCCAATATTGGGCACAAAAACTTCCAGAAGCTTTATGGGCCTATAGAACAACATGGCAGAACACAACGAGGTTTTCTCCATTTGAATTAGTTTATGGGAAATCCCCCTTGTTTCCGGTAGAATTTGAAATTAGCACACTCAGAAAATCTCTGGAAGTAGGTTTATATCTATCAGAAGCACAAAAAAACCGACTGGAGTAGCTGATTGAGTTAGATGAGATTCGATCAGTAGCTATCTAGAGAACTATTGCTGTTCAACAACAGAGAATGAAATGGAATGATAAATTCATCAAAACTAAGGTGTTTCATGAAGGGGATTGGGCGTTACTGTATGACTCCCAATTTAAGGATTTCAAAGGCAAGCTTCGCACTCGCTGGATGGGACCATATCAAGTGGATGCAGTGCTCAACAATGGGACAGTTAGAGTAATTACAATTGATGAGAATCAGACCAAGTTTGTGGTGAATGGAAACCGTCTAAAATTATACCAGCGTACAGCTTCTAAAGATGCCTTTGTTAAAATACTTTTAGATTCAGCTGATCTAATGGTTATTGCAATAGAAGACACTCTCACTCTTCCTTTTACAAAAAAAAAAATAACGATAAAATGTGGTTATTACTTACTTGTTTGTATTTTGCAGGAATAATAAAGAAATATGGCCAAGAGGAAAGTAACATTCGGTGTGTTACTCCATCAGTGCTATTACAGAGATATTTTGTTTCACTGATGCTGATATTCTGCAACTACTGCTACTCCGTAACTACTGTTACTCCATAGTTGTTGTTACTCCGTAGCCGCCGTTACTCTGAAGTTGCTGCTACACTGCTGATGCTGTTACTCCGAAGTTGTTGCTACACTGTCGATGTTGTTATTTTGAAGTTGCTGCTACACTGCCGATGCTGTTACTTTGGAGTTGCTGCTACACTGTCAATGTTGTTACTCTGAAGTTGCTGCTACACTGTCGATGCTGTTACTTTGAAGTTGCTACTACACTGAAGTTGCTGTTACACTGCAGTTGCTATTACTCCGCAATTTCTGTTACTCTGCAACTTCCGTTACTCCGTAGCTGCCGTTACTCCATAGCTACCGTTACTTCGTAGCTGTTGTTACTCCGTAGTTGCCATTACTCACTATTTCTGTTACTCACTGTTCATGTTATTCACTGACGTCATTATCTGCTATGCTGTTACTACGACGAAGATTTTTGTTGTTACTCCAATTTAAGGTAAGTCCACAGGTACATCTCCATTGATTTTATGGATTTAATTAAATATTCCAAAAGGATGGTCAAACGTGCCAAGAATGGCTGTCATTTAGTTGGGGGGAGGGAACTGTCATAATGAATGACGGCGTACTTTGTAAAGGTATTTATGACACATGATTCTCACCAAACCCAATTTAATGATTTCAAGTACATTGTAATTATACTGTATGAGTTCGAATGCGTACTCGTATGCACAAAAGTCATATTAGTCACATCCCAACATGCCACATTAAATCCTGAGAATATCTAACAGTACTACCATAATCTGTCATTACTTCCAAAGCATAATAGTACTGTTTATCCATTATATTCGAAAGTGGCCATGACGTTATTTCAGTTACTAACAGTTTGGAGCCCTATCACTCCCCCCTACTAGCTAACTGTAGTTGTCATGTTGACTTCATGTTGTGTAGCTTAATCCGTCTTGCGGACAAGACCGATCTCTCTAGTACTAAAAGTAACTAGCAACAAATATCCAATTATACTAATCTCTCTCTAAGCATATAAGATTCATAAAAACACTATATAGGTGTAAGGCCTACCTTATGTCTAGCGCTTGCTTGATCTCGTTGAAGTACTTCCCGTGCACTTGAAAGAACGTTCCTCGTGAATCTGTAGTCACAAACAAGCAAAAAGATTACACAGCACCTGTATAGACATTATTATAAACCATGCTCATCATAATGATCAAGGAATTTATGAAATAAACCATAAATAGACAGTTTAATGAGAGAAATGAGTATATTTGTATTAACTTCAAATAAAGAAAACCTTTACAACCTGTGCCTTGATGTCGTGCAGGTCTTCCCGAGGTCTGAAGCAGGAATCTCTTCTAATTTGACAAGCATTGCACTCTTTGAACCAAGACAAATAGAGATGAGTGATTTAACCTCACAGAAAGTCTTAGTTAACTGAGTCTGAATCTAAACAACATTTAACTTCAAATATCTTAAGCTTGAACTCCCTTTGAGGCTACCCAAGGCCTATTTTTATAGTGGAAAAGAGGAGGTTTTCCGTTCCAAATATGAAGGGATAGAATCCTCCTTCAAAGGGATTAGCTCCTTACATCAAGGGGTTAGCTCCATCAAGTGAGGGATGCATGAACCTTCTCAAAGCGTATCCATTCCCGAAAATTCCCATATAGAATATTCTAGAATTCATCTGAAATCCACTTTTTATCTTTACTTTCTCACCTTTTTGAGTTTTACAGAGGTCCGCACCCATAACACAAAGAACGTGCGGTATGGTTCCGCAGGAAAGCTTAACATTAGGTGCGGGACCGCAGGAAATGAATAGAGAAAGTGCGATACCAATGTTTAGGGGATTTTTAGGAACTTTTCTTTGATTTTAAAAGCTTGACATGAGGAGCTGATATGTTAGACTTGCAAAAGGAGGAAGTATGAGTAATAATGAGCTCATACTCATAGTAAAATGTCAGGATGACAGTTTTTAGTGTAACAAATTGCCCCCTAAAGTACAAAGTCTGGAATAGATGAAGTTGAAGTCTGTCATATATGAAGAGTGCAGTACTTTATCATTTCAAAGATCATCCTGTGGACACCCCAGTCGGAACCTGTAAAAACATTCAATGCAAAATATATACATATATATGTCATCATTGAGGTAGGCATTCCCATACTCATATTAAAACTAACTAGAAACTAACTCAAATCATTCTGATACAGGAATGATTTTGAATACATCATAGTACAAATATATGTAGACACAGTATGGACGCAACCATCTATTTATAAATAGTCTACTGTATAGATGACAACAAAATTCCTCGCAGCCTGGATGGTGGAAACTAGATCCAGGGTCTTGATTTCCACATCTCGAACTAGTACGATTCTATCCATGTGAATAAATGTGTTGAAGTCGAACATGGTAGAAACCACTTGATTACCAGTCAATGATGTGAACTATTAACAAGTGTGAGAGAAACCACCAGTAATGTCAATGGCTCTCAAAGTACTCAGTACAATCCATGAAATGTGAATGAATGAGCTGAAGTCGAACATGTCACGGAATCATTCGATCGAAGGTCGATGATGCAACCTATCGTCGAAGGCGAGAAACCTGCCATTGAGGCATGTAGATTTCAAGGTACTGACAATTTCTGGATCAACTTCCTAGATAATGTGCTGATGTCGATAGAAAGTGATCTGTCGTAGGCAAGCCCACAACACGAAATCATAGATCAAGTCTTGAAAATATATTGGCAAGGACTGACTCAGGGATGGTAAAAAATGGATGACAGATATTTTGCAGATGAATGGTTTATTTGAACTGTTCTCTTGAACACATAACGACACTGCAGATGGCTTGGTAACAATTGACCCAAAGCTAATACCTAGAAACCGGCTGAAGACTTTCAATGTGGTTTGATTAACTGTTCGGTAAAGGATTTCCCAACCCAGGTGAATGAAAGTGTCGTGTTCAAGAGTGGTTGACTGAATTTTCAAAAAATTTAAAATACAACAAACACGCCCATTTTTCTCTCTTTTTCCCCCACCATTTCTGGCAAGTACCTATTTATTTTTGACAAGCTTGAGGAGGATAACATTTGCTTGGTTATAAGCTCATCCTTCGGATGAGTCCAACTTAGTTTGAAATTCAAACCCTAAGAAGGAGTGGTTTGTTCCTGTTAAAAATTAAACAGGTCCTTTACTGTTAAGTTTTAACGAGTCTAGTATAGGAGAAACTCGGTGTTTTTCAGTTTTAGGGAGTCAGAAGAAAAACTTAAGAAAACTTCGTGGGTGTAATTTTTCATAAATTTAGTCTCTCAAGCCCGAAAAAGGATAAAATAATGAGGGAGAGAACTCTATTGACCGTATTTAGTCAACGTATACCTTTTTCGTAAATAGTCCATTTCAGTCCGTAAAAGGGGTAAACTTATACTGAAGGGGCGACTGTTCATTTACTTTAACAAGTTCGAATAGTCAAGTACTCGGCAATCTTTTCATATTTAGAGAGTCTGAAAAGGGCTTAAAAGAGGACTCCAAGGTTTCGCTTTTTCGTAAAATGTTTGAAAGAGTCCGAAAAAGTGATAAAAGTATGCTCTTTTGTTGAAAAACGATCAGTTCACCTGAAAAATCCAGTTTCTGCACAAAAACTTGAAACATTACACATACCTGTTTTAAGATAAGTAAAAATTCTTTCAAAAATACCCTTTTTAAAGTGAAAAATAAATAAATTAAAAATTCATCCATTCGAAAAAACTTATAAAAAGGACTTTTTCAACTTCATTTTTACCGTTCAGTTTCAGAGTGAAAAGTAAAAAGCTTTTGGGTAAGAAAGTTCCTGTGAAGATTCTGGAAAATTCGTCCATTGGAATCGAGAACCGTCAGTCCCAGGTAATCCACAACCTCTCTATCTTGTTTTTCATCCATTTCAAATTTGTTTTTAGGCTTTAGTTTGAATTTTTGGGGCAAAAAAAAGTTTGAAAATGCGCCCGCGGGGTCCATAGGTGGGACACATGTTACCTGCGGACCCCGAATTTTTCCTATAAGGAAAAAGTCGTGGGTTCCGTACCTGGCACACAACCCGCGTGCGGACCTACGCTCTGTTTACAAAGAGTGGGTGCGGTACCCACGCGGTTGGATTTAAAACATTGATTTATCATTTGTTTGCGAAAAATTTTCAAATAAGATTATTCTAACTTGCCTTTTTTTGTATTGTAGGATTGACAAGATGCTGATCTGGCGAGAACATGAGCATGAGGAAGTGGATGAAGCCGTAATACTTCATTTTCCCACACAACGGGCATTAAAAGCATGTGGCTTGTACAAATTTTGGGCCATCTCAGGCATGAGGGCACAAGTAGAACTCTTGACATGGTTGGTGAACAGATGGAATGTGGAGGACCAGTGCTTCTTCATTGGTGGCCACCGGCTCAAAATTGAGTTGGAGGATATATATTTATTGACTGGTTTGTCCAAGAGGGGCAAACAAGTTTCTTTGTTTGGGACTAGGCCAGGTGGCCAGTCTGTTGCTAGTCTCCAACTAGAATTCTGAAATGACCAAGAAAATCCTTGGGACAAACGGATTGACATAAAACACATCATCCATCCTGAATTGAAAGTTATTGCTTTTAATGTTACCAAACTGTGTGGGAGTGCTGCGCTTCATGTAGCTACTGGTTCCCAAATGCGTATTGCCGTGGACTGTTTTCGCGGCACCATCTTTAACTGGTGTGAAGCTGTGTTGGCCAATGTAAAAGGCCAATTAACCAGAGAAAAAAATGGGAAACTGAATAACTTTGGATACGGATCCATTGTTGTTTCTTTTGCTTTGGAGAGGATCCCCATGTTATCTCCACAGAGTATTGCTATTGATGCCGGTCGACCTCGAGAACTGAGATTGGTTCGTTGGTCCGCGTTGATGGCTTGTCATGCTATTGAGGGTACTGAGATTGTGCGATTTCCTTCTTCATATTTTCGTTGGCTAGATCGCCAAATTTTTGTGATAGAGGATTTTCCATATGCCGGGATAGATTTCCGTGGTGATAGAGAGATGGCTCTCCCAGCAGGGGAACAGTGGGATGAGTCAGGTATAATCATTTTTCAACGTTTGCTAAATTCTAATTTTTTAAAATTTTTTACTGTCTTTGAAAACTAATAACCAAAAGTTTTTTTAATACAGATGTGGGTCCACAAAGACTAGCTCATCTTCAACCTTACGAAAGAATACAACCAGTTGCGCCCGCACCAGCCCCAGCAGGCCAATCAGCAGAGATTTTGACTGATTTAGAACATCATCTAGAGCGTTTGACTCTAGATATTCCAGAGACCAGCATAGATGACATTCCTCTCAGGTTGCAGAGATATGTGATTGGAGTTCCAGGACCTTTTAGGAGGTTCTTATGCAGGGTATCCCGAGCAGTGGTTTCTTATCGTGATCACCATCAGTGATGGGATGATCGTGTAGACTCATATTTTTGACTTTTGTATTATCATTTTTGCCGATCATAAGGTGTTTCCAACCTATGATCGAAGACGATGTATATTTTTTGAAAACACTCCTATACTATAATATATCACTATTTTGACGGCTATCTGTGTACATATGTGAATGTTGTTTGTTTTACTGCTTTGATTATTGCAAATTTCTATTTATCATACTAGAAGCAATTTAATCTGCTCATGTATTTAAATGTCTTGGAATATGCTGATATTCAATGTAATCAAATTCACGTTCCAAGAGACGAACTCTCAAAAAAAACTGTAACAATACTGGATTTCTAATGGTATAAACCCTGTTAAGCTGTAATACAACAAGTTCAGAATCCAACCTTACAATCAAACTCTGAATTCCAAATGATATGGATTCAGACAATAACTCAATCACTGCACTATACTCGGTAATGTTATTTGTTGTTTGACCAAGGCTTACCCCATGCATGGATACTAACTCATCAGAGGGTGAATAGATAACCCAAGCTGCGGAAGAAATGTTCCGTGTACTACGACAAGCACCATCAGCAAAACCAATGTAGGTTTGAAGAGACGTCGACATCTACAATATCAAGAGTAAAACTCAGATAAGCAGGAATAGTGACAAAAACACACTTCTAAACTAGGCACACTTTTCTAATCTAAAACACACCAGCAGTAAAGAAATCTAAACTAACAAAATCTCCACACCACATTAAGCATAATATCGCTTTAGATAAAGCCCATTTCTGGGTTTATCCAAAGGGACACCGTCAAAATCTATCAACTCATAGGCCCCTTTTGCTAACTTTCATTTAACAATATAAGGACCATGACACATAGGCACGAATTTTCTAGCTCCTAGCTTGTCGTTAGCTTGATCATAAAGTAAAACTAGGTCTCCTTCTGAAAAATTTCGAGGGGTTACATTTCTATCATACTGAACTTTTATCCTTTTAACATGAGCCTCGTTTGCTATTGCAGCATTTCGTCGATTCTCATCTAATTGGGCTAAGTACAAGAAAATGTTTTCCTCTTCAGACGTAGCTGGAAGTAATTCTACGGCTAATTTTAGTGACGGTATTTCGCATTCAATCGGCAACACAGCTTCCAAACCGTAAACCAGTTGAAAAGGAGTGAAACCCGTTGATGTTTTGACTGAGGTTCGATATGCCCAAAGTGTTGAAAATAACATGGAATGCCAATTCGTCTTGTGAATACCGATGATTTGTTTAATCATGGTGACTAAAACTTTGTTAATGGCTTCAACTAGACCATTGGCTTGCGGATAATACAAAGTGGAACTATCGTGGCGCAAGCCAAGCTGGTCTGTCAGTTCAGTCATCATGACATTCCGAAAATGACTTCCATGATCCGTAATAATAGCTTGAGGAACACCGAACCTAGTAATTATGTGATTAAATACGAAAGTTGCAGCAGTCTTGCCGTTAGCTGAAAATGTATGCATCGCCTCGGCCCATTTTGTAAAATAATCTACTGCTAAGATAATATAAGCATGCCCCCCGGTCGAGTGAGGGTTACATGTAATAAAATCGATACCCCATTTCACGAAAGGACCAACAGCAATTATAGGGTGAAGAGGAGCGGGTGGCGCGCGCATTTTCCGATAAAAAATTTAACAATTGTGGAATTTCTGAACCGCATAAATGCAATCTTTGAACAACTTTGGCCAGAAATAACCTGCACGCAATATCTTTTGGGCTGTGGCGTACCCAGACATATGACCACCACATGCTCCAAAATGGCAATCATTTAACACCTTTTCAGCTTCTTCATGAGTTAGACAATGTCGGAAAACAGAATCTGCTCCACGTCGATAAAGTGTATCACCAATGATATTATATTATTGGGATTGGAAGCATATTTTCCGTCGCTGAGTTCGTGAAATGTCAGGCCGAAAAGATTGGGTTTGGAGATAAACAATAATATCTCCATACCATGGATCAAGTGTACTGATGAGAAACAAATATTCGTCCGCAATGGACTCTTCTGCCACTATTTCAGTATCAGTAGAGGGGAAATCACTCATCAGTTCTGCAAATACCAAAGATTTCTTTGCCTTGGATTTTTCAAATTCCAAGTCAAATTCCTGTAGGATAACTATCCATTTGGAATATTTCCCCCCTAGCAATTTTTTGGTCAAAATATACATCATAGGGTTGCAATTAGAAATTACCATGGTTTTACGTAACAAGATGTAATGTCTAAAATGTTGAACAGCTTGAACAGCTGCCAAGGCCAATTTCTCCACATGTGTGTATTTGATTTCAGTTGGATGCAGATTTCGACTAAGATAATAAATCACATGTTCATTGTGAGATTCATCTTCCTAAACTAGTACCATCCCAATAGTGGAATGAGAAGCAGCGAGGTACAAAATGTAATCTTGGTTGTAGTTGGGAGGATGCAATAACGGTGCATGGGTCAACGCGTGTTTAAGTGCATCAAAAGATCGATCAACGATCTCGTCCCAAAAGAACAGAATGTCCTGTTTCAACAACCGGGTAAAACCCTTTGTAAGCTCGGCATAGTTAGGAATAAATCTACGTAAAAAGTTTGCTTTCCCCTGCAAACTTTGGAGTTGGCGTAAAGTCGAAGGAGGAGGCAATTTAACGATGGATTCAACCTTCGATGGATTGACGCGAATACCTGCTTTCGAGACAACAAATCCCAGTAATCGACCCGATTCTATGCAGAAAACACATTTATGCGGATTCAGCCTTATCCGATAATGCCTATATCTCATAAAAATTGCTCGTAAATGAGTGGGATGGTCGGCCCTACGTAATGAATGAGCAGGTAAATCATCGAGATATGGCTGGACAATGTGCTTAATGTCATGAAATGCATAAGACATAGCCCATTGAAAAGTTGCTCCAGCGTTCTTTAGTCCAAAAGGTAATTTACAATAAGCAAACGTCCCCCATGGACAAATAAAAGTTGTTTTCGGTTTATCAGTAGGGAGTATGTTTATTTGATTGTAGCCGGAAAATCCATCCATGAAGGGAAACAATTCACCTCCAGCACAATAATCTATTATTTGATCGATATAGGGAGTTGGATAATTATCTTTTGGACACGCTCGATTAATATCCCTATAATCGATACATACTCTTATCGTTCCTTGTTTTTTAGTCACAGGAACAATATTCGATACCCAATCCGTTAAGGGAATTGGATAAATGAATCCTGCATGAAGTAATTTTTCAACTTCTGCTTTTATAGCAGCAGCTTTTCTAGGATGAATTTGACGTAATCGTTGACGAACAGGTTTAGCATCCGGGTAAGTCTTAATTTCATGAACTACGATCGATGGATCAATTCCTGGCATTTCTTCATAAGACCAGGCAAACACGTCACGGAATTCTTGAAATAGGGCTTTATAAGTATGAATTTCTTCATCTGTACAACAAGCACCTATATGAATGTTTTCAATTATTCCTGGTTTTACTGAAATGTCAATTGGAACCGTTCGAGATATATTCTCCAAATTTAACTCAAAATCAGGATTTTGCAAAGGATTCTGCAGTTCTTTAACATATTCAGCAGTAAAAATTGAAGAGAAATCATTTTCAAAATGATCTAGCTCAGGTAAAAATGAAGATTGATGATGTAGATCTTCCCATGGTAAGTCATCAACAGACAAAAATTCACGAATTTGCTCATCTGTATGAACAAGTTCAGGAAATGTTGTTGTAACTGAACTAGATATAGATAGTGATTCCTCTTGGATCCCATTCATTGGATCAACTGCGGTTGAAAAGAGGTCGGAAAAAAACTGTACAGCCTGGTACGCAATTTCAAATGGACTCAAAGGCATCATGCCATCAAATGAATCTATCTCGGATTCGGAAGGTACGATCCAAGGATCATCAAACATAATAGTGTCTGATGAAATCATGTGAATATTTGCAGTAGAAGGTGATACGTTAGGAGGAGGAAAGGAAAAAGTTCCTAGTAAACTAGAATCTTTAATCAAACCTACTCCAACATCCTTATAAGGGATAGCCGTTTTACCAACATGCTGGATTGTTTCTGTAGAGGCTGGGTCAGACGAAAAATAAGTTAACTAATCTATTGTCACGATATTTCCTTGATATGGGAATTTTATGAGTCGAAAGACCGAAGAAACAACAGCAGTCATAGCATAGGACCAACTACAACCCAGAAGAAGGTTGTAATTTAGAGGGGCATCAACCAATTCCACATCTAGATTAATGATTTTACCTTCGACCCCTATGGGTAAATCCTGAAAAATACCAAAAGGTTGAAAACCTCGACCATCAAAAGCCTTTAGAATTGTCGGGGATTGTTTAAGTGTAGGAGATCCAAGTGATTTCCAACACTAAATTGACATAATACACGTTGAAGCTCCCTCATCAATCACAGTCCGAAAGATTGGTCTGTTTTTTACTAACACTGGAATCTGGAAAGCCATTTGGTGAGGAAGATGTGGTGTACTATTTTCTAAATCAAAGATTATAAGGTTAGAATCCTGAACATCGACAGCTCCTATGGCAGACAATAATAATTTACGCTGTGCTGGACACGATTGCAGCACTTCCAAAGCCGACATTGCTGAAGGAGAAACGACTAAGTCTTCAACAATGTTGTAATTCTGAGCAGCTCTCGCATGTGGATTGAAAGCTGATTTACGAAGAACACCTTTAGCAGGCGGTTTGATTATCAAGTCTGGATTTTGTTTCTCGATCTGTAGCGGACCGGAAACAGGAGGAGTTGTAGTTGATGTATTTGCATTGGAAGACTCTGCTTCTTTGCCATCAACAGGATTCTTAGAACCGTAATCTTGCGATCGCGTCGCAACCCTTACATGAGACATCATCATAATAGGCTCTTCTAAAGTAGTCAAGGAAGAACCAATCATCTTACTATCTTGAATTGGAAAAGGATCCTTCAAGACAGCAGGTTGTTGCGATCCTTTAACGAATTTCGTAACTTCGTCTCGATATGGACATTATTTCGTGAAATGATCTTGTTCACAAATGAAACAAGGATAGCGAGGTTTACGTTTTTCGTCATTGGATTCATCTTTATCAGTTTTCTCTTTCGAATTCTTTTTGTTTTTGTTCCTCCCTTTCTTTTTACCACCGGATTTTGATTTTGTTGTAGATGTTTCAATGACATGAATGTTGGCGGAAACTTCGGGAGAAGATTCTCCTTTCGGGGAATTAGGTAAAGTTATAATTGGAGAAGAGTTCTTTGATGATTTCTTCTTACTTTTATAATTGACCATACCAATCATACCGTCAGCGGCATGAGACCCTGAAGGAGCAACAACTATTTGACCTTGTTTTGGAAGGTCTGGGATTTTTTCATGTAGAGTACCTGACTGCGTATAAACGAGGTCAAGGTACTGAGCTTGAGAAATTACCTACTCTTCAGTAACAACACCAGCCTTAGCTACATCTTCAGTGATCTTGGGTAACAATGATTTAACAAACCATTCTGCCAAAATTTGATCCAGAATATAAACTTTCACCAAACGTCTTCTACGTCGCCATTCATGAATATGATCAGAAATATACGTGGATGTAGATTGTTTTAGCGAAGTTAATAATTCTGTGCCGTTGTCGTATCTGACAGGCAACTGAAAATGAGTCAAGAAAGCTGTTGCTAACTGACTGAAATTATGAAACGAGCTGCGTGGTAACTCAATGTACCATTTGGCAGCAAGACCTATAAGGGTTCTTTGGAAAATACGTAAGCGAATTGAATCATCAATGATTGAATTAGATGCACACCAAAGGTGATAAGTCATAACATGATTCGATGGATCCTCTCCTGACTTACCTTCGAATTTTGGTATATCACTGGGCAACTTATGAGGCATTGGCGGTCAGTTTTGATAATAAAAAATTGGATCATTTGTAAGGCGCGTCAAATCAGGTAAGTCCAAAGTTGCGATAAACGGTAGTTGACGGTTAGGGTCGCGAAAATCTTGAGAAGCCAAAGCAGATCCGGGAGGTGGATACCCAGGATAACTAGGAATCGGATTTGCATTAGGTATTGTGTAACCTCCCGGATAACCAGGATGAACCAGACCATACTGAGGTTGTTGATAAGTATAAACAGGGTATGGTTGATACTGATAGCTTGGATTCTGCACATAGGGACCGAATTGCGGCTATCCCTGGTACGGTTGATACGTAAATTGAGGTTGACTTGTAACAACTGTACTTGTACCGGCTTGTCCTGCAGGCATCTGAACTGTAGTCTGAATGGAAGGTCCTGACTGAGGTACAGAGACTTGAGGTATTTCCATGGATACAGGGATAGAAGAAGTCGGTGTTACAGATACTTCAGAAACAGGTGTGACAGGTTGAACATACGTTGCAGCAGTTACAGCTGTAATGCCCTCCGCAGATCCCCTCATGGAACTCGGTTATGATATTCCCTACCTCCCCTTCGATGAGACATAACAGCAGTATGCCTGACGGATCTCTCCAATATAACTGTCCATTAGCCACGGCGTACTTTTGAGATTTAAGCCTCAAGGCTCTGTATTTGGACTTGTCACAGCTGGGTGGGCAGCTGAGTGTCAGGAGGTATTCAACAATTTCTTTGTACCAGGGGCTAGTGAGGTACTTCATCTGTATTTTTTGAGTTTCCATTTCCACTTCTGGCCTCCCTGTCTGTTCTTGAGATGCTTCATCTGCCATCATGGATAAGTGGATGCCCAGGGCTTGGTGGTTCGATTCTGATAAAATTTTCGCTAACCTGTCCTATGTCTAACTTAGTGAGCCTTATGTCAGGTCATATTCTTGTGTCTTCGCAATCCACCGCCCCCCTTCTTGCCTTCTTTGTCTCTTTGCACTAGGATGTCCTTAGCTGCTGGTGAAGGTGCAAAAACGATCACATGTTTTTGTAAAATGTACATGCGAAAGGCCTTCGAGGGACTTTACCGAGCACCAGCTTGCTTCTCAAGTATGTTGTATTTCAGCTGCGTCATGAAGAAATTGACCAAGCGTGGGTTGTCATACCTTGTTCTTCTGTAGTAGGACCCACGCCGAGGTAGCAGAGAGTGATGCAAAAGAGAAAATCATGAAAGGTTCAGTGAAGTCAGGCTTTGCCAGCACGGGAGCCTCAGCAAACACAGTCTTGATCCTGGCAAAGGCCTGTCTTGATTCTGGTGCCCATTTTACCTCATTATCCTTCTTTAACATATCTGTGATGTGTCTAACTATTTCGGCATAGTTGGGAATAAATATTCTGAGAAAATTGATCCACCCTAGTAATACCTGTACTTCTTTCTTGTTTCTGGGGAGGGATATACCGTTTATAGCTTCCACCCTTTTAGGATCGATTTTGACCCCATATTTAGTTACTATATGTCCTAGGAGTTTACCCTCCTCTAATGCAAAGAAAGATTTTTGAGGGTTAAGAGAGAGTCCATACCTCCTGCATTTCTCAAAGGTCTTCTGCAAATGCTGAACGTGCTCGACATCATCCTTTGAAAAGACCGTTATATCATCAAGGTACACCACCAGAAACTTATCCTGTTCTCCTACAAAAGTTATGTCCATCGCTCTCTGAAAACGTAGCCCCTGCATTGATCAGTCCGAATGGCATCCTGGCATACATAAATGTTCCCCAGGGCGTGGTGAATGCTGTCTTTTTCTAGTCTTCCGGGAATACAGCCACTTGATTATAGCCCGAGAACCCATCCATCATGGACATTCTAGAGGCCCCTACCACCTTTTGCAGAATATGATCCATCTTTGGTAGTGGATAGTTGTCTTTTAGAGATGCCCTATTCAGGTTTCTGAAATCCACACACAACCTGATTTCGCCGTTCTTCTTGCGCACTGGGACTAAATTAGCCACCCATTCAGAATACCTTAACGGCACTATAATTTTGGCCTTCAGTAACTTCTTTATTTCTTGCTCAATCGATGGTAACAACAGGGGATTAATTTGCCGGAGCTTTTGCTTGTGGGGTTTTGCATCAGCTTTCAATGGAATTTTGTGCTGCATCATGCTGACATCAAAGGTTTTCAAATCTTGATACGACCAGGCAAATACGTCTTTGTAGGTTTGAAACAGCTTTTGGTACAATGGTTTATATTCATCTGGGACTTTCTTCGACAGCTTCACAATCTTTGGATCTTGTTCCGTGCCCAGATTGAGATCTTCAACCTGATTCTCAGTCACCATTTTGTTCGGCTGTAATGGGACATCATCCTTATTGAACAGCCTCTCCAAGGGTACCAGCCCTCGGGGAATGACATTTCCCTTTAGCTGTAGAAATCTATGACCGGCTATCTTCTCTTCTAGCTTGTCCCCTGGGATGTCTTCGACTTCTTCCTCTTCACAATTGTCGATCTCTGAGTTTGAAAACTCCCCTACAGTCTCCAAAAACCTCTTCACCTGCTCCTCATCTTCGAAGACCTTCCAGTGCTTGACATTATCAGGAATTGAAGGCCGGTATCTTACCTCAATTTCGTATCTCAGAAGAGGGTTCTGAGGTGGGCGGAATGTACTAGCAGCTACAGCCAAGGAGTCTGCCATTCTGTTGTGTTCCCTGGGCATAAACTGAATGTTAAATGCCAGAAAGGAATTTTCCACAAGGTCCCACACTTCGTTTCTATAGGCATTTAGCCTCGGATGCTTCGCTTGACACTGATTTCTCACCTGCCTCACCACCAACTCTGAGTCTCCCATCACCTTTAGACCTTGGATCTTCATGCTTCTTGCTGTTTGTAACCCCAATATGAGTGCCTCGTATTCAGCCACATTATTCGTGGCCTCGTATTCTAATTTGAAAGAGAGGGGGACCCATTGACCCATGGGTGAGATAAGCAACACTCCAGCCCCGTTTCCCTCTCTGGAATTGGCTCCATCAAAGTGGAGTGTCCAGATATCAGATCCACGGTCCTGCTCTGATAGCTCAGTCTTTATCTGACAAAATGTAGGTTCATGAGCATATTCCTGATCTTCCTCCAACATTAGACAGGAAAAATCTCCATCTCTACTGTAAACTGGGGAGTTTACTGAATCTCCTGCTTTTGTGACTGTCTTGACAAACCTAGTTTCTCGGTACAATCTCCTTTCTTGACCCCCAAAGACAGGGATGGTGGCGTAGGACAGATCCATCTTGATTGAACCTCCAATTCTGGTTCCCCAAGACCTAGACAACAGCATGCCGAAGCGAGCTGGGATGTCAGCTACTACGATATCCATTACCACACTCTTGGCAGGAATCTGAGCCAAGGTGACTGCTAGGTCCTTGATCATGCCCAAGCACTTCACTCTTTTGGAGTCAAAGGAGTAGAGATATTTATATGGACGGGTGATTTGGAGACCCAACTGCTCCATGACAGACAGGGGCATCAAATTGTGGGATGCTCCTGAATCCAACATACAGTTGTGTAATAGTAAATCATGGATTACTAGGGAAACATAGAAAGGAGGAGTAGAGGGGTCCAATTCCTCGACATGGGGACCAAACACTACCATAGGCCTCTCTTCTTGCAAATTAAGGCTGTCTGGAATGTGTGGGACTTCAGGAGCTGAAATGAAAGAGGAGACTTGTGACTGATATGCAGGCTGCTTCAACAATTCAGACAGAGGGACAGGGATTTTGACCTTTTCAAGTTCCTTTTGCAAACTGAAGGCAGACAAGGGCTTTTCTATCTGGACTTCCTTTTCTTTGGACTCTTTGTTTGGCAAGGCAGACTTGACTTCTTTAATGGGAACTTTATTCACATGAGACACAGCTACTTGAGAGGAGGAAGGTATGTGACTATCATCTTGCAAAAGTTGGTAAAGGGGCTTCTTACCTCTATCAGAAGATTCTTTGGTATTGGCCTCTTTCTGTGCAGGTGCTGATCTCTGGGGTGCATCTTCCTCTTCATCTTGAGTGCGGGTCCTTTTCCTGGAGGACCTGAGGTCATATTTCCTGTTGAACTGAGCTTGCATGAAATCAACAAACTGTTTGCAGTAGTCATCGATTTTTGGCTCTTCGGCATCCTCATTATCCTTCGCTTCTGAGTGAGGTTGCAACGCATCCTCCTCACTTCCTTGGACAGGGCACTCTATGTCATCGCTGTCTGAGAAAACCGGACATGTTTCATCTTGCTCATAAGAGGAGTCTTCAGGGGAAGCCTCCATTTGTCCTTCCAAGTACAAAGGGTGCGGTACTTGGTCTTGTGACTCCTTCTGCCCCCTCTGCAGTATCTGCAAGGGAGGTTTCCTGTATTGAGGGTTGAACCCTCTGTTTGGAGCATTCTGAAAGTTCTTTGGTGGAGAACTTTTGGCTTCCATCTCTAGCTTGACCAACTTGCTAGAGAGGTTCTTGATCATTTTATTCATCTCTTCGATCTTATCATTTGCTGAGTCTCTATCTTGACTTGAAGTGGACTCTTCTTCCTTGCTTCTTCTTCTGATATCATGTTCTTGCTTTACTTTGGTCTTACCAGTCGAGACAAAGTTTGCTTCTATTTCCAATGCATCAGTCTGTGCATCATCAAGAGAGGCTGGCTTTCTCTCCCTTAGAGAGAAGCCAAACTCGGAATCAAATGCTGCTACAAAAACGACCTTGGCAGCGGTCTGATGGGGTTTCATCTCAGCTGGGAGGCTGTAATACAATTTGTTAAATCTTCTGATGAATTCTGATACCCCTTCATTGTGTTTCTTTTTAAGGGTGTTGAACTCGGTTAAGGTCTCCCCATGATCTTTCCTATCTCCCCACTTTTTCACAAAAGCTTGTTCCATAGCCTCCCAGGTGTTGATGGAATCAACTGCAAGAGACTTAAACCACTTTCTGGCTTCTCCATCAAGGGACTGCACGAACAACCTCAGAACCACATCCAGATGTTCCACATTAAAGTTCTCTGCGAAAGAGCAGAAGATTTCAACATGCTTGTGAGCATCGACACCATTCTCCCCATTGAATCGGGGTAGAATCTTCAAATAGTCCTGCGGCATATCATTTAACACTGCAGGCAGCTGTAAAGGAGCATACCTATTTTGTAAAAAGCCGGGTACATTCGCCATCGGGGGAGGCGGAGGTAGGATGAGAGCTTGAGCAGCGCGAGGTGGAGGAGGTGTTGTGAGTTGAGTATGAATAATGATGGGAATATAGTGGACAGCGGCTTGAGGACTTGATGAGGAGGTAGGGCTGTTAACAGCAGACACTTCAGTGATCTCTTTGACCTTTTCAACTTCAGGGGTAGGATGAAAAGAATAATGTGGAGTATAACTAGACTCAGCTTCGTCTTTGATACGGGTACCTTCTCGGTAAAAGCTATCAGAGTAATAGCCAGTATCTCTTATAATAGGGTTAGAGCTTTGTATTTGGGCGACCTGAGAAGAGGAGGGCTGAAGATACGGGAAGTTTTCGAGGGAAAACTCAGGAATATCGGTATGAACTGGTGGTCTTTCTCTCCAGCCTCTTCTGTGAAGGATTCGCTCTGGGTCAGACACAGAAGGTGTCTTCGACTGTGAAGTATCTGACCTTAGGAGTGGCTTTCGGGGAGCCAGGACTGCAAATAGGTTTATCTGAAATATAAATGTGGAGTCGCCAAGGTGAGGTATGCACAACTCACAACTCTTCGTGCTCACCTAACTGAAGAGTGGACAGGATTTGTCGAGGCCCAGGGACTTAAATCTTTTCAACTTCGATCCCCGGCAACGGCGCCAAAAAGATGTTGTAACTCCTAGAGACAACCTAGAGTTGTTATAGACCAGTGCCTAGGACATCTTAGGAGGTGTAGAGAGCAGGATATTTAAGACAACGTTTCATCCCTTAACATGACATAGCTCTTACACTACCTTCTTTGAAACAGAAAACAAACTAAAATGGAACCACAACTTCGGACAGTTTGAGGCATTTTAAATAACGCTGAACGAATGAAATGCTAATATTCAGATACTGCTGCTTCAGACAATTGTAAGACAGATCAACATAATGAGGGCCAGATTCACGACAGATGGCAGAGAAAGTAATTATAAACAATAGCGAAGCTGTATAGCGAGAAGGGGATATCGGCTGTCACATAGATGATACTAAGGAGAACTTCATGGCATACAAATGGGCTTAAATATCTAAGAATCCACGCATACCAAGAGCTTTCGTCAATAACATTTCAATACAACCAACATAGTAGAAATACGAGTGAAATGCATGTGGCAAAATACATTACTCCTGAGCCATTTAAAGTGTCACACTGCTACTGACATAAGTATCAACACGATAAGTTCATATCAAAAGACAAAAGACACTCGCATTCCGGGATGTAATATAAGAGAGATGAGCAAAGATGAAACTAACAATAGAGAGGCACACACACCACCATACAACCGTGTCCGGAATCCTTATTACAGTAAAGCTTCTTATTATTGAAACCCGATGGGCTCCTCCGGGCAGTATCCAAATTGTTCACAAAGCAGACGCATAGGAAATTCTAATACAATCAATTTTCTGAAGAAATGGAACCTGGTATCATTCTTTTTCCTGTATTATATAGCCTTCTATCTGCCTTTCATCGAGAAGATATTTTCTGAAAATATCTTTCTCGCATGCTCAAAATTGTTAACAATCATTATCAAAACCACAAAATGGCATGATGGGGAAAGCAACTCTTCCATCATGCGTAACAGGCCCCGGGCCAAACTTAAAACCAAAATGTAGATCATTGTTCAAGGTAAAAGTAAAAATGCAAGAGTGGGAGGAAAAACCGCCCACTCGGAAATTTAAATCAAACATAACTGAAATGAAAGTAAAGGCCGTTAAGGCCATGTCATGAATGAAACATAATGTGTGATGAAAGCTGTTGGGTCGAGGCTGTAGTAGACGCTGGAGGAGGTACATCGGTGGAAGGACTGGCATGCTGAGTCAGGAACTGCGTTAACCTCCGCTGGCTTTCTGGATTTGGCTCTGACATCTCTGAGAGTCTCTCCACCTTGGTAAATGCCTCGCCGAAGGTGTGGATGTCTGCGTGGGTGGGGAGACGGTACCGGATCATGTGGAGGAGACTAAACTCCTTCTGTAGGGCTGTGATGATGGTAGTAGCTTTAAGCTGAGTTCCTTTTCCTATCTGAAGATCTGACCGATCCCGTTCTGCCTCTAGAAGTGTTGTGTATTTGTCGGGGTGCATTAGTACGGCAGGAGCGTTTGGTTCCCAACATGAAGGGAGGCCAGCAGTGGTGATTTCGTTCCATACCTTGTTGAACTGTTCCACAATGTCAGCGACCCGTTGGAGAGCCTTTGAAGCTGCCGATCGAGCCTCCTCTTTCTCTATAATTTTCCGACATTCATTGATTTCCATAAATCTGCTGGGAATGTCATGTTTTACCACGTCATTCGCTCTCAGTGTATAGAGAAAAGATATATAAATTCCGGCATGTCGGGCTCTAGTTGGCAGATTATCCCCGGCCTCCTGCAATCGCCTATTAAGGTATGGAAGGGTAGACTTTAGCTCTCCTATCATCGTTAGGAACTCCCACTGTTCAGTCACGACCACGATTATATCCGACCAGATCAGGCTTCTGGCCTCGACCAGGGTGATATTTCCCTTCACTTTACTCTTCAGCTCGGCGATGATCTGTTGTTGCTCAGTCGCAGTTTTCTTTCCTTCCTCCACTTCTCTTCGCAGCCCTTCAATAGTTCTGACCTTCTCAGCCAGGGCGCCCTCCAGTTCTTCCACCTTTTGCCTGGCTATCGTTGTTTGCTTCCCCAGCACTTCTATCTCGGCCATAGCTGTGGATAGTTGTGCTGTTGCTGATCCTGTCCCACTTGATGTCTCGGCTGCATGACAACTGTGTGTGTCCCAGCGGGTCTGCAGCTCGGTAGCTCTGTTCTCCAGATCTTCCATTCTTCTGACCATTTTTTCTTTCTCTTCTCTCTCTCTGGAAAGCTTGGCCATCAGCTTGTTTTTCTCCTCCTCCACGTGCACCAGTTCATCGGTCTGTATCGGATGTGAAGCCGGTATGCCAGACCGTTTCCTAGCCGCTGAAATGTCCTTCTCCAACTTGGCTATTAATGCCGCTTGCATTCCCTTCCCTCCGTCGTCTGAATTCTTAATCTGCTCTTTAAGGACTCGCACCTGTTGTGCGTTAGCACGATTAGCACTCTGTTCTGCGGCAAAAGAGTTATTCAGGACGTCGTATTTTTGCTCTGTCTTCTTTAGGGCAAGGGTGATCTGCGAAATCTTATCCTTCATCATGTCGCAGATCGTCTGGAAAAGGTCATTCAGGTCCTGTACCGGAACCTTCTTCATGTCGACAACCAATTCAATCACCTTGTAGCTAGGGACGTCCGAATTCGGGTCCAGGATAGCCTTGGCCATGGAAAGCACCAGGTCTTCAGTGTCTGCATTAACCGAGGCAGAGATTCTGGTGTGATATTTCTCAACAAAACCTCCTAGTTCGGCCCTATATTTGTCTCTGACGGTTTTATTGGTCAGCTCCCTTTCTTTTGTCTTCGAATCAGGAGGCTCGATGATGGCCTGAGTGACTTCAGTGTAGTCAGAGGAGGCGGTGCTATCTCTTAGAACTACTATCCCTGCCTTGCTCTTATCATACTCTCCAAATTTCGCGAGGGGCTCCAGAATTATCCCTTCCCCGATGACCTCGGCTTCACTAGTGGCCACCCTTTGCCTCTTGGGTGGTGGCGCTCCGGAGGTACCAGCTTCCGACTCATTTCCCCCTTTGTTCACTTCCTCTTCTTCTCCTGTGGCAGATGAGTCCGTCTCCATCTGCGAAAACATAGGCCAGACTTCATAATTAGCCTTCCACTCCAGAAATGGCCTGGATTCATGAACGTAGGGCGCAGACCTGTTTCTCTTTCTTTTATTTGAAATAATTTCTCGTGGGTCATAAGCCCAACTCTCCCCTAATTTCAGATCCAAGTTCTGCAATATTTTCTCAACAATCGGGAGGGCATATCTGGAATTTACAACAAAGGGGCCAATATTGTCGGGAAGCTTCAGGATGTAGCCTTTCTTAGCGGGGACGAAATGAAGCTGGTCAGCCTTGAGGGCTTGCCGGATGTATTCAAGGGCGTAGACTCGTCGGACAGGACAAGCTGGGAGCTGGTAGGGGGCTACTTCGGCTCCATAGACACGGATTTCAGTATACTCCTCTGATAGAAACCAATCGCCGGTACACTGGTACTTCCCAGCCTGTAACCATCGCTTCATCTCTGGGAAAACCCTAGGGGATGGTGCATCGTGAATGATGGTGTAAGCAATGGACATGAAGGTATTCACGAAACTGATGTAACCCTCCCCCTTAGGCAATTGACGAACGGAGAAATTCCAGTCGAAGACTGGCCTGGGCTGGGAATTTTCAGAATACGTCCGGTCCAGCCCCAAATGATTAAACTTGTCTGCATGCTGGAACAGGAAGAGGTAGAAGACCAACGAACAAAAACGAAACTTTCGGGCCTTGGCCAGCTCCCGAAATTGGTTCCGGATGGTAAAAGACAGGAAACCTGGAATATCCAGTGTAACCCCATTCTGAGTCATAAGCCACAAGAATCGAATGCATACCCAGGAACTGTCTTCAGGGGTCCCTTCTCCCAGGAGGCCGGCAATGAGGGACAAGACTGGTCGGACCTCTTCATTAAACAGACTCAATGGGAAAGGCTCAACCGGAGGTAGGGTCGTCGCCTGATCGACTGTTATGGCAGCTATGAAGGCACGGCGGGCTTCCTTCGACAGTTTATTAAACTGTGCGAGCAAGGTTTCGTCTTTAAAACTGAAGTAGGCATCACTGGGAGGGAAACGAAGAGCTTGCCTTATAATATCGGGAGAAAGGGAGAAGATTATGCTACCCTGGGGGGAAATGAAGGCATCACGATGTGGATCGTAAGAGTCTCTAAGCCAGACAATAAAATCGACACAGGAATGGACTTGGGGGGTAATGTAGTGATACAAGCCGGACGCGACAACTCGGAAACGATCGACACTTTTACAGTGGCGACCGAACAGTAGGGGCTTGATGCTCCGTATATCGAAAGGGTATTTTGGGTCACAGATACCTGCTTGCAAGTCACGAAGGGGCTCGAAACCAGGAGGATTTCTAGACTCATGGAGTTGGGGAGTTTCAGGTTCGTTCTTCTTGGGCGTCCCTCTCCCCATGGCAGTTATTCAACAATTCGGAAAAGAGAGAAAGGGAAAAATAATGAAACAAAATCGAAAAATGGATTACCTGAGCAGAGGGTGACAATGCTTGGGAAAACGACGAGGGGAACTGAGACAGTGACTTGGACAAACCCGGCGTTCTTCCCTACTTGGTAATCGCCGTGAAAAACTACCTGAAAATAATTTACCAGAGAGGAATACGAGAGTTTTTACCATTCGGGAGGACTGTTTAGGTTAAAAGGTGAAAGTGTAAGAGAACAGAGGGCAAGTGTCGTAAGGACACTGACACTGAGACACGTGGCGCGTGGGGATTGGGTAATTCTAGATATAGGTGAGCGCCTCGTGTCGGGTTAAAAGCTGGTACGGGCCTTAGTACCAGCTGTCCTAATGGACTTACCTTACCGTTGTTCCATATGCGCTATCCACTTTTAAACACGTAGGACTTCCCCTTTGCCGGACTAACGCTTATCTTCCTCACCTGAGCGGGCCCACCTTAACTCCACCACGATACAGAATCTCTTGGCCCAACCCTGTTACTATTTCTCCGTCGTGAAGTCTTGCCACGTGTCGCAAGTCCGCGGGGGTAAGGGCCTTGTCCTTTCCCCACGGCTTGACCCCCTCGGAATTTCTACGTACTGCCGTCGTGTATAATCAAAGGCCTTCTCTTGTATATGAGTTGGTCTGTAAAGGCATGTCTCCCTTACCTTTGTGCCAGTCATCAACTATTGTTCCGCCTCTCCTCACTTAGTGCCATTTATCCATTGGTGTCAATATATGTGCGCTTTACCACCCCTTTTCCTCTTTCGGCCTGATTTGATTTGACGCTTGCTACTTGGCATATAACTTTAATGTGACCGGTTCATCTTTTAGGGACTTTCGTGGCTATTGCTGAGATTTGAACAACATTGGCTCCACCTGGGGACGGCACGTTTGTCCTCGAACGTGTCGAGAACTACGCAGACCGCCTGTAGACCTTCTTTGAACAACACTTTTCAGTTTCTAGTGCTGTGCCGTGTACAGATCTTCATGGCATGTCTGTAATTGATGAGAAACAAACAAAACGAAATAGCAACTATTATACAATATAATACAGTCAGGCTTTCCAGCCTTCTTCAGAATTGGAAGTATGGTTTGAGGAATTGCCCATTCACAGGGGCTTCCAACAGATCCCCCTGTAAATTTTCCAGCTTGAATGTATTATTTCCTCCCTGCTCTGCGATCTTGAAAGGACCGAACCAAAGGGGGTCAAACTTACCATGTTTGCCTTTGTCAGCTCTGCGTACATCCCATCGGAGCACTAAATCCCCCACCTACAGCTTCCTGTCTTTGGTGTGCTGGTCAAACAAATCTTTCATCTTCTCTTGATAGTCCACCAGCCTCTGATTCACCTGAACGCGCGTTTCCTCCAGTTCAATCAATTGATTGATTCTTCTAGTTGTGCCATCAGCTTCTTCCTGAGTCTCCTGCATGAAACGAGCCACAGGTAGAGCCAGCTGTATGGGGAATACAGCTGCTCGTCCGTATACTAGTTTGTAAGGCGACTTCCCTGTTGCCCTTTTACTGGTTATCCTTTTTGCCCATAGAGCAAACTTCAGCTGAGAGTCCCAATTTCTCTGGTTCTCATTTATTGTCTTCTTCAGTGCTCTGACCAGTGTTTTGTTTGATGACTCAGCAAGACCATTGCCCTGGGGGTAGTAAGCTGTGGAGTGGCCCAGAGTGATGTTGTATTGTTGGCAGAAATTCACCATCTTAACAGATTTAAAAGCTTGAGCATTGTCCGTGACTATTCTGGCAGGACATCCAAACCTTGAGATGATATTCTCTTCTAAGAATTTTATGACCACTGTATCTGTAGCATTTCGTGCGGGGATGGCCTCCACCCACTTGGTGAAGTAATCTGTAGCAGTCAAAATCCATTTGTGCTGCCCACTGGAGGGAGGGTGGATCTCACCTATGAAGTCAATACCCCATTGCTTAAAAGGCTCATCAACGTGCACAGGAATCAGGGGTAAAGCGGCTAGCTTATGTTTCTCAGCAAACTTTTGGCATTTGTCATAGGCTCTAACCCAAGTGAAGACATCTCCAAATAGTTTAGGCCAGTAGAACCCGGCCTTCAAAATTTTCTGGGCTGTGCTCCTCCAGCTGTAATGCCCTCCGCAGATCCCCTCATGGAACTCGGTTATGATATTCCCTACCTCCCCTTCGATGAGACATAACAGTAGTATGCCTGACGGATCTCTCCAATATAACTGTCCATTAGCCACGGCGTACTTTTGAGATTTAAGCCTCAAGGCTCTGTATTTGGACTTGTCACAGCTGGGTGGGCAGCTGAGTGTCAGGAGGTATTCAACAATTTCTTTGTACCAGGGGCTAGTGAGGTACTTCATCTGTATTTTTTGAGTTGCCATTTCCACTTTTGGCCTCCCTGTCTATTCCTGAGATGCTTCATCTGCCATCATGGATAAGTGGATGCCCAGGGCTTGGTGGTTCGATTCCGATAAAATCTTCGCTAACCCCTGTCCTTTAATTAACTTGGTGGGCCTTATATCCAAGTCATATTCTTGTATCTTCGCAATCCACCGCCCCCTTCTGCCTTCACTGTCTCCCTGCACTAGGATGTCCTTAACTGCTGCTGCGGGTACAAAAGAAGTCACATGGGATTGTAAAATGTACATGCGAAAGGCCTTCAAGGACTTTACCAGGGCATAAGCTTGCTTCTCAAGTATGTTGTATTTCAGCTCTGCGTCATGAAGAACTTGACTAAAGAAAGCAATGGGTTGCTCATACCCATCCCCATTCTTCTGTAGTAGGACCCCCGCCACCGTGTGAGGTGATGCAAAAGAGAAAATCATGAAGGGTTCATTGAAGTCAGGCTTTGCCAATACTGGAGCTTCAGCAAATGCAGTCTTGATCCTGGCAAACGCCTGCCTTGGTTCTGGTGCCCATTTTACTTCATTGTCCTTCTTTAACATATCTGTGATGTGTCTAACTATTTCGGCATAATTGGGAATGAATCTTCTGAGAAAATTTATCCGTCGTAGGAATACATGTACTTCTTTCTTGTTTCTGGGGAGAGAGATACCATTTATAGCTTCTACCCTCTTAGGGTCGATTTTGACCCCATCTTTAGTTACTATATGTCCTAGGAGTTTACCCTCTTCTAATGCAAAGAAAGATTTCTGAGGGTTGAGAGAGAGTCCATACCTCCTGCATTTCTCAAAAGTCTTCTGCAAATGTTGAACATGCTCGACATCATCCTTTGAAAAGACCGTTATATCATCTAGGTACACCACCAGGAACTTATCCTGTTCTCCCACAAAAGTTATGTCCATCGCTCTCTGAAACGTAGCCCCTGCATTGATCAGTCCGAATGGCATCCTGGCATACATAAATGTTCCCCAGGGCGTGGTGAAAGCTGTCTTTTCCTCGTCCTCCGGGAATACGGCCACTTGATTATAGCCCGAGAACCCATCCATCATGGACATTCTAGAGGCCCCTACCACCTTTTGCAGAATATGATCCATCTTTGGTAGTGGATAGTTGTCTTTTAGAGATGCCCTGTTCAGGTTTCTAAAATCCACACACAACCTGATTTCACCGTTCTTCTTGCGTACTGGGACTAAATTGGCCACCCATTCAGAATACCTTAGTGGCACTATAATTTTAGCCTTCAGTAACTTTTTTATTTCCTGCTCAATCGATGGTAACAACAGGGGATTGATCTGCCGGAGCTTTTGCTTGTGGGGTTTTGCATCGGCTTTCAATGGAATTTTGTGCTGCATCACACCGATATCAAAGGTTTTCAAATCTTGATATGACCAGGCGAATACGTCTTTGTAGGTTTTAAACAGCTTCTGGTACAATGGTTTATATTCATCTGGGACTTTCTTCGACAGCTTCACAATCTTTGGATCTTCTTTCGTGCCCAGATTCAGATCTTCAACCTGGTCCTCAGTCACCATTTTGTTTGGCTGTAATGGGACATCATCCTTATTGAACAGCCTTTCCAGAGGTACCAAACCTCGGGGAATGACATTTCCCTTTAGCTGTAGGAATCTGTGACCAGCTATCTTCTCTTCTAGCTTGTCCCCTGGAATGTCTTCGACTTCTTCCTCTTCACAATTGTCGATCTCTAAGTTTGAAAACTCCCCCACAGTCTCCAAAAACCTCTTCACCTGCTCTTCATCTTCGAAGACCTGCCAGTGCTTGACATTATCAGGAATCGAAGGCCTGTATCTTACCTCAATTTCGTATCTCAGAAGAGGGTTCTGAGGTGGGCGGAATGTACTAGCAGCTACAGCCAAGGAGTCTGCCATTCTGTTGTGCTCCCTGGGCATAAACTGAATGTTAAATGCCAGAAAGGAATTTTCCACAAGATCCCAAACTTCGTTTCTGTAGGCCTTTAGCCTCGGATGCTTCGCTTGACACTGATTTCTCACTTGCCTCACTACCAACTCTGAGTCTCCCATCACTTTTATACTCTGTATCTTCATGCTTCTTGCTGTTTGCAACCCCAGTATGAGTGCCTCATACTCAGCCACATTATTCGTGGCCTCATATTCTAATTTGAAGGAGAGGGGGACCCATTGGCCCATAGGTGATATAAGCAACACTCCAGCCCCGTTTCCTTCCCTGGAATTTGCTCCATCAAAGTGGAGTGTCCAGATGTCAGATTCATGGTCCTGCTCTGATAGCTCAGTCTTTATCTGACAAAATGAAGGTTCATGAGCATATTCCTAATCTTCCTCCAACATTAGACAGGAAAAATCTCCATCTCTACTGTAAACTGGGGAGTTCACTGAATCTCCTGCTTTTGTGACTGTCTTGACAAACCTAGTTTCTCGGTACAATCTCCTTTCTTGACCCCCAAAGACAGGGATGGTGGCGTATGACAGATCCAGCTTGATTGACCCTCCAATTCTGGTCCCCCAAGACCTAGACAACAGCATGCCGAAGCGAGCTGGGATGTCAGCTACTACGATATCCATTACCACACTCTTGGCAGAAATCTGAGCCAAGGTGACTGCTAGGTCCTTGATCATGCCCAAGCACTTCACTCTTTTGGAGTCAAAGGAGTAGAGGTCTTTATATGGACGGGTGATTTGGAGACCCAACTGCTCCATGACAGACAGGGGCATCAAATTGTGGGATGCTCTTGAATCCAACATACAGTTGTGTAATAGTAAATCATGGATTACTAGGGAAACATAGAAAGGAGGAGTAGAGGGGTCCAATTCCTCGACATGGGGGCCAAACACTACCATAGGCCTCTCTTCTTGCAAATTAAGACTGTCTGGAATGTGTGAGACTTCAGGAGCTGAAATGAATGAGGAGACTTGTGACTGATATGCCGGCTGCTTCAACAATTCCGACAGAGGGACCGGGATTTTGACCTTTTCAAGTTCCTTTTGCAAACTGAAGGCAGACAAGGGCTTTTCTATCTGGACTTCCTTTTCTTTGGACTCTTTGTTTGGCAAGGCAGACTTGACTTCTTTAATGGGAACTTTATTCACAGGAGACACAGCTACTTGAGAGGAGGAGGGTATGTGACTATCATCTTGCAAAGGTTGGTAAAGGGGCTTCTTACCTCTATCAGAAGATTCTTTGGTATTGGCCTCTTTCTGTGCAGGTGCTGACCTCTGGGGTGCATCTTCCTCCTCATCTTGAGTGCGGGTCCTTTTCCTGGAGGACCTGAGGTCATATTTCCTGTTGAACTGAGCTTGCATGAAATCAACAAACTGTTTGCAGTAGTCATCGATTTCTGGCTCTTCGGCATCCTCATTATCCTTCGCTTCTGAGTGAGGTTGCAAAGCATCCTCCTCACTTCCTTGGACAGGACACTCTATGTCATTGCTGTCTGAGAAAACAGGGCATGTTTCATCTTGCTCATAAGAGGAGCCTTCAGGGGAAGCCTCCATTTGTCCTTCCAAGTACAAAGGGTGCGGTACTTGATCTTGTGGCTCCTTCTGCCCTCTTTGCAGTATCTGCAAGGGAGGTTTCCTGTATTGAGGGTTGAACCCTCTGTTTGGAGCGTTCTGAAAGTTCTTTGGTGGAGAACTTTTGGCTTCCATCTCTAGCTTGACCAACTTGCTAGAGAGGTTCTTGATCATTTTATTCATCTCTTCGATCTTATCACTTGCTGAGTCTCTGTCCTGACTTGAAGTGGACACTTCTTCCTTGCTTCTTCTTCCTGTATCATGTTCTTGCTTTACTTTGGTCTTACCAGTCGAGACAAAGTTTGCTTCTATCTCCAATGCATCAGTCTGTGCATCATCAAGAGTGGCTGGCTTTCTCTCTCTTAGTGAGAAGCCAAACTCGGAATCAAATGCTGCTACAAAAACGACCTTGGCAGCGGTCTGATGGGGCTTCATCTCAGCTGGGAGGCTGTAATACAATTTGTTAAATCTTCTGATAAATTCTGATACCCCTTCATTGTGTTTCTTTTTAAGGGTGTTGAACTCGGTTAAGGTATCCCCATGATCTTTCCTATCTCCCCACTTTTTCACGAAAGCTTCTTCCATAGCCTCCCAGGTGTTGATGGAATCAACTGCAAGAGACTTAAACCACTTTCTAGCCTCTCCATCAAGGGACTGCACGAACAACCTCAGAACCACATCCAGATGTTCCACATTAAAGTTCTCTGCGAAAGAGCAGAAGATTTCAACATGCTTGTGAGCATCGACACCATTCTCCCCATTGAATCGGGGTAGAATCTTCAAATAGTCCTGCGTCATATCATTTAACACTGCAGGCAGCTGTAAAGGAGCATACCTGTTTTGTAAAAATCCGGGTACATTCGCCATCGGGGGAGGCGGAGGTAGGATGAGAGCTTGAGCAGCGCGAGGTGGAGGAGGTGTTGTGAGTTGAGTATGAATAATGATGGGAATATAGTGGACAACGGCTTGAGGACTTGATGAGGAGGTAGGGCTGTTAACAGCAGACACTTCAGTGATCTCTTTGACCTCTTCAACTTCAGGGGTAGGATGAAAAGAATAATGTGGAGTATAACTAGACTCAGCTTCGTCTTTGATACGGGTACCTTCTCGGTAAGGGCTATCAGAGTAATAACCAGTATCTCTTATAATAGGGTTAGAGCTTTGTATTTGGGCGACCTGAGAAGAGGAGGACTGAAGATATGGAAAGTTTTCGAGGGAAAACTCGGGAATATCGGTATGAACTGGTGGTCTTTCTCTCCAGCCTCTTCTGTGAAGGATTCGCTCTGGGTCAGACACAAAAGGTGTCTTTGACTGTGCTGTATCTGACCTTAGGTGTGGCTTTCGGGGAGCCAGGACTGCAAATAGGTTTATCTGAAATATAAATGTGGAGTCGCCAAGGTGAGGTATGCACAACTCACAACTCTTCGTGCTCACCTAACTGAAGAGTGGACAGGATTTGTCGAGGCCCAGGGACTTAAATTTCTTCAACTTCGGTCCCCGGCAACGGCGCCAAAAAGATGTTGTAACTCCTAGAGACAGTCTAGAGTTGTTATAGACCAGTGCCTAGGACATCTTATGAGGTGTAAAGAGCAGGATATTTAAGACAATGTAACGTTTCATCCCTTAACATGACAGAGCTCTTACACTACCTTCTTTGAAACAGAAAACAGATTAAAATGGAACCAGAACTTCGGACAGTTTGAGGCATTTTAAATAACGCTGAACGAATGAAATGCTAATATTCGGATACTGCTGCTTCAGACAATTGTAAGACAGATCAACATAATGAGGGCCAGATTCACGACATATGGCAGAGAAAGTAAGTATAAACAATAGCGAAGCTGTATAGCGAGAAGGGGATATCGGCTGTCACCTAGATGATACTAAGGAGAACTTCATGGCATACAAATGGGCTTAAATATCTAAGAATCCACACATGCAAGAACTCCCGATAAATAGCATTTCAATACAACCAACAGAAGTAGAAAGAGAAATCTAGGTGAATGCATATGGAACAATACATTTACTCCTGAGCCATTTAAAGTGTCAAGCTGCTACTGATATAAGTATCAACACGATAAGTTCATATCAAAAGACGAAAGACATTCGCATTTCAGGATGTAATACAAGAGAGATGATCATAGACAAAACGAACAATAGAGAAACACACACTACCATACAACCGTGTCCAGAATCCTTCTTACAGTGAAGCTTCTTATTACTGAGACCCAATGGGCTCTTCCGGGCAGTATCCGAATTTTCACAAAGCATATACACAGGAAATTCTTATACAATCAATTTTCTGAAGAAATGGAACCTGGTATCATTCTTTTTCCTGTATTATATAGCATACATCTGCCTTTCAGCGAGAAGATATTTTCTAAAAATATCTTTCTCGCGTGATCAAAATTGTTAACAGTCATTGTCAAAACCACAAAATGGCATGATGGGTAAAACCACTCTTCCATCATGCGTAACAGGCCCCGGGCCAAACTTAAAACCAAAATGTAGATCATTGTTCAAGGTAAAAGTAAAAATGCAAGAGTGGGAGGGAAAACCACCCACTCGGAAATTTAAACAAAACATAACTGAAATGAAAGTAAAGGCCGTTTAGGCCATGTCATGAATGAAACATGAGGTGTCATGAATGCTGTTGGGTCGAGGCTGTAGTAGACGCTGGAGGAGGTACATCGGTGGAGGGACTGGCATGCTGAGTCAGGAACTGTGTTAACCTCCGCTGGCTTTCTGGATTTGGTTCTGACATCTCTGAGAGTCTCTCCACCCTGGTAAATGCCTCGCCGAAGGTGTGGATGTCTGCATGGGTGGGGAGACGATACCGGATCATATGGAGGAGACTAAACTCCTTCTGTAGGACTGTGATGATGGTAGTAGCCTTAAGCTGAGTTCCTTTGCCCATCTGAAGATCTGACCGATCCCGTTCTGCCTCTAGAAGTGCTGTGTATTGATCGGGGTGCATGAGTACGGCAGGAGCGTTTGGTTCCCAACATGAAGGGAGGCCAGCAGTGATGATTTCGTTCCACACCTTGTTGAACTGCTCCACAATGTCTGCGACCTGTTGGAGAGCCTTCGAAGCTGCCAATCGAGCCTCCTCTTTCTCTATAATTTTCCGACATTCATTGATTTCCATGAACCGGCTGGGAATGCCATGTTTTACCACGTCATTTGCTCTCAGTGTATAGAGAAAAGATATATAAATTCCGGCATGTCGAGCTCTATTTGGCAGGTTATCCCCGGCCTCCTGCAACCTTCTATTAAGATATGGAAGGGTGGACTTGAGCTCACCTATCATTGTCAAAAACTCCCATTGCTCAGTCACTGCCATGATTATATCTGACCAGATCAAGCTCCTGGCCTCGAGCAGGGTGAGGTTTCCCTTCGCTTTACTCTTCAATTCGGAAATAATCTGTTGCTGCTCAGTTGAGGTCTTTTTTTCTTCCTCCACTTCTCTTTGTAGCCCATCAATTACTCTGACCTTTTCAGCCAGGGCGCCCTCCAACTCTACCACCTTTTGCTTGGCTGTTGTTGTCTGCTTCCCCAACACTTCTATCTCGGCCATAGCTGTGGATAGTTGTGCTGTTGCTGAACCTGTCCCACTTGATGTTTCGGCTGCATGACAACTGTGCGTATCCCAACGGGTCTGCAGCTCAGTAGCTCTGCTCTCCAGTTCTTCAATTCTTTTGACCATTTTTTCTTTCTCTTCTCTCTCTCTGGAAAGCTTGGAAATCAGCTCGTTTTTCTCCTCCTCTGCCTGCACCAGTTCATCGGTCTGTACCGGATGTGAAGCTGGTATGCCAGACCGTTTCTTAGCCGCTGAAATGTCCTTCTCCAACTTGGCTATTAATGCAGCTTGCATTCCCTTCCCTCCGTCGTCTGAATTTTTAATCTGCTCTTTAAGGACGCGCACCTGATGTGCGTTGGCACGACAAGCACTCTGTTCTGCGGAATAAGATTTGCTCAGGTTGTCGTATTTTTGCTCTGTCTTCCTTAGGGCAAGGGTGATCTGCGAAAGCTTATCTTTCATCATGTCGCAGATTGTCTGGAACAGGTCATTCAGGTCCTGTACCGGAACCTTCTTCATGTCGACAACCAATTCGAGCACCTTGTAGCTAGGAACGTCTGAATTCGGGTCCAGGATAGCCTCGGTCATAGAAAGTACCAGGTCTTCGGTGTCTGCATTAACAGAGGCAGAGATTCTGGTGTGATATTTCTCAACGAAACCTCCTAGTTCGGCCCTATATTTGTCTCGGACGGTTTTATTGGTCAGCTCCCTTTCTTTTGTCTTGGAAGGAGGAGGCTCGATGATGGCCTGAGTGACTTCAGTGTAGTCAGAGGAGGCGGTGCTATCTCTTAGAACTACTATCCCTGCCTTGCTCTTATCAAACTCTCCAAATTTCGCGAGGGGCTCCAGAATTATCCCTTCCCCGATGACCTCGGCTTCACTAGTGGCCACCCTTTGCCTCTTGGGTGGTGGCGCTCCGGAAGTACCAGCTTCCTGCTCATTGCCCCCTTTGTTCACTTCTTCTTCTTCTCCTGTGGCAGATGAGTCTGTCTCCATCTGCGAAAACATAGGCCAGACCTCATAATTAGCCTTCCACTCCAGAAATGGCCTGGATTCATGAACGTAGGGCGCAGACCTGTTTCTCTTTCTTTTATTTGAGATAATTTCCCGTGGGTCATAAGCCCAACTCTCCCCTAATTTCAGATCCAAGTTCTGCAATAATTTCTCAACAATCGGGAGGGCATATCTAGAATTTACAACAAAGGGGCCAATATTGTCGGGAAGCTTCAGGATGTAGCCTTTCTTAGCGGGGACGAAATGAAGCTGGTCGGCCTTGAGGGCTTGCCGGATGTATTCAAGGGCGTAGACTCGTCGGACAGGAAAAGCTGGGAGCTGGTAGGGGGCTACTTCGGCTCCATAGACGCGGATTTCAGTATACTCCTCTGACAGGAACCAATCGCCGGTACACTGGTACTTCCCAGCCTGTAACCAGCGCTTCATCTCTGGGAAAACCCTAGGGGAAGGTGTGTCGTGGATGATGGTGTAAGCAATGGACATGAAGGTATTCACGAAACTGATGTAACCCTCTCCCCTAGGCAATTGACGAACGGAGAAATTCCAGTCGAAGACTGGCTTGGGCTGAGAATTTTCAGAATACATCCTGTCCAGCCCCAAATGATTAAACTTGTCCGCATGCTGGAACAGGAAGAGGTAGAAAACCAACGAACAAAAACGAAACTTTCGGGCCTTGGCTAGCTCCCGAAATTGGGTCCGGATGGTAAAAGACAGGAAACCTGGAATATCCAGTGTAACCCCATTCTGAATCATAAGCCACAAGAATCGAATGCATACCCAAGAAATGTCTTCAGGGGTCCCTACTCCCAGGAGGCTGAAATGTCTTCAGGGGTCCCTACTCCCAGGAGGCCGGCAATGAGGGACAGGACTGGTCGGACCTCTTCATTAAACAGACTCAATGGGAAAGGCTCCACCGGAGGTAGGGCCGTCGCCTGATCAACGGTTATGGCAGCTATGAAGGCACGACGGGCTTCCCTCGACAGTTTATTAAACTGTGCGAGCAAAGTTTCATCTTTGAAACTGAAGTAGGCATCACTGGAAGGGAAACGGAGAGCCTACCTTATAATATCGGGAGAAAGGGAGAAGATTATGCTACCCTGAGGGGAAATGAAGGCATCACGATGTGAATCGTAGGAGTCTCTAAGCCAGACAATAAAATCGACACAGGAATGGACTTGGGGGGTAATGTAGTGATACAAGCCGGACGCGACAACTCGGAAACGATCAGCACTTTTACAGTGGCGGCCGAACAGGAGGGGCTTGATGTTCCGTATATCGAAAGGGTATTTTGGGTCACAGATACCCGCTTGCAAGTCACGAAGGGGCTCGAAACCAGGAGGATTTCTAGACTCATGGAGGTGGGGAGTTTCAGGTTCGTTCTTCTTGGGCGTCCCTCTCCCCATGGCAGTTATTCAACAATTCGGAAAAGAGAGAAAGGGAAAAATAATGAAACAAAATCGGAAAATGGATTACCTGAGCAGAGGGCGACAATGCTTGGGGGAAAACGACGAGGGGAACTGTGACAGTGACTTGGACAAACCCGGCGTTCTTCCCTACTTGGTAATCGCCGTGGAAAACTACCTGAAAATAATTTACCAGAGAGGAATACGAGAGTTTTTACCATTCGGGAGGACTGTTTAGGTTAAAAGGTGAAAGTGTAAGAGAACAGAGGGCAAGTGTCGTAAGGACACTGACACTGAGACACGTGGCGCGTGGGGATTGGGGTAATTCTAGATATAGGTGAGTGCCTCGTGTCGGGTTAAAAGCTGGTACGGGCCTTAGTACCAGCTGTCCTAATGGACTTACCTTACCATTGTTCCATATGCGCTATCCACTTTTTAACACGTAGGACTTCCCCTTTGCCGGACTAACACTTATCTTCCTCACCTGAGCGGGCCCACCTTAACTCTACCACGATACAGAACCTCTCGGCCCAACCCTGTTACTATTTTTCCACCGTGAAGTCTTGCCACGTGTCGCGAGTCCGCGGGGGTAAGGGCCTCGTCCTTTCCCCACGGCTTGACCCCCTCGGAATTTCCACATACTGCCGTCATGTATAATCCGAGGCCTTCTCTCGTATATGAGTTGGTCTGTAAAGGCATGTCTCCCTAACCTTTGTGCCAGTCGTTAGCTATTGTTCCGCCTCTCCTCACTTAGTGCCATTTATCCATTGATTTCAATATATGTGCGCTTTACCACCCTTTTTCCCTTTCGGCTTGATTTGATTTGACACTTGCTACTTGGAATATAACTTTAATGCGACCTGGTTCCTTTTTTAGGGAGTTTCGTGGCTATTGCTGGGAATTGAACAACATTGGCTCCACCTGGGGATGGCACGTTTGTCCTCGAACGTGTCGAGAACTACGCAGACCGCCTGTAGATCTTCTCTGAACAACACTCTCGGCTTCTAGAGCTGTGCCGTGTACAGATCTTCATGACATGTCTATAATTGATGATAAGCAAACAAAACGAAATAGCAACTAATATACAATATAATACAGTCAGGCTTTCCAGCCTTCTTCAGAATTGGAAATATGGTTTGAGGAATTGCCCATTCACAGGGGCTTCCAACAGATCCCCCTGTAAATTCTCCAGCTTAAATGTATTATTTCCTCCCTGCTCTGCAATCTTGAAGGGACCGAACCAAAGGGGGTCAAACTTACCATGTTTGCCCTTGTCAGCTCTGCGTACATCCTACCAGAGCACTAAATCCCCCACCTGCAGCTTCCTGTCTTTGGTGTGCTGATCTTTCATCTTCTCTTGATAGTCCACCAGCCTCTGGTTCACCTGAACGCGCGTTTCCTCCAGTTCAATCAATTTATTGATTCTTCTAGTCGTGCCATCAGCTTCTTCCTGAGTCTCCTGTATGAAACGAGCCACAGGTAGAGCCAACTGTATGGGGAATACAGCTGCTCGTCCGTATACTAGTTCGTAAGGCGACTTCCCTGTTGCCCTTTTACTGGTTATCCTGTTTGCCCATAGAGCAAACTTCAGTTGAGAGTCCCAATTTCTCTGGTTCTCATTTATTGTCTTCTTCAGTGCTCTAACTAGCGTTTTGTTTGATGACTCGGCAAGACCATTGCCCTGGGGGTAGTAAGCTGTGGAGTGACCCAGAGTGATGTTGTACTGTTGACAGAAATTCACCATCTTAGCAGATTTGAAAGCTTGAGCATTGTCTGTGACTATTCTGGCAGGACATCCAAACCTGGAGATGATGTTCTCTTCTAGGAATTTTATGACCACTGTGTCTGTGGCATTTCGTGCAGGGATGGCCTCCACCCATTTTGTGAAGTAATCTGTAGCAGTCAAAATCCATTTGTGCTGCCCACTGGAGGGTGGGTGGATCTCCCCTATGAAGTCAATACCCCATTGCTTGAAAGGCTCATCAACGTGCATAGGAATTAGGGGCAGGGCTGCTAGCTTCTGTTTTTCCGCAAACTTTTGGCATTTGTCACATGCTCTGACTCGAGTGAAGACATCTCCAAATAGTTTAGGCCAGTAGAAACCAGCCTTCAAAATTTTATGAGCTGTGCTCCTCCAGCTATAATGCCCTCCACAGATCCCTTCATGGAATTCGGCTATGATGTTCCCTACCTCCCCTTCGATGAGACATAAAAGCAGTATGCCTGACGGATCTCTCCAATATAACTGACCATTAGCTACAGCATACTTTTGAGATTTAAGCCTCAAGGCTCTGAATTTGGATTTATCACAGCTGGGTGGGCAGCTGAGTGTCAGGAGGTATTCAACAATTTCTTTGTACCAGAGGCTAGTGAGGTATTTCATCTGTATTTTTTGAGTAGCCATTTCCACCTCTGGCCTCCCTGTCTGTTCCTCAGATGCTTCATCTGCGATCATGGATAAGTGGATGCCCAGAGCTTGATGGTTCGATTCTGATAAAATCTTCGCTAGCCCCTGTCCTTTAATTAACTTGGTGGGCCTTATATCCAGGTCATATTCTTGTATCTTCGCAATCCACCTTCCCCTTCTGCCTTCACTGTCTCCCTGCACTAGGATGTCCTTAACTGCTACTGCGGGTACAAAAGCAGTCACATGAGATTGTAAAATGTACATGCGAAAGGCCTTTAAGGACTTTACCAGGGCATAAGCTTGCTTCTCAAGTATGTTGTATTTTAGCTCTGCGTCATGAAGAACTTGACTAAAGAAAGCAATGGGTTGCTCATACCCATCTCCATTCTTCTGTAGTAGGACCCCCGCCACCGTGTGAGGTGATGCAAAAGAGAAAATCATGAAGGGTTCAGTGAATTCAGGCTTTGCCAATACTGGAGCTTCAGCAAATGCAGTCTTGATCCTGGCAAAGGCCTGCCTTGATTCTGGTGCCCATTTTACCTCATTGTCCTTCTTTAACATATCTGTGATGTGTCTAACTATTTCGGCATAATTGGGAATGAATCTTCTGAGAAAATTGATCCGTCCTAGGAATATCTGTACTTCTTTCTTGTTTCTGGGGAGAGAGATACCGTTTATAGCTTCCACCCTTTTAGGATCGATTTTGACCCCATCTTTAGTTACTATATGTCCTAGGAGTTTACCCTCTTCTAATGCAAAGAAAGATTTTTGAGGGTTAAGAGAGAGTCCATACCTTCTGCATTTCTCAAAAGTCTTCTGCAAATGCTGAACATGCTCGACATCATCCTTTGAAAATACCATTATATCGTCTAGGTATACCACCAGAAAATTATCCTGTTCTCCCACAAAAGTTATGTCCATCGCCCTCTGAAACGTAGCCCCTGCATTGATCAGTCCGAATGGCATCCTGGCATACATAAATGTTCCCCAGGGCGTGGTGAAAGCTGTCTTTTCCTGGTCCTCTGGGAATACGGCCACTTGATTATAGCCCGAGAACCCATCCATCATGGACATTCTAGAGGCCCCTACCACCTTTTGCATAATATGATCCATCTTTGGTAGTGGATAGTTGTCTTTTAGAGATGCCCTGTTCAGGTTTCTGAAATCCACACACAACCTGATTTCACCGTTCTTCTTGCGTACTGGGACTAAATTAGCCACCCATTCAGAATACCTTAATGGCACTATAATTTTGGCCTTCAGTAACTTCTTTATTTCTTGCTCAATCGATGGTAACAACAGGGGATTAATTTGCCGGAGCTTTTGCTTGTGGGGTTTTGCATCAGCTTTCAATGGAATTTTGTGCTGCATCACGCTGACATCAAAGGTTTTCAAATCTTGATACGACCAGGCAAATACGTCTTTGTAGGTTTGAAACAGCTTTTGGTACAATGGTTTATATTCATCTGGGACTTTCTTCGACAGCTTCACAATCTTTGGATCTTCTTTCGTGCCCAGATTGAGATCTTCAACCTGGTCCTCAGTCACCATTTTGTTTGGCTGTAATGGGACATCATCCTTATTGAACAGCCTCTCCAAGGGTACCAGCCCTCGGGGAATGACATTTCCCTTTAGCTGTAGGAATATATGACCGGCTATCTTCTCTTCTAGCTTGTCCCCTGGGATGTCTTCGACTTCCTCCTCTTCACAATTGTCGATCTCTGAGTTTGAAAACTCCCCTACAGTCTCCAAAAACCTCTTCACCTGCTCCTCATCTTCGAAGACCTGCCAGTGCTTGACATTATCAGTAATTGAAGGCCGGTATCTTACCTCAATTTCGTATCTCAGAAGAGGGTTCTGAGGTGGGCGGAATGTACTAGCAGCTACAGCCAAGGAGTCTGCCATTCTGTTGTGTTCCCTGGGCAAAAACTGAATGTTAAATGCCAGAAAGGAATTTTCCACAAGATCCCAAACTTCGTTTCTGTAGGCCTTTAGCCTCGGATGCTTCGCTTGACACTGATTTCTCACTTGCCTCACCACCAACTCTGAGTCTCCCATCACCTTTAGACCCTGGATCTTCATGCTTCTTGCTGTTTGTAACCCCAATATGAGTGCCTCATATTCGGCCACATTATTCGTGGCCTCATATTCTAATTTGAAGGAGAGGGGGACCCATCGACCCATGGGTGAAATAAGCAACACTCCAGCCCCGTTTCCTTCTCTGGAATTTGCTCCGTCAAAGTGGAGTGTCCAAATGTCTGATTCGTGGTCCTGTACTGATAGATCAGTCTTCAATTGGCAGAAGGAGGGCTCGTGGGCATAATCCTGATCTTCCTCCAACATTAGACAGGAAAAATCTCCATCTCTACTGTAAACTGGGGAGTTCACTGAATCTCCTGCTTTGGTGACTGTCTTGACAAACCTAGTTTCTCGGTACAATCTCCTTTCTTGACCCCCAAAGACAGGGATGGTGGCGTATGACAGATCTAGCTTGATTGACCCTCCAATTCTGGTCCCCCAAGACCTAGACAACAGCATGTCGAAGCGAGCTGGGATGTCAGCCACTACGATATCCATTACCACACTCTTGGCAGGAATCTGAGCCAAGGTGACTACTAGGTCCTTGATCATGCCCAAGCACTTCACTCTTTTGGAGTCAAAGGAGTAGAGATCTTTATATGGGCGAGTGATTTGGAGACCCAATTGCTCCATGACAGACAGGGGCATCAAATTGTGGGATGCTCCTGAATCCAACATACAGTTATGTAATAGTAAATCATGGATTACTAGGGATACATAGAAAGGGGGAGTGGAGGGGTCCAGTTCCTCAACATGGGGGCCAAACACTACCATAGGCCTTTCTTCTTGTAAATTAAGACTGTCCGGAATGTGTGGGACTTCAGGAGCTGAAATGAAAGAGGAGACTTGTGACTGATATGCAGGCTGCTTCAATAATTCAGACAAAGGGACAGGGATTTTAACTTTTTCAAGTTCCTTTTGCAAACTGAAGGCAGACGAGGGCTTTTCTATTTGGACTTCCTTTTCTTTGGACTCTTTGTTTGGCATGGCAGACTTAACTTCTTTAACAGGAGTTTTATTTACAGGAGACACAACTACTTGAGAGGAGGAAGGCATGTGACTATCATCTTGCAAAGGTTGGTAAAGGGGCTTCTTACCTCTATCAGAAGATTCTTGGGTATTGGCTTCTTTCTGTGCAGGTGCTGATCGCTAGGGTGCATCTTCCTCTTCATCTTGAGTGCGGGTCCTTTTCCTGGAGGACCTGAGGTCATATTTCCTGTTGAACTGAGCTTGCATGAAATCAACAAACTGTTTGCAGTAGTCATCGATTTCTGGCTCTTCGGCATCCTCATTATCCTTCGCTTCTGAGTGAGGTTGCAATGCAACCTCCTCACTTCCTTGGACAGGGCACTCTATGTCATCGCTGTCTGAGAAAACCGGGCATGTTTCATCTTGCTCATAAGAGGAGTCTTCAGGGGAAGCCTCCATTTGTCCTTCCAAGTACAAAGGGTGCGGTACTTGGTCTTGTGGCTCCTTCTGCCCCCTCTGCAGTATCTGCAAGGGAGGTTTCCTGTGTTGAGGGTTGAACCCTCTGTTTGGAGCATTCTGAAAGTTCTTTGGTGGAGAAATTTTAGCTTTCATCTCTAGCTTGACCAACTTGCTAGAGAGGTTCTTGATCATTTTATTCATCTCTTCGATCTTATCACTTGCTGAGTCTCTATCCTGACTTGAAGTGGACACTTCTTCCTTGCTTCTTCTTCTTGTATCATGTTCTTGCTTTACTTTGGTCTTACCAGTCGAGACAAAGTTTGCTTCTATTTCCAATGCATCAGTCTGTGCATCATCAAGAGTGGTTGGCTTTCTCTCCCTTAGTGAGAAGCCAAACTCGGAATCAAATGCTGCTACAAAAATGACCTTGGCAGCGGTCTGATGGGGCTTCATCTCAGCTGGGAGGCTCTAATACAATTTGTTAAATCTTCTGATGAATTCTGATACCCCTTCATTGTGTTTCTTTTTAAGGGTGTTGAACTCGGTTAAGGTATCCCCATGATCTTTCCTATCTCCCCACTTTTTCACAAAAGCTTCTTCCATAGCCTCCCAGGTGTTGATGGAATCAACTGTAAGAGACTTAAACCACTTTCTAGCCTCTCCATCAAGGGACTGCACGAACAACCTCAGAACCACATCCAAATGTTCCACATTAAAGTTTTCTGCGAAAGAGCAGAAGATTTCAACATGCTTGTGAGCATCAACACCGTTCTCCCCATTGAATCTGGGTAGAATCTTCAAATAGTCCTGTGGCATATCATTTAACACTGCAGGAAGCTGTAAAGGGGCATACCTGTTTTGTAAAAAGCCAGGTACATTCGCCATCGGGGGAGGCGGAGGTAGGATGAGAGCTTGAGCAGCGCGAGGTGGAGGAGGTGTTGTGAGTTGAGTATGAATAATGATGGGAATATAGTGGACAACAGCTTGAGGACTTGATGAGAAGGTAGGGCTGTCAACAATAGACACTTCAGTGATCTCTTTGACCTCTTCAACTTCAGGGGTAGGATGAAAAGAATAATGTGGAGTATAACTAGACTCAGCTTCGTCTTTGATACGGGCACCTTCTCGGTAAGGGCTATCAGAGTAATAACCAGTATCTCTTATAATAGGGTTAGAGCTTTGTATTTGGGCGACCTGAGAAGAGGAGGACTGAATATATGGAAAGTTTTCGAGGGAAAACTCAGGAATATCGGTATGAACTGGTGGTCTTTCTCTCCAGCCTCTTCTGTGAAGGATTCGCTCTGGGTCAGACACAGAAGGTGTCTTTGACTGTGATGTATCTGACCTTAGGTGTGGCTTTCGAGGAGCCAGGACTGCAAATAGGTTTATCTGAAATATAAATGTGGAGTCGCCAAGGTGAGGTATGCACAACTCACAACTCTTCGTGCTCACCTAACTGAAGAGTGGATAGGATTTGTCGAGGCCCAGGGACTTAAATCTCTTCAACTTCGATCCCCGGCAACGGCGCCAAAAAGATGTTGTAACTCCTAGAGACAGCCTAGAGTTGTTATAGACCAGTTCCTAGGACATCTTAAGAGGTGTAGAGAGCGGGATATTTAAAACAACGTTTCATCCCTTAACATGACAGAGCTCTTACACTACTTCCTTTGAAACAGAGAATAGACTAAAATGGAACCAGAACTTCGTACAGTTTGAGGTATTTGAAGTAACACTGAACAAATGAAATGCTAATGTTCAGATACTACTGCATCAGACAATTTTAAGACAGGTCAACATAATCAGGGCCAGATTCACGACGTATGGCAGAGAAGGTATGTATAAACAATAGCGGAGCTGTATAGCGAGAAGGAGATATCGGCTGTCACGTAGATGATACTAAGGAGAACTTCATGGCATACAATGGGCTTAAATATCTAAGAATCCATACACGCCAAGAATTCCCGTCAATAACATTTCAGTACAACCAACATAGTAGAAATATGAGTGAAATGCAAGTGGAACAATATATTACTCCTGAGCCATTTAAAGTGTCAAGCTGCTACTGATATAAGTATCAACACGATAAGTTCATATCAAAAGACGAAAGACATTCGCATTTCAGGATGTAATACAAGAGAGATGATCATAGACAAAACGAACAATAGAGAAACACACACTACCATACAACCGTGTCCAGAATCCTTCTTACAGTGAAGCTTCTTATTACTGAGACCCAATGGGCTCTTCCGGGCAGTATCCGAATTTTCACAAAGCATATACACAGGAAATTCTTATACAATCAATTTTCTGAAGAAATGGAACCTGGTATCATTCTTTTTCCTGTATTATATAGCATACATCTGCCTTTCAGCGAGAAGATATTTTCTAAAAATATCTTTCTCGCGTGATCAAAATTGTTAACAGTCATTGTCAAAACCACAAAATGGCATGATGGGGAAAACAACTCTTCCATCATGCGTAACAGGCCCCGGGCCAAACTTAAAACCAAAATGTAGATCATTGTTCAAGGTAAAAGTAAAAATGCAAGAGTGGGAGGAAAAACCACCCACTCGGAAATTTAAAAAAAAAACATAACTGAATGAAAGTAAAGGCCGTTTAGGCCATGTCATGAATGAAACATGAGGTGTCATGAATGCTGTTGGGTCGAGGCTGTAGTAGACGCTGGAGGAGGTACATCGGTGGAGGGACTGGCATGCTGAGTCAGGAACTGTGTCAACCTCCGCTGGCTTTCTGGATTCGGTTCTGACATCTCTGAGAGTCTCTCTACCCTGGTAAATGCCTCGCCGAAGGTGTGGATATCTGCATGGGTGGGGAGCCGATACCTGATCATATGGAGGAGACTAAACTCCTTCTGGAGGACTGTGATGATGGTATCAGCCTTAAGCTGAGTTCCTTTGCCCATCTGAAGATCTGACCGATCCCTTTCTGCCTCTAGAAGTGCTGTGTATTGATCGGGGTGCATGAGTACGGCAGGAGCGTTTGGTTCCCAACATGAAGGGAGGCCAGCAGTGATGATTTCGGTCCACACCTTGTTGAACTGTTCCACAATGTCTGCGACCTGTTGGAGAGCCTTTGAAGCTGCCAATCGAGCCTCCTCTTTCTCTATAATTTTCCGACATTCATTGATTTCCATAAACCTGCTGGGAATGTCATGTTTTACCACGTCATTTGCTCTTAGTGTATAGAGAAAAGATATATAAATTCTGGCATGTCGAGCTCTAGTTGGCAGATTATCCCCGGCCTCCTGCAACCTCCTATTAAGGTATGGAAGGGTAGATTTGAGTTCCTCTATCATCGTTAGGAACTCCCACTTTTCAGTCACGGCCACGATTATATCCGACCAGATTAGGCTTCTGGCCTCGGCCAGGGTGATATTTCCCTTCACCTTACTCTTCAGCTCGGTGATGGTTTGTTGTTGCTCAGTCGTAGTCTTCTTTCCTTCCTCAACTTCTCTTCGCAGCCCTTCAATAGTTCTGACCTTCTCAGCCAGGGCGCCCTCCAGTTCTTCCACCTTTTGCTTGGCTGTCGTTGTTTGCTTCCCCAACACTTCTATCTCAGCCATAGCTGTGGATAGTTGTGTTGTTGCTGAACCTGTCCCACTTGATGTCTCGGCTGCATGACAACTGTGCGTGTCCCAGCGGGTCTGCAGCTCGGTAGCTCTGCTCTCCAGATCTTCCATTCTTCTGACCATTTTTTCTTTCTCCTCTCTCTCTCTGGAAAGCTTGGCCATCAGCTCGTTTTTCTCCTCCTCCACATGCACCAGTTCATCGGTCTGTATCGGATGTGAAGCCGGTATGCCAGACCGTTTCCTAGCCGCCGAAATGTCCTTCTCCAACTTGGCTATTAATGCCGCTTGCATTCCCTTCCCTCCGTCGTCTGAATTCTTAATCTGCTCTCTAAGGACGCGCACCTGATGTGCGTTAGCACGACAAGCACTCTGTTCTGCGGAAAAAGAGTTGTTCAGGTCGTCGAATTTCTGCTCTGTCTTCTTTAGGGCAAGGGTGATCTGCGAAATCTTATCATTCATCATGTCACAGATTGTCTGGAAAAGGTCATTCAGGTCCTGTACCGGAACCTTCTTCATGTCGACAACCAATTCAATCACCTTGTAGCTAGGGACGTCCGAATTCGGGTCCAGGATAGCCTCGGCCATAGAAAGCACCAGGTCTTCAGTGTCTGCATTAACCGAGGCAGAGATTCTGGTGTGATATTTCTCAACGAAACCTCCTAGTTCGGCCCTATATTTGTCTCGGACGGTTTTATTGGTCAGCTCTCTTTCTTTTGTCTTGGAAGGAGGAGGCTCGATGATGGCTTGAGTGACTTCAGTGAAGTCAGAGGAGGCGACGCTATCTCTTAGAACCACTATCCCTGCCTTGCTCTTATCAAACTCTCCAAATTTCGTGAGGGGCTCCAGAATTATCCCTTCCCCGATGACCTCGGCTTCACTAGTGGCCACCTTTTTCCTCTTGGGTGGTGGCGCTCCGGAAGTACCAGCTTCCTGCTCATTGCCCCCTTTGTTCACCTCTTCTTCTTCTCCCGTGGCAGATGAGTCCGTCTCCATCTGCGAAAACATAGGCCAGACCTCATAATTAGCCTTCCACTCCAGAAATGGCCTGGATTCATGAACGTAGAGCGCAGACCTGTTTCTCTTTCTTTTATTTGAGATAATTTCCCGTGGGTCATAAGCCCAACTCTCCCCTAATTTCAGATCCAAGTTCTGCAATATTTTCTCAACAATCGGGAGGGCATATCTAGAATTTACAACAAAGGGGCCAATATTGTCAGGAAGCTTCAGGATGTAGCCTTTCTTAGCGGGGACGAAATGAAGCTGGTCAGCCTTGAGGGCTTGCCGGATGTATTCAAGGGCGTAGACTCGTCGGACAGGAAAAGATGGGAGCTGGTAGGGGGCTACTTCGGCTCCATAGACACGGATTTCAGTATACTCCTCTGATAGGAACCAATCGCCGGTACACTGGTACTTCCCAGCCTGTAACCAGCGCTTCATCTCTGGGAAAACCCTAGGGGAAGGTGCGTCGTGGATGATGGTGTAAGAAATGGACATGAAGGTATTCACGAAACTGATGTAACCCTCTCCCCTAGGCAATTGACGAACGGAGAAATTCCAGTCGAAGACTGGCCTGGGCTGAGAATTTTCAGAATACATCCTGTCCAGCCCCAAATGATTAAACTTGTCCGCATGCTGGAACAGGAAGAGGTAGAAAACCAACGAACAAAAGTGAAACTTTCGGGCCTGCCAGTTCCCCGAAATTGGGTCCGGGATGGTAAAAAGACAGAAACCCCGGAATATCCGTTGTAACCCCATTCTCGAATCATGGTCCACAAGAATCGAATGCATGCTCCAAGAAATGTCTTTCAGGGGTCCCTACTCCCGGGAGGCCGGCAATGAGGACAGGATCGGCTCGACCTCTTCATTAAAATCGTACTCAATGGGAAAGGCTCCACCGGAGGGTAGGCCGCCGCCCGATCCACGGAAAGCAGGCAAAATGAGTAGAAGGCACCTGCTGGCTTCCCCTCGACGCTTATTAAACCGTGCGAGCAAGGTTTACCCTTAAAATCGAAGTAGGCATCACCGGAAGGGAACGAGAGCCTGCCTTATAACATCTGGAGAAAGGGAGAAGATTATGCTACCCCGAGGGGAATGAAGCATCACGATGTGAATCGTAGGAGTCTCTAAGCCAGACAATAAAATCGACACAGGAATGGACTTGGGGGGTAATGTGGTGATAGAAGCCGGACGCGACAACTCGGAAACGATCAGCACTTTTACAGTGGCGGCCGAACAGTAGGGGCTTGATGTTCCGTATATCGAAAGGGTATTTTGGGTCACAGATACCCGCTTGCAAGTCACGAAGGGGTTCAAAACCAGGAGGGTTTCTAGACTCATGGAGTTGGGGAGTTTCAGGTTCGTTCTTCTTGGGCGTCCCTCTCCCCATGGCAGTTATTTAACAATTCGGAAAAGAGAGAAAGGGAAAAACAATGAAACAAAACGAAAAATGGATTACCTGAGCAGAGGGTGACAATGCTTGGGAAAGCGACGAGGGGAACCGTGACAGTGACTTGGACAAACCCGGCGTTCTTCCCTACTTGGTATTCGCCGTAGAAAACTACCTGAAAATGATTTACCAGAGAGGAATACGAGAGTTTTTACCATTCGGGAGGACTATTTAGGCTGAAAGGTGAAAATGTAAGAGAACAGAGGGCAAGTGTCGTAAGGACACTGACACTGAGACACGTGGCGCGTGGAGATTGGGTAATTCAGGATGTAGGTGGGCGCCTCGTGTCGGGTTTAAAGCTGGTACGGGCCTTAGTACTGCCTATCCTAACGACCTCATTCTTACCGTTAATCAGATGATCCATCGAACACGTAGACTTCCCCTTTGCCGACCAACACTTATCTCTTCCCCACCTCGAGTGGGCCCTCCCACCCACCAAGAAACAGCCGTCCCGCGGCCTAACCTTGTTACCCTTTCTCTCCGGTGTAGGAAGTTTTACCCTGCCACGTGTCGCAGGTCCGCGGGGGTAAGGGCCTCGTCCCTTCCCCACGGCTTGACCCCCTCGGACTTGCTACGTATGCCGTCATGTATAATCCGAGGCCTTTTCCCATATATGAGTTGACGCATAACGCCGTGTCTCCATTACCTTTGTGTTAGATGTTCATCATCGTCCCACCTTTCATCACTTAGTGCTATTTATCCATTGGTTTAAATATACGTGCGCTTCACCCCATTTTCCCTTTTCGGCCTGATTTGATTTAACACTTGCCACTTGATATACAACTTTACTGTGACCTGTTCGTCTTTTAGGTACTCTCGTGGCTGCTACTAAGGGTTGAACAACATTGGCTCCACCTGGGGACGGCACGTTTGTCCTCGAACGTGTCGAGAACTACGCAGACCGCCTGTAGATCTTCTCTGAACAACACTTTCAGCTTCTATAGCTCTGCCCTGTACAGATCTTCATGACACGTGCGTAATTGGTGATAAGAAAACAAAAACAGCAACTAATATACAATATAATACAGTTAGGATTTGCAGCCTTCTTCAGAATTGGAAATATGGTTTGAGAAATTGCCCGTTCACAGGGGCTTCCAGCAGATCCCCTTGTAAATTCTCCAGCTTAAATGTATTATTTCCTCCCTGCTCTGCAATCTTGAAAGGACCGAACCAAAGGGGGTCAAACTTACCATGTTTGCCCTTGTTAGCTCTGCGTACATCCCACCTGAGCACTAAATCCCCCACCTGCAGCTTCCTGTCTTTTTTGTGCTGGTCAAACAATTCTTTCATCTTCTCCTGATAGTCCACCAGCTTCTGGTTCACCTGAATACGCGTTTCCTCCAGTTCAATCAATTGATTGATTCTTCTGGTTGTGCCATCAGCTTCTTCCTGGGTCTCCTGTATGAAACGAGCCACAGGTAGAGCCAATTGTATGGGGAATACAGCTGCTCGTCCATATACAAGCTCGTAAGGCGACTTTCCTGTTGCCCTTTTACTGGTTACAATGTTTGGCCCACAGAGCAAACTTCAATCGAGAGTCCCACTCTCCGGTTCTCATTTATCGTCTTCTTCAAAGGTTTCCGACTCGAAATGTGACTGGATTGCAGAGCCGAGGCCTGTGGATTCTAAATCTTCTTCAACTTCGATCCCCGCAACGGCGCTCAAAAGATGTTGTAAGTGCAAGGATCAATCAGCGTTAAGTTGAGACTGGGCTCCACTAGGACATCTTATGAGGTGTAGAGAGCAGGATATTTAAGACAACGTTTCATCCCTTAACATGACAGAGCTCTTACACTACTTCCTTTGAAACAACGAATAGACTACAATGGAACCAGAACTTCGGACAGTTTGAGGCATTTGAAATAACGCTGAACGAATGAAATGCTAATATTCAGATACTACTGCGTCAGACAATTGTAAGACAGATCAACATAATCAGGGCCAGATTCACGACATATGGCAGAGAAAGTAAGTATAAACAATATCGGAGCTGTATAGCGAGAAGGAGGTATCGGCTGTCACATAGATGATACTAAGGGGAACTTCATGGCATACAAATGGGCTTAAATATCTAAGAATCCACGCATACCAAGAACTCCCGTCAATAACATTTCAATACAACCAACATAGTAGAAATACGAGTGAAATGCATGTGGAACAATACATTACTCCTGAGCCATTTAAAGTGTCAAGCTGCTACTGACATAAGTATCAACACGATAAGTTCATATCAAAAGACAAAAGACACTCGCATTCTAGGATGTAATACAAGAGAGATGAGCATAGATGAAACTAACAATAGAGAAACACACACACTACCATACAACCGTGTCCAGAATCCTTATTACAGTGAAGCTTCTTATTATTGAGACCCGATGGGCTCTTCCGGGCAGTATCCGAATTTTTCACAAAGCATACACACAGGAAATTCTTATACAATCAATTTTCTGAAGAAGTGGAACCTTGTTTCATTCTTTTTCCTGTATTATATAGCATTCCATCTGCCTTTCAGAGAGAAGATATTTTCTGAAAATATCTTTCTCGCGTGATCAAAATTGTTAACAGTCATTGTCAAAACCACAAACTGGCATGATGGGGAAAACAACTCTTCCATCATGCGTAACAGGCCCCGGGCCAAACTTAAAACCAAAATGTAGATCATTGTTCAAGGTAAAAGTAAAAATGCAAGAGTGGGAGGAAAAACCACCCACTCGGAAATTTAAACAAAACATAACTGAATGAAAGTAAAGGCCGTTTAGGCCATGTCATGAATGAAACATGAGGTGTCATGAATGCTGTTGGGTCGAAGCTGTAGTAGACGCTGGAGGAGGTACATCAGTGGAGGGACTGGCATGCTGAGTCAGGAACTGTGTTAACCTCCGCTGGCTTTCTGGATTCGGTTCTGACATCTCTGAGAGTCTCTCCACCCTGGTAAATGCCTCGCCGAAGGTGTGGATGTCTGCATGGGTGGGGAGACGATACCGGATCATATGGAGGAGACTAAACTCCTTCTGTAAGACTGTGATGATGGTAGTAGCCTTAAGCTGAGTTCCTTTGCCCATCTGAAGATCTGACCGATCCCGTTCTGCCTCTAGAAGTGCTGTGTATTGATCGGGGTGCATGAGTACGCAGAGCATTTGGTTCCCAACAGAAGGAAGGTCAAAGCAGCGATGGATTTCGCTCCACACCGTGCTGAACTGCTCCACAATGTCCGGCGGCCCGTTGGAGAGCCTTTGAAGCTGCCGATCGAGCCTCCTCTTTATCTATAATTTTCCGACATTCATTGATTTCCATAAATCTGCTGGGAATGTCATGTTTTACCACGTCATTCGCTCTCAGTGTATAGAGAAAAGATATATAAATTCCGGCGTGTCGGGCTCTAGTTGGCAGATTATCCCCGGCCTCCTGCAACCTCCTATTAAGGTATGGAAGGGTAGATTTGAGTTCTCCTATCATCGTTAGGAACTCCCACTGTTCAGTCATGGCCACGATTATATCCGACCAGATTAGGCTTCTGGCCTCGACCAGGGTGAGATTTCCCTTCACCTTACTCTTCAGCTCGGCGATGGTCTGTTGTTGTTCAGTCGTAGTCTTTTTTCCTTCCTCAACTTCTCTTCGCAGCCCTTCAATAGTTCTGACCTTCTCAGCCAGGGCGCCCTCCAGTTCTACCACCTTTTGCTTGGCTGTCGTTGTTTGCTTCCCTAACACTTCTATCTCAGCTATAGCTGTGGATAGTTGTGCTGTTGCTGAACCTGTCCCACTTGATGTCTCGGCTGCATGGCAACTGTGCGTGTCCCAGCGGGTCTGCAGCTCGGTAGCTCTGCTCTCCAGATCTTCCATTCTTTTGACCATTTTTTCTTTCTCCTCTCTCTCTCTGGAAAGCTTGGCCATCAGCTCGTTTTTCTCCTCCTCCACGTGCACCAGTTCATCGGTCTGTATCGGATGTGAAGCCGGTATGCCAGACCGTTTCCTAGCCGCTGAAATGTCCTTCTCCAACTTGGCTATTAATGCCGCTTGCATTCCCTTCCCTCCGTCGTCCGAATTCTTAATCTGCTCTTTAAGGACTCGCACCTGGTGTGCGTTAGCACGATTAGCACTCTGTTCTGCGGCAAAAGAGTTATTCAGGACGTCGTATTTTTGCTATGTCTTCTTTAGGGCAAGGGTGATCTGCGAAATCTTATCCTTCATCATGTCGCAGATCGTCTGGAAAAAGTCATTCAGGTCCTGTACCGGAACCTTCTTCATGTCGACAACCAATTCAATCACCTTGTAGCTAGGGACGTCCGAATTCGGGTCCAGGATAGCCTCGGCCATAGAAAGCACCAGATCTTCGGTGTCTGCATTAACCGAGGCAGAGATTCTGGTGTGATATTTCTCAACGAAACCTCCTAGTTCGGCCCTATATTTGTCTCGGACGGTTTTATTGGTCAGCTCCCTTTCTTTTGTCTTGGAAGGAGGAGGCTCGATGATGGCCTGAGTGACTTCAGTGTAGTCAGAGGAGGCGACGCTATCTCTTAGAACCACTATCCTTGCCTTGCTCTTATCAAACTCTCCAAATTTCGTGAGGGTCTCCAGAATTATCCCTTCCCCGATGACCTCGGCTTCACTAGTGGCCACCTTTTGCCTCTTGGGTGGTGGCGCTCCGGAAGTACCAGCTTCCTGCTCATTGCCCCCTTTGTTCACTTCTTCTTCTTCTCCCGTGGCAGACGAGTCCGTCTCCATCTGCGAAAACATAGGCCAGACCTCAAGATTAGCCTTCCACTCCAGAAATGGCCTGGATTCATGAACGTAGGGCGCAGACCTGTTTCTCTTTCTTTTATTTGAGATAATTTCCCGTGGGTCATAAGCCCAACTCTCCCCTAATTTCAGGTCCAAGTTCTGCAATATTTTCTCAACAATCGGGAGGGCATATCTAGAATTTACAACAAAGGGGCCAATATTGTCGGAAAGCTTCAGGATGTAGCCTTTCTTAGCGGGGACGAAATGAAGCTGGTCAGCCTTGAGGGCTTGCCGGATGTATTCAAGGGCATAGACTCGTCGGACAGGAAAAGCTGGGAGCTGGTAGGGGGCTACTTCGGCTCCATAGACACGGATTTCAGTATACTCCTCTGATAGAAACCAATCGCCGGTACACTGGTACTTCCCAGCCTGTAACCAGCGCTTCATCTCTGGGAAAACCCTAGGGGAAGGTGCGTCGTGAATGATGGTGTAAGCAATGGACATGAAGGTATTCACGAAACTGATGTAACCCTCTCCCTTAGGCAATTGACGAACGGAGAAATTCCAGTCGAAGACTGGCCTGGGCTGAGAATTTTCAGAATACATCCTGTCCAGCCCCAAATGATTAAACTTGTCCGCATGCTGGAACAGGAAGAGGTAGAAAACCAACGAACAAAAACGAAACTTTCGGGCCTTGGCTAACTCCCGAAATTGAGTCCGGATGGTAAAAGACAGGAAACCTGGAATATCCAGTGTAACCCCATTCTGAATCATAAGCCACAAGAATCGAATGCATACCCAAGAAATGTCTTCAGGGGTCCCTACTCCCAGGAGGCCGGCAATGAGGGATAGGACTGGTCGGACCTCTTCATTAAACAGACTCAATGGGAAAGGCTCCACCGGAGGTAGGGCCGTCGCCTGATCGACGGTTATGGCAGCTATGAAGGCACGGCGGGCTTCCCTCGACAGTTTATTAAACTGTGCGAGCAAGGTTTCATCTTTAAAACTGAAGTAGGCATCACTGGAAGGGAAACGGAGAGCCTGCCTTATAATATCGGGAGAAAGGGAGAAGATTATGCTACCCTGAGGGGAAATGAAGGCATCACGATGTGAATCGTAGGAGTCTCTAAGCCAGAAAATAAAATCGACACAGGAATGGACTTGGGGGGTAATGTAGTGATACAAGCCGGACGCGACAACTCGGAAACGATCAGCACTTTTACAGTGGTGGCTGAACAGTAGGGGCTTGATGTTCCGTATATCTAAAGGGTATTTTGGGTCACAGATACCCGCCTGCAAGTCACGAAGGGGTTCAAAACCAGGAGGGTTTCTAGACTCATGGAGTTGGGGAGTTTCAGGTTCGTTCTTCTTGGGCATCCCTCTCCCCATGGCAGTTATTCAACAATTCGGAAAAGAGAGAAAGGGAAAAATAATGAAACAAAATCGGAAAATGGATTACCTGAGCAGAGGGTGACAATGCTTGGGAAAACGACGAGGGGAACCGTGACAGTGACTTGGACAAACCCGGCGTTCTTCCCTACTTGGTATTCGCCGTAGAAAACTACCTGAAAATGATTTACCAGAGAGGAATACGGGAGTTTTTACCATTCGGGAGGACTGTTTAGGTTAAAAGGTGAAAGTGTAAGAGAACAGAGGGCAAGTGTCGTAAGGACACTGACACTGAGACACGTGGCGCGTGGGGATTGGGTAAATCAGGATGTAGGTGGGCGCCTCGTGTCGGGTTAAAAGCTGGTACGGGCCTTAGTACCAGCTATCCTAATGGACTTACCTTACCGTTGTTCCGTATGCGTTATCCAATTTTAACACGTAGGACTTCCCCTTTGCCGGACCAACACTTATCTTCCTCACCTGAGTGGGCCCTCCTTAACTCCACCATGAAACAGCGTCCCGCGGCCTAACCTTGTTACCCTTTCTCTGCCGTGAAGTCTTACCACGCCACGTGTCGCAAGTCCGCGGGGGTAAGGGCCTCGTCCCTTCCCCACGGCTTGACCCCCTCGGAATTATTACGTATTGCCGTCGTGTATGATCCGAGGCCTTTTCCCATATATGAGTTGACCTGTAAAGCCACGTCTTCATTTCCTTTGTGTTAGACGTTCACTATTGTTCCGCCCCTCATCACTTAGTGCTATTTATCTTTTGGTTTAAATATACGTGCGCTTCACCACCTTTCCCTTTTCGGCCTGATTTGATTTAACACTTGCCACTTGATATACAACTTTACTGTGACCTGTTCGTCTTTTAGGTACTCTCTTGGCTGCTACTAAGGGTTGAACA
>CM076584.1:336975714-337058335 GCA_034641835.2 Pinus albicaulis | reverse complement strand
ATTTGAACAACAGTATGCATGAATGTCAATAACCCTATACCATATATGGAAGACTCCTTCCTATGTGGAAGTATCTTTTGACTCTCAAAGGCTATGGAGTAGCCCCCTTACACCATGATTGTGCCATCATCTACTCCTGAAACACCCCCTCTCAGCGCAAGATGCTTGGTGAGAGTTGACAATACTGATAATGGGAGAATATTGATCTCCTCCTTGAGCCTACCCAAGACTCTCTGCACTGTGCTAGAATCACTCGGGGCTCCGATCTCCACCAGATCTATGAATGGTGAAGCTTGTTGTGAGAAATATTTAACCAACTCCTGGTCCAGGGACCTCCCTAGTGGAATGCCTCCAAATAATACAACACAAAGGGTCAAATTCAACTGCATAACTGAGTGGATTGATGTGTCCTTGCTCCGACTACGCAAATCAGGCTCTATATTATGTGAAGAGGCTATATGAGGTGGATAAGTGTGCACGCCTCTAATCGTATGATGCTTACAACTCTTCTTATATACTCATTCCATCTACAAAGTCTCCCAATCTGTGGTGACTTTCCCCAATGTAATCAACCATTGCACACCCAATATCACATTGGTGTTAGGAATGTCGACCATAAAGAAGTGATTAGTGAAAGTATATGTCCCTAAGGTTACTGGCAATGTTGTAACATACTTCATACGCTGTGTTGGTTCTTAAGAAATAATCCCTCGGTTTTGAATGGAATCAATTCTTAAGAAATTTAGAAAAAATAATTTTATGGAAACAATTTTTATCATTCGGTATTTGTCCTATTCCTATGGAAATTAATTCTTTAAAACCCTTAATAATCTGAAATAATAAAAGATTCTACAATTCCTTTAACTGTTGATATCTGAATGAAAAGAAGAGCTATTTGGAAACTCAAAATAATATGTTGTAACACAGAATCTATTACTTTTAAGTCTCAGAATGAATTTGTGAAGAGAGAAAATTTGGAGCAAAGGAGTGCATATTAAGGTTATTTAACTCTTACTTATAAATGTAATTAAGAGACCGACATATACATTACTTCACTTCGTTCAAAGAAGAAAAAACACAATATGACATAGGATACACGGATCACCATCAACGGTTATAGGAAACTTGATGCCTCTTTCATTAATTCATAAGAAAAATAAGTACAAATTTGTAGTCTTCCAGAGGTCCAAAACTCAGAACCTTCTTCTTCATTTTTCCTATTTTTATCCTCCTCGCTGTAGAATCAGTTTTGAAAACTGATTTCTAAAACCTTTAATAAATTGCCTCCAACAGTTAATACATTTTATTCTTTTCCATAATTTTTAATTAATTTTAAATATTATATATATATATATATATATATATATATATATATATATATATATATATATATATATATATATATTATATATATAATACTTGTTTTATACTTTTACCAAAGTAATCCACCAATACATATGTAATAACATGATTGGGATTTTCAGCCCCAAAAATGGAAATATAGATGTAAATAAACTTTGGAAACAAAAGGAAATGCAGGCTGTGAGTTTCCCTCATGCATGCTATATGGAGGCAAGCTAGAAAAATTGATAACAATGTGGACTTTGACTGAATCTTGAATTGGCTTATAAAACCTCTTGTAATTTTTCAAACCAGATACCGTTCCCTAGAGGCACTTGGAAGTTTTTGGAAGTAGTGAGGGGTGATGCCATAAAAAAATTGGTTCGTCGATCTGTTTGATGGAAATTATGAGAAATCGCTTTGCGAGACCACTCATTTAAACCTTGGGTATTTTGTGACACCATAATTTTTTTGATGTGAAGGAACTACATTATTAACTGTTGATTTGTTGAGTAGCAATAAATTTTTTTATTTATTCCTCACGTGTTGACTTTTGCATGTGGCGATATTAATTGTGGACATACCTCGTCAGCAATAGAAATAACAAATGCTCCAAGACTTAAGCCTTCTGTAGAAATTAAATGAGATGTAATCCACTGTATTTTCCATTATGAATCTTCACAAAACAATTCCAGACATATGGTTTGATGTTTTCTTCACTATAAAATGCAATATTAACTGCATCTTCCATCAAACAGATTCTCGTGCTATAGTTGAATTTTCATATGCAATCTTGAAAACGTAGTGTGAAACTTGCATCTGTTGTGGGTTTCTCCCTTGACTTAGCACATTATATGAGTGTCGACACTGGTTTTATGGAATATAATGGTCGTAGTGCTATAACCTGAAGCAACAATAATAAAACAATAACCAGAAGCACATCTCTCTCGACCTCCAAATTCATTAGGCACTAGCAATTTGAAATTCAACTTATAGATCCTCAACCTCTTCTAGGGAAGAAATTGTCAAACAAAAATCGAATTCCAGTATCAGGGAATTTTTTTACAAAAAATCCTTGGAATAACTAATAAAATATCTAAAACAACTCCCGATTTTCGGAAACTACCCGCAATGAAATCAATTAGGTCCTTTCTGCACAAAACCCAGATTGCGGAATTTTACAATTTTTCTTTCTTTGTACACAATTTGAAATCGAAAATCATGACCTGGGAATGTCTGCATTTTCTATGCAAGTAATTTTCTACTCTCGAATGAAATTTTGATGCTGGACTTTTCACACCTCTCCCAACCACACCAAGATGCGTTACATTACTATTGGAAGGAATTGTTGGTAGACTAGGTTGATAAAAACCATTTCTTGTTGTTGCTGCTACTTCATACGAGGAATTCACATCCATACAAACATTTTTATCCTAATAAAGGCTCTTGTCATTATAAAGAGATCAAAGAACTTCAAACAATGGTGGGGCTTTCATCATTGCCTTTAGATACTCAATATTATCTGAAAGATCTGACATAAGATTTTTAAGCACACTAACCTCATCATTCACGACACTTGTAGCTAGTGTACCATTCAGAGATGCTACGTCAGTTGTTTCCATCTGCCAACTTGCAAAAGGATTTCTAAGTTCAGTCAGTTCAAATAATAGATTGAGATGTTTCTCCTTCTTTTCCTTCTCCTTAATTATAATATCATAGATCTGGCCTCCCTTTGTAAGGTTATTTTAGTTGGAAAAATGAGCTACAACATCTGTCTCCATCTAGGGACAAGGCTTTGGTAGCAAAGCACTGAGAAATTGTAGATCAGTGGCCTTAGTTGGGCATGGAGTCAAACCAAATGGAAGTTGATCCCAGTATGAAATCTCCTCGAAATTTGTTGCATTTTGAACTTCTTCTTTTATTCTTAAACTGAAAATATTGAACTAGAAATACTCCAACTGAAAATGCTTAACTTCTAGGCTTATTTATGTACAAATCCTATATATATACATGGTTGAACTCAATCAGGTGAAGTCAACCTTCCAATGGAAGAAACCCAACATCTGTGTGTTAGACTTAATGCCTCCATATTGTAGAAGTTTAAAAATCAAAACAGGGATATACCATGAAAAGTTTCTAGATACAAATATTTGCACATACCTCTACATAAATGCTTGTGGCTGACCAAAGAAATGTGTCATATACTCATCTACTAGATGAGTATATGAGTATATACTCATATATGAGTATATGACACATTTCTCATAGAACCGGCGAGACACAAGAATTATGCTGAATTTTCTTGTCAGCATAATTCTTCATCTAATGAAACCTTCATCAGTGGAGTTTCCAGGTGAATAATAAACAACCAAACTTTATATCTAAATCTTGTTCACCATAAAGAAATAGATGTCAATACCCGGGGAAAAATAACTTCGTGTCTTCGTCCCTGATAACAGTGCCAAAAAATGTTGGTTCTTAAGAAACAATCCCTTGATTGTGAAAGAAATCAGTGCTTAAGACATTTATTTTTTTTTAAATTTTTATGGAAACAATTTTTATCGTTCGGTCTTTGTCCTATTCCTCTGGAAATTAATTCTTTAAAACCCTTAATAATCTGAAATAATAAAAGATTCCACAATGCCTTTAACTGCTGATATCTGAATGAAAATAAGAACTATTGGAAAACTCAAAATAATATGCTGTAACACATAATCTATTACTTTTAAGTCTCAGAATGAATTTGTGAAGAGAGAAAAGTTGGAGTGAAGGAGCACATATTAAGGTTATTTAACTCTTACTTACAAATGTAATTAAGAGGATGAAAACTACATTACTTCACTTCGTTCAAAGAAGAAATAACACAATATGACATAGGAAACACGAATCAACATCAACAGTTGCAGGAAACTTGATGCCTCTTTCATTAATTCATCAGAAAAATAAGTACAAAATTGTAGTCTTACAGAGTTCCAAAACTCAGAACCTTCTTCTTCAATTTTCCTATTTTTATCCTCCTCACTATCAAATCATTTTTGGAAGCTAATTTCTAAAACCGTTAATAAACTGCCTCCAACTATTAATACATTTTATTCTTTTCCAGAAGTTTTAATTAAATTTAAATATTAAATATATATAAGTATTATATATATAATACTTATTTTCTACTTTTACCAAAGTAATTCCACCAATACATATGTAATTTCTCATAACACGATTTGGATTTTCGGCCCCAAAAATGGAAATATAGATTTAAATAAACTTTAGAAATAAAAGGAAATGCAGGCCTCGAGTTTCCCTCATGCATGCTATATGGAGGCAAGCTGGAAAATTGATAACAATGTGGCCTTTGACTGAATCTTGAATTGGTTTATAAAACCACTTGTAATTTTTCAAACTAGATTCCATTCCTTGGAGGCACTTGGCAGTTTCTGGAAGTAGTGAGGGGTGATGCCATAAAAAAATAGGTTCGTCAATCTGTTTTATGGAAATTAAGAGAAACCACTTTGTGAGACCACTCATTTAAACCTTGGGTATTTTGTGACACTGTAATTTCTTTGATGTGAAGGAACTATATTATTAACTGTTGATTTGTTGAGTAGTAACAAGAATTTTTATTTATTCCTCACTTGTTGAATTTTGCATGTGGCAATATTAATTGTGGACATACCTCGTCAGCAACGGAAACAACAAATGCTCCAAGACTTAAGCCTTCTGTAGAAATTCAATGAGATGTAATCCACTGTATTTTCCATTTTGAATCTTCACAAAACACTTCCAGACATATGCTTCGATGTCTGCTTCACTATACAATGCAATATTAATTGCATCTTCCATCAAACAAATTCTCATGTTGTAGCTGAATTTTCATATGCAATGTTGAAAATGTAGTGTGAAACTGACATCCGCTGTGGTTTCTCCCTTGACTTAGCACATTATATGAGTGCCGACACTAGTTTTATGGAATACAGTGGTCGTAGTGCTATGAATTGAAGCAACAATAATAAAAAAATAACCAGAAGTGCATCTCTCTCGACCTCCAAATTCATTAGGCACTAGTAATTTGAAATTCAACTTATGGATCCTCAACCTCTTCTAGGGAAAAAATTGTCAAACAAAAATTGAATTCCAATATCAGGGTGTTTTTTTACAAAAACTATCCTTGGAAGAACTAATAAAATATCTGAAACCGCTCCCAATTTTCGGAAACTACCCACAATGAAATCAAGTAGGCCTTTTTGCACAAAACCTAGATCGCAAAATTTTACAATTTTTCTTTGCTTGTTTGCAATTTGAAATCGAAAATCATGACCTGGGAATGTCTGTGTTTTATGTGCAAGTAATTTTCTGCTCACGAATGAAATTTTGATGCTGGACTGTTCATACCTCTCCCAACCACACCAAGATGCCTTACATTACTAGGCTGATCAAAACCATTTCTTGCTGTTGCTGCTACTTCATAAGAGGAATTCACATCCATACAAACTTTTTTATCCTGAGAAAGGCTCTTGTCATTATAAAGAGATCAAAGAACTTCAAACAATGGTGGAGCTATTGTCATTTCCTTTAGATACTCAATATTATCTGAAAGATTTGACATTAGATTTTTAAGCACACTAACCTCGTTATTCATGACACTTGTAGCTAGTGTACCATTCAGAGATGCTATGTCAGTTTTTTCCATCTTCCAACTTGCAAAAGGCTTTCTAATTTCAGTCGGTTCAAATAATAGCTTGAGATTTTTCTCCTTCTTTTCCTTCTCCTCAATTATAATATCATAGAGCTGGCCTCCCTTTGTAAGGTTATTTTAGTTGGAAAAATGAGCTACAACATCTGGCTCCATCTAAGGACAAGGCTTTGGTAGAAAAGTGTTGAGAACTTGTAGATCAGTGGCCTTAGTTTGGCATGGAGTCAAATCAAATGGAATTTTATCCCAGTATGAAATCTCCCTGAAACTTGTTGCATTTTGAACCTTTTATTCTTAAGCTGAAAATACTAAACTAGAAATACTCCAACTGAAAATGCTTAACTTCTAAGCTTATTTATGTAAAAATCCTATATATATACATGGATAAACTCAATCAGGTTAAGTCAACCTTCCAATGGAATAAACCCAACATCTGTGTGTTAGAATTAATGCCTCCATATTGTAGAAGTTTAAAGATCAAAACAGGGATGTACAATGAAACGTTTCTAGATACAAATATTTGCACATACCTCTAAATAAATGCTTGTGGCTGACCAAAGAAATGTGTCATATACTCATCTACTGGATCATAGAACTGACGAGAGAAGATTTTTACTGCCTCCTTTTCTTGAACATTTTTTTTGATGTATATTCCTCTGAACAGGGCAGATTCCTTCATTGTTTGAATCCTCAAATTGGGGTTGTGTGTGAGGAAATTGATTGTTGTTTTCTATTGACAACCATTTTGGCCGAAAAGGGAAATCTAAGGCTTTATTCCCCATAATGCTGATGTTTTTCATATAATTCCAATTCTTGACAAAAATCTCCATCCTCTTGCAACAAAACTTGAGGAGCTCCACTATTTTCTCCCCTATTCACAAAGGCACTAAAATTATGAAAATTATAAGGATCTTCCAGGTTTTCAAAGTGTAGTTCAACTTTCGTAACAAGTTGTTGATTAAAATACTCAGAATGCTTAAATTATTGTGTCTCAGAAATGAGAGCATCCTCTGAAATCCTTTGAAAATCCTTGTTTATCTCTAAACTCATGTTCTCTTGTAAAGAAATTCCATTGTTTTCTTGACAAGCCCTCTTGTCTTCAACAAAACTTGTTCTTTCACCATGATAAGAAAAATTTCTACAAGCCCAAAAATTATCTTCAATTTCTCGTGCATAAAGAAACATTAGTTCCAGATTACAAGGCTTTCTTTCCTTTAGATAAAAGTCTAAGTCAATAGAATGAGCCTTTGAATAATACACCATGGCAGCAGTCTTAGGAGGTTGAATCTCTTTTGGCATACTGAAATAAATTTTTCGAAACCTTCTATTAAAATGAGCAATGATTTCTTTACTCTCCCTATGGATAGAATATAATTCCAAAAGGTGTTTTTCATATGACTTGTGCTTGACCCAATATCTAAGAAAGATATATTGAAAACCTTGCCATGAAATAATTGAACTTTTTTTCCAAACAATGGAACCATTACTGAGCACCCTGCTTTAATGAATGGAAAAAAATCCTTAAAGCCACAACTTCATAAATAATTTGAAATTTTTCCAAAAAATACTCAAATTATAGGATATGTTGTTTGGCTGCAACATCATCACTTTCTCCAGAAAAACTTGGCAGAAATTTAAATATTTTTAAAGGATATTGATGAAGAACTATAGACAACACCAAGGGTTTGAAAATCACCTTGGCTCCAAGTTGAAAAGTAGTGGATTGTTTATGAGGCATAATATTATCACCCAAAGATGATGAATCATCACCTATATGCCCAGATTGTGACTGATTTTCAACAATTGCAATGCAATAGTCATATCTCCTCTCATATTTAGGAGATAAAGTTGTGTCGAGATTTATAATACAAGAAAAAGAAAAATACTCTTTTTCGAATAAAGAATGTAGGGCTTTACAATATTCTGATAATATAAAGAAGGAAACAAAATTCTTGATATGTAAGGGAAAATAGACCACTAAAGTGATGGTAAAAAATAGAACTTTCTTTAAAAAACTCAAACTCTGATATCTATGTTTTCCATGGTGCTTTCTCATTTTCTTGTCAGCATAATTCTTCATCTAATGAAACCTTCATCAGTGGAGTCGCCAGGTGAATAATAAACAACCAAAATTTATATCTAAATCTTGGTCACCATCAAGAAATAGATGTCAATACCCATGGAAAAATAACTTCGTGTCTTCGTCCTTGACAACGGTGCCAAAAAATGTTGGTTCTTAAGAAACAATCCCTCGGTTGTGAAATAAATCAGTGCTTAAGACATTTAATTTTTTTTTTTTTTTTTTTTTTTTAATGGAAACAATTTTTATCATTCGGTCTTTGTCCTATTCCTCTAGAAATTAATTCTTTAAAACCCTTAATAATCTAAAATAATAAAATATTCCACAATGCCTTTAACTTCTGATATCTAAATGAAAAGAAGAACTATTGGAAAAATCAAAATAATATGCTGTAAGACATAATCTATTACTTTTAAGTATAAGAATGAATTTTTGAAGAGAGAAAAGTTGGAGTGAAGGAGCGCATATTAAGGTTATTTAACTCTTACAAATGTAATTAAGAGACCAAAAACTACATTACTTCACTTCGTTCAAAGAAGAAATAACACAATATGACACTGGAAACACGAATCACCATCAACAATTGCAGGAAACTTGATGCCTCTTTCATTAATTCATCAGAAAAATAATTACAAAATTATAGTCTTCCAGAGGTCCAAAACTCGAAACCTTCTTCTTCATTTTTCCTATTTTTATCCTCCTCACCATCGAATCAGTTTTGGACACTTATTTCTAAAACTGTTAATAAACTGCCTCCAACTGTTAATACATTTTATTCTTTTCCATAATTTTTAATTAAATTTAAATATTAAATATATATAAGTATTATATATATATATTACTTATTTTCTACTTTTACCAAAGTAATTCCATGAATACATATGTAATTTCTCATAACATGATTTGGATTTTCAGCCCCAAAAATGGAAATATAGATGTAAATAAACTTTAGAAATAAAAGGAAATGCAGGCCCTGAGTTTCCCTCATGCATGCTATATGGAGGCAATCTAGAAAATTGATAAAAATGTGTACTTTGACTGAATCTTGAATTGGTTTATAAAACCGCTTTTAATTTTGCAAACTAGATACCCTTCCCCAGAGGGACTTGGCAGTTTCTGGAAGTAGTGAGGGGTGATGCCGTAATAAATTTGGTCCATCGATCTGTTTGATGGAAATTATGAGAAACTGCTCTGCGTGACCACTCATTTCATAAACCTTGGGTAGTTTGTGACACCATAATTTCATTTATATGAAGGAACTACATTATTAACTGTTGATTTGCTGAGTAGAAACGGGAATTTTATTTATTCCTCACTTCAACAAATGCTCCAAGACTTAAGCCTACTGTAGAAATGCAATGAGATGTAATGCACTGTATTTTCCATTTTGAATCTTCACAAAACACTTCCAAACATATGGTTCGATGTCTGCTTCACTATAGAATGTTAACTGCATCTTCTGTCAAACAGATTCTCATGCTGTAGCTGAATGTTCATATGAAATCTTGAAAATGTAGTGTGAAACTTACATCTGCTATGGGCTTCTCCCTTGAATTAGCACATTATATGAGTGCTGACACTGGTTGTATGGAATATAGTGGTCGTAGTGCTATAACCTAAAGCAACAATAATAATAACCAGAAGTGCATCTCTCTCAACCTCCAAATTCATTAGGGACTAATAATTTGAAATTCAACTTATGAATACTCAACCTCTTCTAGGGAAGAAATTTTCAAACATACATCGAATTCCAGTATCAGGGAGTTTTTTACAAAACCTATCCTTAGAAGAACCAATAAAATATATAAAACCTCCCTAATTTTCGGAAAATACCCGCGAGGAAATCAATTAGGGCCTTTCTGCACAAAACCTAGATCACAAAATTTTAAATTTTTTCTTTGTTTGTCTGAAATTTTGTAATATTCCCAATTAGCCACTGATACTTGGAGTATTATAACTACTCCATTTTTGAAATAAAGAGTAGGGAGGACAATAAAACATATGCCAGTGTGAAAAGGGATTGGATTAGGAGGAAAAAATAAAGCCACTTTGGTGTGAAAGAGGGGAAAATCAATGAGCTAGATCTAGTTGACCAAGTCAACAACGTTGTTACAAGAGGAGTGAAACTAACTAGGGCAGCACAGTTTTGAAAGGGGAATCTTCTCAAGGAAGTCACATCATCAATGAGTGGGGTCCGGGGTGAGGAAGCTCACCAAGGATAAGAAGTAGGAGATAGCAGCAAGGAAGGAGGATTATTCTTCTTTGTTTGGTCTTTTGACTGATTGTAAGCTTTAGTTGTTTAGCTAGAGATGAAACATTGTTTAGTGCAAAGAATTCTCATGCGGGAATTCCATCTTCACCTTTGGTCTAGCTGATTGGGAGATATAAGGAGAAGGTCCTGAGCTTAATTTTCATCATTTATCTTGAATATGTCCCTTCTGCATAATATATAGCATAGTATCTTCCAGTAACTGCTTCATTTCTGCAGTAGAAGTAGCTGTTGGGTGAAACCCTCCGAATTTGTGCTTGTTTCAGAGGAGGAGGTGTCTATTCCACTTTGGGAGGCCTATTGAAGGAGGCCTTGGGCCAATTTCTATATTATTCACCTAATTCAGATCATGTTCAGTATTTTATAATACAGAGTTGCAGGGCACAACGTATTTTCTACAGTGTTGCATTTTATATCGCTATTTTTCTGGAAACCCTTACCGGGATGTTCCGATGTGCTTGTAAAAGGGGTAAAACATCTCATTTCTGATTATATGACTAATTAAAGCTCTAGATATGTATTAAATCATTTTTTTCTGTAGATTCCCTAACAAAAATTACTCTATTTCAGTCTTCAGCAATTCTGTTTTGTGAAGTTGTGGGATTGGGGTGTTTTTAAGCATATATGAGTTGGGGAGATCTGTATAGTGTAGCTAGAATGGTTTGTTTCTAATGAAAATTCATATTTAAGCTAAATAAAACATATATAAGAGGATCCAAGTCTTTTTGTGCATTTTTATTGCATGGTTTTCCTTATACAACATCCTCATTGGAGATTTTGCAGAAATTCCTGGAAAGGAATATTGCATTGGTATCAGAGCTCTGCTCTTGGCTCATCTTGTGGGGGAAATTTATTCAACCCAGATAAGAAGGAGGATATAGTAGCAAGGAAGGATGAGTATTCATATTTTTTTAGTCTTTTGACTGATTTCATGCTTCAACTGTTTAGCCGGAGTTGCAGCACTGTTTAGTGAAAATAATTATCATGTGTGAATTCCATCTTCACCTTTGGTCTAGCTGATTGGGAGATCTAAGGAGAAGTTCTTGAGCTTTCTTTTCATCATTTATCTTGAGTATGTCCCTTCTACATCATATACAACGCAGTCTCTTCCAGTAACTACGTCATTTCTATAGTGACAGTAGCTACTCGGTGAAACCCTCCTATTTTGTGCTTGTTTCAGAGGAGGAGGTATCTATTACACTTAGGGAGGCCTATTGAAGGAGGAATTGGGCCAATTTAAGTATTATTCACCTATTTGAGATCATGTTCAGTATTTTCTAATACAGAGTTGCAGGGCACAACATTATTTTCTACAGTGCTGCATTTTATATTGCTATTTTGCCAGAAACCCTTGTTGGGATGTTCTGATGTGCTTGTAAAAGGGGTCAAACCTCTCATTTATGATTGTATGATTAATGAAAGCTCCAGATATGTATTAAATCATCTTTTTCTGTAGATGCCCTAATAAAAATTATGCTGTTGCGGTCTTCAGGAATTCTATTTTGTGAAGTTATGGGATTGGGGTGTTTTTAAGCATATATGAGTTGGGGAGATTTATTTAGTGTAGCTAGAATGATTTTTTTCTGATTCCATTTCAAATTTAAGCTACATTCAAAATATATAAGAGGATATAAGTCATGTTTTGTGTTTTTATCGCATGGTTTTCCTTATACAACATCCTCATTGGACATTTTGCAGAAATTCCTGAAAATGAATATTACAGTGGTATCAGAGCTCTGATCTTGGCTCAGCTTGTGGGGGAAATTTATCTTCAACATGGAGGAGGAAGAAATTTTGAATCTCCTACTTTAAACCCTGCAGAACATTGCAAGGGACCTGGAGGAGATGAGACATGAAGGGGATTCTATAGGGTTTTGTCATGAGGCAAGCACCAGAACTGCAAATGGCATGGGGCATTCAGCTTCATCACAATGCTCTACCATGCCTTCATTTCTAACTGGGGGAGATAAGGAGGGAACCTTGGGAGAATATTTTTAAGAATATGAACTCCAATCTCAAGGGTTCAGGGAGAACTTGAGCTTTCAGGAGTTTTTCTGGATCAAGGATGGGAGGAGGATTAATCCCCATCAAAAGTAGGAGAACTTGATGCAGGGATCAGCCCTACAACGTAGTATGGTAGGGCTCTTCTTGCCCACATTTGATGGGACACCTAAGTGTACAACCAAGGCTTAGGTGGAGAAGCTGGACACATACTTCCAGCTCAACAAGGTTTCTGAGATAGAAGCCATCAAGATAGATGCACTACACCTAGAAAGGGAAGCTCAAGAATGGTGGTTTCATGGACTGACCACACTTTGGCATCATCATATCACTTCATACTGAGCTTTCACCAAGAAGCTAGTGGAGATTTTTGATCCAAGTGATCCAGAAGCCCACTTTGTCAAGTTAACCAAGCTCAAACAGGAGGGAAATCTTGAGGATTATATTGTTGAGTATTTACAGCTTTCAGTGATGGTATCCAACCTCACTATAAGTATGAAGGTGTTAGCCACCTATAAAATTTTTTATATCAAAAGGTGGCTAAATCATTCTTGGAGCCTTCAAGAAACAAGTTTTATTGCTAAAAAATGTTATCTCTTGAAGACTCTTGAAGACATCCTACCATTTGTTCAAAACTTCACTGTTGTTTCCATTTTAAATTCTGAAATTTTGCTGATTTTATGAAGAGAAGACTGCTGCAAAACACCATTTTTTCCTTTCCTCCACTCAAATCTAACCTCATTTTTTTACCCCTTCATTTCCTATGAAATTATTCTATTTTCCATTTGTTCCCCTTTTCTCCTTCGTATATTCCTCTTTATAAAGTTTAAAACTCATTTTTAAACTTTGTCGAAACCCCCAAATCCATCAGAAAACTTTGAAAAAATCATAAAAATACACTTTTTTTTGTATTATAGGCTTAATCCCCTTTGGGCTAAGTCCTAACCGCTTCTCCTGCATATGCCTTGGTGCTGGAACCAAGCGCTAGGCCCTTTCGGTTCTCATCGCATCGGAAATAATGAAGATGCACAAGTCTTTTTGTTAAGTTAAGACCTCTGATGTGATTGGCCCTTTGATTATAAACTCTCGATCATATTATTGTCTTATATAACCCTTGGACCCGCCCCTGGTGCTTAAAACATTGTAAATAAACCATCTCCAACGCATTTTTCCCTTTGTAAAGTCAAAAACCCACTTTTCCTAAGTTTTGGTCTAAACTCGCCAGAACGATGTTTTTTAAGGAAAATGGGTAGATTGAAAAGCCCCACATCAAAGTTCCAATGTGATTAAGCCCCATTTGTATAAAACTCCCGCCTTCCATTTTTATCCATATAAACCAATGCCCGGGACCAAGAGTTAAAGTCCTGAAGTGCTAATCGCATCGGAGAAAATAAAAATGGGTAGATTGAAAGACCAGCACCGAAGTTCCGATGCGATTAGCCTTTGTACATATCAAGCCCCGACCCCATGCATTTCCATACACCCAAGGCCCCGCAGATGGGCACCAACATATTTCCTATATATAAACCCGTCCGAGGCACCTAAACCTTTATATTTATTAAATTTTGGGTTTTTCATTAGTATTAAAGGGTTTCCGCCGGTGCATATTTTGGAACCATATCCGCTGTTGATCTTAAGCCGATCAAATGGCCCGCACAAAATCGCATCACAAGATTTATAGGGCGCATCTTATTCCTCTCCTCAATTGGTGATCTCCCAATCAATCGTGAGTTATTGATTTCCTCCCCGCCTGCCCAGATCTAACAGTTCTCATTTGCTTCGATCAAAAACCTTCCTCCACCTTTTTGAACCCCTCTGATTCACTCTCCACCATCGATCTGAACTACAGATTGACGACCAGCGCAAAATCACATTGGCACCATACAATTTCTTCCCCCCACTGATTGCGTAGCTCCAATTGCATCTGGGCCACCCACGTGTCCAGATCGGATGGTCCAGACTGTGTTTCCTAACTTTGGTTTAAAAACATGCAGCCTCGCTCATAATGTTTCTCAGCCAATCATAGTTGTTGATATCTGCAGATCAATGGCCCTTATTAACCCTTCTTCCACTTTGTTCTTTTTTCGTTTATCCCCAGATCAAATCCTGACCGTTGATCTTATACATCTAACGGTTCTTATTTAACCCGATAGGCCTGCCTCCTGTGGATCCTGCCTTCCTCCAAATGTGATCTCTGCCGTCGATCTTGCGATCGGACGGTCCATAATAAAACCACCCTTCCCACTTATGCCCGCACATCTTTCCAAATTCGCACTCGCTCTCTGTCGTCAGATATAAGACCCGAGATCTAACGGTTCAAGTGCATTTTCGTGTAACTTTTAGCACAAAGGTTAATTTTCAAAAAATCACATGATATAAGTTTTTTTCTAAAGCCACGTGTTGGGATGGAACGCATATTGTGTTTAAAAAGGCAAAACTGCCTCCCCGCCCTTTCACTACGCGAAACCCATGGTTTTACCTCCCAAAACCTCTTTCTCTCTTCTCCATTGTGATTCATCGTGCGCCTCCTCAGCCGTTGATCCTTATGAGCCAATCTCATCCGACGGCTCATGTTCCTCTCGAAACCCATTTGATGTTTAATTCATTTTTTCCTCTGCCAAAGGTTTTTAACCTTATCTCATTATATTTCCACAATTTCCATAATGTGACCATTTTCATTATGTTTTCTCCTGATTAATCTTGACCGTCGATCTTTGTAGATTGATGGATCTGACCTATTTCTTCCCACTGCTCTCCTTTTGACCACTTTACGCAAATCTCCACCATTGGATGTTGTCATCCAACGACCTCGCTCTTCCCCACAACCTCTGAAGTAGTTTCCCCAATAACGCAGGATTTTATAATATTTTTTTTGTTTTGCAGGTTTTATATGGTTTTTCAATTATATTAAAGGAAAACCAAAGGCTGGGGATGATGATCCCTCATACCTTTGTGCATACAGAAAGATCATTCCTCAGGGTTCAATTTCACGTTTCGTCGATGCTTCATGGGCATTGATGCCATATGGACCCTTTGCAGAACCTGCACATCAACAAGACACATAGAATGGAAATTAACAGAGAGTATCAGTGTTGAAGACTTAAACACAACAGAAATAGAGGATTGAAGACTGTTTTCACAGTTTTGAAGGATTACGGCTAAGATCGAAAATCAAAAACCTAATCCTCCGAATTAAAACATAATTAAAGAAAATCATAAACATTTATCAGACAGAGGACACCTCCACCACCACATCAGAGGAAAATTGATTCCTCTCAGCTACCCAATGCCACCTGTAACCTCAAGCATTCAACAGAGGCCGAATTATGATCAGAAAATCAGATATTTTCCTCGACGCAGCTGAAAAGTTAATTCTGCCAAAGGAAATCAATGAAAAATATCAACAGAGTTATCACAACATGAAACAAAGCCTTAAAAGTCAACAAAATCTCTCACCGAGATTAATTATTAAATGTAAAACAATTAATACAGACATAACATTTGTAAAATTCTCCATTGAGCCCCTCAAAGGCTGAGAAGTTATTAAGCCTGTATTAATTGACTTGGGAGATCTTTTATCCCATCCCACCTCCTCATTCCTTCTATAAATACTGTTGTAGAAGATGAGAAAATGTTGGTTGCTGAACTTTGAAATATACTTGAGCTTGAAACTTCTACTTGTAAATAGTGTTCACGGGCTCTTGAAGCTCTGCTTGTGATTAGATAAGTTAGGATGAGAAGTGAAGATGATTTATGAACTGAAACATTGGACTTAAAGCTGTAACTGGTTTGAAGCATCAATACAAGCTAATTTATGGGATCCTGGTCTATGTCGACGGTGATGTTATTTCTTATTGTAAATTGTTATTTTATTTCTGTTTCCACTTTGTTCATCTTCTCTTATAAATAACATCAAGCATAGAGTTATGATTTACTGTATATCAGTACCCTTCTCTGACTAATAAGCTTTATCTTAATGTTTTCCTCCAAATTGTGTTATTTAGGAATGATTTAATTCAGTTTCAAGCAGTTAGGAATGCTGGCGTTCCCTCATCCTATTGTTTAGGATAATTGTTATTCTTGAATGGTATTTTTAGTTTATGTTAAGTAGATATGAAATAAGGAATTTATGGTGAGCCCTTTCATAGTTTTATCCCCAAAGACTGTCTAAAAATTTCCCTAAGAATGTGTTGAAAGTTGGCTAGTTTCAAAGTACTTACCAGATCTTAAACTATTCTTCGTTATCATATGTGTTTTCATTTGTGTTTTAAATGTTTTTATATTGAAAGTGTATCAAAATCTAGCTAGTTTCGAAGTACTTACCAGATCTTAGATTACTTTTATGTCTTTCTTAAGTGTATGTCAAAAGCTGGCTAGTTTCGAAGTACTTACCAGATCTTAGGCTGCTCTTTGTTCTTCATTTGTTTAATTCCCCTGCTTGTTGTATCATTTCATTCCATAAAATAAACTTTAAAGAGATCCTTAGACATAGATGACTTGCCCCATGGACCACTCTTGCCCCTTGTTGTTTCAATTAAACCCTATTATGACTCCATAGCCCAATGGACTAAAACCAACGATTATCTATCTTTTTGGCCAAAGATTGTTCTGATTGCTTGCAACTTCACACCTTTGAAACTCTTTGCATTTAGAAATTTCCACTCAAATAATAGTCATGCTCAACCATCCAAAGCAAACAAAAACCCTTGGTCTTCATAACTAGCCTAATATCATTACCCAAAAGCTTTTAAAGATAAATCCATCTTTGCACTTATTGGAGAGATCCCTCTCCGGATTTAGGAGGGCTAGATCCTAGAAACCCAAAGTGGTTGAAATAGTGTTTCTCCCTGCAGTCGACTTTGCCAATCTTGCTGATTACAGGGAGCTAACATTTCTGGCGACTCCACTGGGGACTTGAGTCAAATTTTCATCTTAGGTTCCCTTAAACACTTCATAAAACTTTGTGAGTACAAGCAACCCTTTTCAAGCACTACCAAGTAATGGTAATCATGGTAAAATATATTTGAATCAGTGACAAACTAGGCAGACCCTAGGATTCTCATAAGAGTTTATCTAACCTTAAAAGATCAGCTGGCTTAGCCATAATAGTAGACTGTCTCTGTCTCATAACTGTAGCTAAGTTGTCAAACAGATTTAGGACATTCTTAACAACCAATAGGACTGAAAAATAACTCAGAAAACCCAAAAACATTTCAGATTGGTATTTAATAAACATTGTGGTGGACCATAAAACATTTTACCTCCAAAAGAGTTAAAAACTTCCACTTTGCAACTCCGTAATCCTGAACATACCTTCAGACTCCACTGTGAAGACCCATTATCATTGTAATATCATTAAAACTCAGTTAGAGGATTGTAGGATTAAAATTGGTGTAAAACAATTTAGTTTACCTCTTAAAGATTTTCATATCTGGTTGAAATTTTCTTGTTTAGTTGGGTCTAAAAACATAGCATAGTGGCTCCTAGAAATATTCATACTAGAGCCTATCCTGACCCAGATATTCCTGAGATAGTTGATAACCCAGAAAGTATCATTAGGAAGTCTCCTAAGATAAAATTTTCAACTGTTTTCAGATCACCCTTGAGAGCTAATTCAGTTCCTGAAAATTTTGCACCTCTACAACAATCACAAAAAGATCTAAGAAATCCATTTTGAACTAGGTCTCTTGATGATTTAGATTAGCTATATTCTGACTCTTCACTTTCATCTCCTGAAACAAGTGAACATCCTGGTAGTAGAGAAAAAACACCACCTGATTCACATTTCCTTTCCAATTTAGGTTTCTCTCATCCAAGGTCAGCTTAGCAACCTATCCTTGGTCCATCCACATCTGTTCACCCTACATCCACAATTCAAACCACTCCACTTCAACCCACTTTTTCTCTTGTCAATCCACCTCTTGTAAATCCACCTCTACCACATATCATGGCAACATGGTATGCTCCCTTAGTCCTTCCTGTACCATTATTCAATCTTCCACAGGACTATCAGTCCAAAATACCATTATATGATGCTAGTAATGCTACAACTGCATCACAACATGTGGATAAGATGAATGACTACTTTGAAAGAAATGAAATTGATGAAGAATCTGTCAAACTAAGACCGCTTGCTCAAAGTTTGGGGGGAGAAGTAAGAAAATGGTTTAAAGGTTTAGCCCCCCATAGTATCAACGATCTCCAAGCCTTCCATCAGAAATTCTTAAACAAATGGGAAGTAAAGAAGAACCCTCTCCAGATACTTTCTGATTACAAGAATCTCCACAGAAACACTGGGGAAAGTGTTCAAGTTTACTGCACTAGATTTAACAGTGTGTATAATGCACTTCCCCCAGATCTAAGCCCTCCACAAGGCTCAGCATTAAACAAGTTTCCTGAAGGGTTTGACCCCGAGATGGCCTATCAGCTGAGAGAGAGAGATCCTGCAACTCTTGAAGATATGCAAAAAGGAGCTCTTGCTGTGGAATTTCACTTAATGGAGAAGAGAGCAAGAATGAAGAATGAGAAGAGAGTATCCTTCAGAGAGGAGTCCACACCTTCTACTTCCAGCTCAAAGATGGAAAGAATGATGGAGTAGATGATGAATAAAATGAGCATCCTTGAGAGAGCACAAGCAAGTCAAAACCAATCTGCTCCTCAAAACAGAAACCAAAACCAGAATCAAAATTTTAGAATAAGTCAACCCCAAAATAGGCCAAGGGAAGATGATCAACAGATAACTCCTCCCTTTCATCAAAACTATGTAAGTGAGGTTGAAGAAGCGGATGAGAAAATAGAGGAAGATGATATCAACATGTTGGGAGTAGATAATGACGACTTTGAGGTTCATTATGATAGAAAACAAGGCCTATACACACCTTATGATGAAAAGAGAGATAATGATGAAAGTTATTATCAAGACATGGAGAATGTCATCATAGAATCTCAAAGAGAATATGAACTTAGAAGTAAAACCAATCAAAAAACTCCCAACAACAAAACCTCTGACAAATCTTCACAAAAAAACACTGTAAGTAAACCCAAGATTGTAAAACAGAAAGACAAAACAGTGGCTGGAAATTCTGATAAAGGTAAAGAGAAAAACACTCAAAACAATGATAAACAGAGTGCACAACCTAGTAGTACTAATACCTCAGTTGGTACTCCTGTAAAAACAATTTTGTCAAATGTAAATAGAGCTAGTCAGCAAATAGATTTTGCTGACAGAGTGGAAGTTAACAAGGCTAAGACAAGTACTTCAAAGAATCAAATTCCTTTCAGCCTGGAGCAGGAAATTTCCAAAATTAAAATCTCTGTTCCCCTGACTGAGTTAGCTACCCAACATGTATATAGGACCCAAATTTTGAAGGCTTTAAACATAGAGGATAATAATGACACAGCCAATATTAATGATGACCAGCCATAGCTTATTTTTGGTCCTAATATTGAAGGTAAATATCAAGAGGGACCTATTTCTCCTTTTTATGTGATTTTAAACATTCATGACAATATTTTGTGCAACACTATGCATGATTCCGGGGCCTCTCACAATTTAATACCGAAAGCTGTAATGGAGAGCCTAGGCCTAGAAATCACCAGACCTTATAAAGACCTTTACTCCTTTGATTCAAGCAGAGTAAAATGTTTAGGATTAATCAAAGACCTCTGCGTTAACTTAGCATAGATTCCAGCCAAATGTTTGGTTATGGATATTGTTGTGGCTGATGTACCCCCAAAGTATGGAATGTTGTTATCAAGATCTTTGGGGCCTAAGTTACAAGGGACTATCTAGATGGACATGACCTATGTGACCATCCCTATGTTTAATCAATCTAGAAGACTGTATAGGGAGTCGCATATGCAGTACATGGTTACAAGCCAAGACATACCACAAAACTCTCCTCTGTATTCTGTAAATACAGGCCTCGATTCTTTTATCTTGTTTAACAATGAAATATTCAGAGAAAAAGTCACTTTAACTGAACTGATGGCCAATAGAGAAGAAGATGTGAGCACCATAGAAGTGTCAAAACAGTTTGCTACATTTGAAAACTTTAGAAAACTAAACACATGTCTTGAACTACAAGTCATACATCCATCACTCTTTAACCTTGACAGTCAAGAGAATAACGCTCAACTAATTGAAAAATTAGAGGAATTAAAACAGATTCAACAGAGTGTTGATTTTCAAGAACAGACCAAAAGCACTTTATTTGAAGAGGACAATAGCCTAGATAAACCCGAGACTAGTCCTCTATGGAGTATGTATTTTGATGGGTCATGCACTAGAACTAACGCTGGTGTAGGCGTATGGATTTGGAACACTGAGAACAACCACACAGAAAGCATTTCTTGTATATTAAACTTCCAGTGTTCGAATAACATAGCAGAATATGATTCCCTTCTTTTAGGCTTGCATTTGTTGAAAAATTTAGGAGCCAAAAGAATTAAAGTTTATGGGGATTCAGAGTTAATCATTAGGCAGGTCAACGGGGAATACAACTCAAATCACCCAAGACTTAGGGCCTATCGAAACGATGTCGTGGACCTTTTGACAACCTTTGAGGAGTCTCGGTTAATTTTTTTCCCAAGAAAAAGAAATATCGCGGCCCATAGCCTAGCTTTCACAGCCAGAACATGCTTAACGCCATATGAAACCAAAGACTTCTCATCTCAGATCAAATTCAGACCAGCATTTCTTGATAATGAAAAATATTGGCAAGTGTTCGACGGAGATAAACAAATATAAGAATTCATGCAATTTAGAAATGAATTTGAACTGCATAGTTCGAATTCAGATTATGAAACAGACTGCAATAGTGAAGAAAATTTTCTTAGTGAAGAAGAATCTTCTCCTAAGGTTGCCATATAATTCTACTGTCTAGCAAACTTGAAAATAAAATAGAATTGAGTAAAGAGTTAGAAACAGAGGAGTTAGAAACCCTGCAGTCTAAAGATCAGAGTTTTCCAAAGGGTCTGGCCCCTTTGGAAGAGTTGTTTGATTTTAACGATGTGGCCAAGAAGCCAAAACTGGAGCCTGTAGAGACTAAAGTTGAGGAGTGAAATATAGGCAGTGAACTAAAACCTATGATGATTAAACTGTCTAAGAATTTACCAGCTCACATTAAACTCAAATACATAGATTTGTTTAAAGAATTTTTTGATGTGTTTGCGTGGAGTTACGAAGATCTTAAATATTATGAAACTGAAATAATATAGCACAAAATCCCTCTCAAGGAAAACCAAAAACCATTCAAACAGACGTTGTGAAGAATTAACCCTATTTGGTTTCCTTTGGTTGAGAAGGAGATAAAGAAAATGTATGAAGCTGGTAATATTGTCCCTATTAGATATTCTGAGTGGGTATCTAATCTGGTGTCAGTTAGGAAGAAAACAAGAGAGATTAGGCTTCGTATAGACTTTAGAGACTTAAAAAAAGCTTCACTAAAAGACAACTACCCTTTACTTAAGATGGATCATATTTTACAAAGGGTGGTAGGGTCTAGAAGAATTTATTTGCTAGATGGATACTCAGGGTATAATCAGATCTTAGTCCACCCTGATGATCAACTAAAGACAATATTTACTACACCTTGGGGCACTTTCATGTACATGAAAATGCCTTTTGGTCTAATGAATGCTGGAGAAACTTTTCAAAGAGCCATGGACATAGCATTTTCGAAAGAACTAGGCTACTTAATCATTATATACCTCGATGATGTTACTGTCTTTTCAAAGACAGATGAAGAGCACTTAGAAAATTTGAGGAAAGTTTTCGAAAAATGAAGAAAGTTTGGGATAAATTTAAACCCTAGGAAAACACTATTCGGTCTCCAAGAAGTTAAAATTCTTGGGCACATTATTTCCGAGGAGGGTATTAAGATAGATCCAAAGAGGATTAAGGCTATATTGCAAATCTCTCATACTCGAAACATCAAGGAGTTGCAATCTTTCATTTGAAAGATTAACTTTTTGAGAAGGTTCATACCCAACTTGGCTGAGCTCCTTAGAAACATTACAAACATATTGAAGAAGGAGCAAGGGGTAAAATGGACCTTGGAAGCAAAGAATTCCTTTGAGCTGGTGAAACATGCATTAACCAAAACACTGGTTCTAATCAGTCCTGATTTTTCAAAAGATTTTTATATTTTTTCATTTGCATCAGAACATACAATAGCTGTTGTCCTTTTACAGAAAAATCCACAAGGACAAGAGCAGCCTATTGCATTCTTTAGCAAGGCATTGAAGGATTCCCCTTTGAAGTATAACATTATGGAAAAGCAAGCTTTTGGTTTGGTTAAAGCTTTGAAAGACTTCAAAGTATACATCCTTCACTCACACATCATTGCCTTTGTCCCAAATTCAGTTGTGAATGACATTCTAACATAGGACCCAGATGGTAAGAGAGATAAGTGGATTGTTGTTATCCTTGAATATGATTTAGAGATAAAGCCCACTAAACTCATCAAAGGCCAAGGTTTGGCTAGATTAATGGCTGAATCCAATTTTGAAGTTCTTGATATTAATATGATTAATGCTTTAGATAACCCAGAAGAATTCTCAACTCCCATTGTTGAAGACCATTTTATGAATTCCTCTTGGTATGCTGATATTATTTATGTTTTTCTTAATTTAAATACCCCTCTTGGTTTGACAAAAATGAAGGCAAGGTTTCTAAAGTTAAAATATGTAAACTATTTCATTATAGATAGATGCCTTTATTTGAAAAATGCAAGTGGTATATTGCTTAAATTTTTTCCTGAGTATGATGCAGAGAAGGTTAAGCATGAATTCCATGAAGGAGAGTGTGGAGGCCACTTATAATGGAAGACAACAACCAAAAAAATCCTAAGGGCTGGTTACTATTGGCCTACTCTCTTTCTTGATGTACACAATATGATCATTGCCTGTCATAAGTGCCAACTTTTTGAAGGAAAAAAGAGGCTTCTACCCTTACCTTTGCATCCAATCACTGTTGAAACTCCTTTTCAACAGTGGGGACTTGAATTCATAGGAGAAATCCATCCACCGTCCTCTGCCCAACATAGATGGATTCTCACTGCCACAAACTACTTCACCAAATGGATAGAAGCCATCCCTTGTAGGCAAGCCAATGATTCTGTCCTTATAAAATTCATGGAGACTAATATTCTCTCTAGATTTGGCTGTCCTACCAAGATCATCACTGATAATGCAACAGCATTTGCATCAAAGAATATGGTTGAATTCTGTCACAAGTATCAGATAACATTGGGGCATTCTACTACCTATTACCCTCAAGGTAATGGACTTGCAGAATCCTCAAACAAGATTTTGGTGAACATAATAAAGAAGCTGTTGTAAGACAACAAGAATTATTGGCACACAAAACTTGTTCATGCACTTTGGGCTGACAGATTGACATTGAAGAAATCTATTGGTATGTCACCCTACCAGCTTGTGTATGGTACTGATGCAATTTTTCCAACCAGCCTTGGTGTACCAATTATGAAGTTAATTCAATAGGTTCAATCTGAAGATAATGACATGGTCAGAAGGATAAATCAGACTATTCACCTTCAACAAACCAGAGAGGAGGTTTATAACAAAGCATTACAAAAGAAATACAACATCAAAAAGCTTTTTGGCGGAAGAAAAAAGGCTGGCAATTTCAATGTTGGGGACAAAGTTTTAAAGTGGGACTCAAGGAGGGAAGACAAGGGCAAGAATGGAAAATTTGACAACTTATGGCTTGGCCCTTACATCATTCATTCAACTGCTGGTAATAATGCCTTTTTCTTACAAGAGTTGAATGGAGCAGAACTGTTTGGGGGTCCTGTCAATGGCAGGATGCTTAAACATTACTTCTCTTGATCCTGTTATGTTTTGAAAGAATTTTAATATTTTTTCCATTATAAATATTTCATCCACCATTGCATTCAAAGTTAGAAAAATAAAAATACAAAAACAATGAGAGAAAGAAAAGAGGGAAGATTGTAAAAACAATAAAGGTACAGCCCCATACCAACAAAAAGAGAAAAAAATCTGAAAGTGTGCAAGCTTAAATGCCACTCCTGAAGAACACACTTCTAATTAGTCATACAACCTAATCATGACTAGTTAGCTTTAAATTTACTGTTGATATGATAGTGAATTCGATTTTCCAAATAGATTAATGTTGGCTTATCAATAGGTAGATTAGGCTAGAAATTAAAGGTTCAAACAAACTCAAAATCTGAACCTAAGTTTTCAAAACAAGAGTGACTCCAATATGTTTTAAATTTCTGAGTCAAAACAGAGGAATAACTAGTTCTAATCAGCTCAGAATTTGAACCAGATTATAAAGAAAAACAAATCACGCAGTAGTAAAAACAGAGCTGTGAAAATATGAAGGAAGTGCTTTGAACTTTCAGATCTTAAGCCTTCCATTCTGATTTAATTCTCTGCAAAATAATATCTATGTGCAACTTGTTTTTTTTATGCCATAGATCAGCATCAAGTTAGACTATTCAATCCTGACTTGTATGCTTTTTAATTTCTATTGTAGAATTTAGTGAATAAAAATCTGTTAGACTGTTTAATCCTAACAGATTGGTATATTAGGTAGAGAAGAATATGGACTCAACTGTTTAATCTAAGTTCATGGAGAAATAAGGAGTAGAATTAGATTAGATTTTTTTCTTTCAAAAGAATAAAATGTTGTAAAAAGAGTTTTCCAATCCAAGTGCACTCTAAAGAAGAAAAAATGTTAGATCAGTAGGATTGGGTAGGCAGAAAGATTGTGTTGATGAAGTTCCATTGGTTTTTCATGGCTGCTAACAAATTTTTAGAGCAAAAGAAGATCATCCAAGTAAGGAAAGGCAGCCCAATGGATAAGGAACTGATTAGCCTCCCAGAGAATGCAAGTCTGAAGTTCTTGATGCCTTTAAGAAGGCACCATCCCCAAGTGGAGCCACTGTTAGCCACCTATAAAATTTTTTATATCAAAAGGTGGCTAAATCATTCTTGGAGCCTTCAAGAAAAAAGTTTTATTGCTAAAAAAAATGTCATCTATTGAAGACTCTTGAAGACATCTTGCCCTTTGTTAAAAACTTCACTGTTGTTTCCATTTTAAACTCTGAAATTCTGCTGATTTTATGAAGAGAAGACTGCTGCAAAACACCATTTTTCCTTTCCTCCACTAAAATCTAACCTCAATTTTTTACCGCTTCATTTCCTATGAAATTATTCTATTTTCCATTTGTTTCCCTTTTCCCCTTCGTAAATTCCTCTTTACAAAGTTTAAAACTCATTTTTAAACTCTGCTGAAACCCCCAAATCCATTAGAAAACTCTGAAAAATTCATAAAAATACACTTTTTTGTATTATAAGCTTAAGCCCCTTTGGGCTAAGTCCTAACCACTTCCCCTCCATATGCCTTGGTGCTTGAACCAAGCGCTAGGCCCTTTCGGCACTCATCGCATCAGAAATAATCAAGATGCACAAGTCTTTTTGTTAAGTTGAGACCTCCGATGCGATTGGCCCTTTGATTATAAAATATCGATCATATTATTGTCTTATATAACCCTTAGGCCCACCTCCGATGCTTAAGACATTGTAAATAAACCATCTCTGATGCTTTTTTCCCTTTGTGAAGTCAAAAGCCCACTTTTCCTAAGTTTTGGTCTAAACCCACCAGAACGATGTTTTTTAAGGAAAATGGGTAGATTGAAAAGCCCCGCATCAAAGTTCCGATGCGATTAAGCCCCATTTTCATAAAACTTCCACCTTCCATTTTTCTCCATATAAACCAATGCCCGGGACCAAGAGTTAAAGTCCTGAAGCGCTAATCGCAACAGAGAAAATCAAAATGAGTAGATTGAAAGACTATCACCAAAGTTTCGATGTGATTAGACTTTGTACATATCAAGCCTCGGTCCCATTCATTTCCATACACCCAAGGCCCCGCAGAAGGGCGCCAAAGTATTTCCTATATATAAACCCGCTCGAGCCACCTAAACCTTTATATTTATTAAATTTTTGGTTTTTCATAAGTATTAAATGGTATCCGCCAGTGCATATTTTGGAACCATATCCATCGTTGATCTTAAGCCGATCAAACAGCCCGCGCAAAATCGCATCGCAAGATTTATGGGGCGCATCTTATTCCTCTCCCCAATTAGCGATCTCACGATCAATCGTGAGCCGTTGATTTCCTCCCCACCTACCCAGATCCGACGGCTCTCATTTGCTCCGATCAAAAACCTTCCTCCACCTTTTTGAACCCCTTTGATTCACTCTCCACTGTCAATCTGATCTACAGATCGACGGCCAGCACCAAATTGCATCGGCGCCATAAAAGTTCTTCCCCCTGCCGATCACGTAGCTCCGATTTCATATGGGGCGCCCACATGTCCAGATCGGACTGTCTAGATTGCGTTTCCTGACTTTGGTTTAAAAACATGCAGCGCTGCTCATAATGTTTCTCAGCCAATCACAGCTGTTGATCTTTCAGATCAATGACCCTTATTAACCCTTCTTCCACTTTGTTCTTTTTTAATTTATCCCCAGATCAAATCCTGACCATTGATCTTATAAATCTAATGGTTCTTATTTAACCCGACAAGCCTGCCTCCTATGGGTCCTGCCTTCCTCCAGATGTGATCTCTGCCGTCGATCTCGTGACCAGACGGTCCATAATAAAACCACCCTTCCCAATTCTTCCCGCGCATCTTTCCAAATTTGCACTCGCTCTCCGCCGTCAGATCTAAGACCCTAGATGTAATGTTTCAAGCACATTTTCGCGTAACTTTCAGCACGAAGGTTAATTTTAAAAAAATCACGCGATATACACTGTTTTCTAAAGCCACGTGTCAGGCGGGAACACATATCGTGTTCAAAAAGGCAAAACCACGTCCTTGCCCTTTCACCGCGCGAAACCCATGGTTTTACCTCCAAAAACCACTTTCCCTCTGCTCCATTGCGATTCATCGTGCCCCTCCTCAGCTATTGATCCTTATGAGCCAATCTCATCCAACGGCTCATGTTCCTCCCAAAACTCATTTGATGTTTAATTCATTTTTTCCTTCGCCAAAGGTTTTTAACCTTATCTCATTATATTTCCACAATTTCCATAATGTGACCATTTGCATTATGTTTTCTCATGATTAATCCTGACTGTTGATCTCTGCAGATTGACGGATCTGACCTATTTCTTCCCACCGCTCTCCTTTTGACCACTTTACGCAAATATCCACCGTTGGATGCTGTCATCCAATGACCTCGCTCTTCCCCACAACCTCTGAAGCATTTTACCAAATAATGCATGATTTTATAATATTTTTTGTGTTTTTTAGGTTTTATATGGTTTTTCCATTATATTAAAGGAAAACCAAAGGCTGGGGATGACGATCCCTCATGCCTTTGTGCATATAGAAAGATCATTCCTCAGGGTTCAATTTCACGTTTCGTCGATGCTTCATGGGAATTGATGCCATATGGAACCTTTGCAGAACCTGCACATCAACAAGACACACAGAATGGAAATTAACAAAGAGTATCAGTGTTGAAGACTTAAACACAACAGAAATAGAGGATTGAAGACCGTTTTCACAGTTTTGGAGGATTACGGCTAAGATCAAAAATCAAAAGCCCAATCCTCTGAATTAAAACACAATTAAAGAAAATCATAAACATTTATCAGGTAGAGGAAATCTCCACTGCCACATCAGAGGCAAATTGATTCCTCTCAGCTACCCAATGCCACCTGTAACCTCATGCATTCAACAGAGGCCGAATTATGATCAGAAAATCAGATATTTGCCTTGATGCAGTGGAAAAGTTAATTATGCCAAAGGAACTCAATGCAAAATATCAACAGAGTTATCACAACATGAAACAGAGCCTTAAAATTCAACAAAAGCTCTCATCGAGCTTAATTCTTAAATGTAAAACAATTAATACTGACAGAACATCTGTAAACTTCTCCATTGAGCCCCTCAAAGGCTGAGAAGTTATTAAGTCTGTATTAATTGACCTGGGAGTTCTTTTATCCCCTTCCACCTCCTCATTCCTTCTATAAATACAGCTGTAGAAGATGAGAAAATGTTGGTTGCTGAACTTTGAAATATACTTGAGCTTGAAACTTCTACTTGTAAATAGTGTTCACGGGCTCTTGAAGCTCTGCTTGTGATTAGATAAGTTAGTTTGAGAAGTGAAGATGACTGTTGAACTGAAACATTTGAATTAAAGCTGTAACTGGTTTGAAGCATCAATACAAGCTGATTTATGGGATCTTGGTCTATGTCCACGGTGATGTTATTTCTTATTGTAAATTGTTATTTTATTTCTGTTTCCACTTTTTTCATCTTCTCTTATAAAGAAAATCAAGCATAGAGTTAGGATTTACTGTATATCAGTACCCTTCTCTGACTGATAAGCTTTATCTTAATGTTTTCTTCCAAATTGTGTTATTTAGGAATGATTTAATTCAATTTCAAGCAGTTAGGAATCCTGGCGTTCCCTCGTCCTACTATCTAGGCTAATTGTTATTCTTGAATGTTATTTTTAGTTTATGTTAAGTAGAGATGAACTAAGGAAGTTATGGTGAGCCTTGTCCTAGTTTTATCCCCAAAGACTGTCTGAAAATTTCCCTAAGAATGTGTTGAAAGCTGGCTAGTTTCAAAATACTTACCAGATCTTAAACTATTCTTCGTTATCATATGTGTTTCCCTTTATGTTTTAAATGTTTTTCTATTGAAAGTGTATCAAAATCTGGCTAGTTTCGAAGTACTTCTAGATCTTAGATTACTTTTATGTCTTTCTTAAGTGTATGTCAAAAGCTGGCTAGTTTCGAAGTACTTACCAGATCTTAGGCTGCTCTTTGTTCTTCATTTGTTTAATTCCCCTTCTTGTTGTATCATTTCATTCCATAAAATAAAATTTAAAGAGATCCTTAGACATAGATGACTTTCCCCATGGACCACCCTTGCCCCTTGTTGTTTCAATTAAACCCTATTATGACTCCATTGCCCAATGGACTAAAACCAGCGATTATCTATCTTTTTGGCCAAAGCTTGTTCTAATTGCTTGCAACTTCACACCTTTGAAACTCTTTGCATTTAGAACTTTCCACTCAAATAATAGTGATGCTCAACCATCCAAAACAAAAAAAAAACCCTTGGTCTTCATAACTAGCCTAATATCATTACCCAAAAGCTTTTAAAGATAAATCCATATTTGCACTTATTGGAGAGATCCCTCTCCGGATTCAGGAGGGCTAGATCCTAGAACCCTAAAGTGGTTGAAATAGTGTTTCTCCCTGCAGTCGGAATCTGCCAATATTTCTGATTACGCGGAGATAACAGAAGGTAAGCATGTTTATTAATGGGGTGGATGAACCATTGCAAGGGTTTGTAAAATCCACTAAACTAACTACACTCCTTGAAGCTGTGGAGAGAGCTAGAGATCTACAACACATCTTTCCCAGGACAAGAAAATTATTGAAGCAGGAGGCTTACTCAGGACCAAGGAAGACAATCCATGTCTAGGATTGGGAGGGAGAATGTGTTGCAAGGAGGACACATCATGATAAGACCTTCTCCAAGAAGGATGCTAGCGCTATACCACTCACATAAGACTTTGCTCCAAGAGGGGGAGCTATTGCAACATTAAGAGGGGTCCCAAAGTATCTAACCTTGAGGGTGAGAGGTAATATTATGGGGCAAAGAGTCTCTGTGTTTATAGATAGTGGGGCTGCTCATAATTTTATTGATGCACAACTGGTACAAAGGAGAGGAATCTACATAGAGGAGTTTGAGGGATTCTCGATTTTGGTCCCAGGAGTTATGACCTTGCAGTGTTCCAAGGATGTTCCAGCACTAAACATCACCATGGGGACCTACACCTTGACAGACTACTTCTTTGTGGTAGACATTCCAGACACCAATGTCATATTGGGAGTCCAGTGGTCAATCACTCTTGGGAGAGTTACCACAAATTGGAGAACTTTGGAGATGGAATGGACAGGAGGGAAGGATGGCTAGCAAAAAAATATCAAGGGTATAAACACATACCCCCCTCAGGTTTTTTCAACACAAAAGATGGAGGAAAATCTGTGTAGAGGGGATGTTGAATGGGCAGTGGAACTGCATATATCAGAGGTGAAGGCCAAGGATTCACCAGTGCATCCAGATGTTCAGTCTCTCTTGGATCGGTATTCTACATTATTTGGAGATATCCCACCAGGGAGACCTCCTGACCGAGGGTTTGAACACACCATTGAGCTGGAACAAGCGATCCAAGCAGTAATCACCACTCCTTATAGGCATCCCAAGGCTTATAGGGATGAGATTGAGAGGGCTATCCAAGAGCTGCTGGCTCTAGGACACATCTGGCCTAGTACTAGTCCTTTTTCTTCTTCAGTGGTCTTAGTAAAGAAGAAAGATGGCACATTGAGGATGTGCATTGACTATAGGGCCTTGAACAAGAACATGAAGAATAGGTACCCTATACCCAGGATCGATGAACTCATGGATGAGTTGAGGGGATCTAAATACTTCTCCAAGATTGATTTGAGATCCGGGTATCATCAAATCAAGGTGAGGGAGCAATATATCCCCAAGACAGTGTTCAGATGTCACTGTGGGCATTTTGAGTTTCTGGTAATGCCCTTTGGATTGACCAATGCCCAAAAAACTTCCCAATCCAGCATGAACCACATCTTCCGTGGTAATTTGATAAAGTTTTTATTGGTCTTCTTTCATAATATTCTTATCTACAGCCGCACTTGGGAGGAGCACTTGCAACATATTGAGACAGTTTTACATAGCCTCAAGGAGCAGCAATTCTATGCCAAGATCTCCAAATGTGAATTTGGCCTCATAAAGATGTTGTATTTGGGGCACATCATAGGAGTAGATGGAGTGAGGGTACATGAGGAGAAGATCCAGGCTATCAGAGATTAGCCTGAGCCCATGAATGTTACAGAACTCAAAGGGTTTGTGGGCATATGCACTTATTACCAGAAGTTTGTGAAAGGGTTTTCACAACTAGCAGCACCACTGACAGACTTGACAAAGAAAGGAGCTTTCCATTGGACACCTAAAGTGTAGAGGGCTTTTGATAAGCTCAAAGAGGTAACGAGTAGTTGTCCTGTTTTGGTTTTTCCTGACTTTTCTTAACCTTTTGTTCTAGAATGTGATGCATTAGGTGAAGGTATTGGGGCAGTCTTGAGGCAAGTTGGGCATACTATAGCCTTTGAGAGCAGGAATTTTCTCCCTCATGAGAGGTTGTACCCCATATATGATAAAGAAATGTTGGAAATCATGCATGCATTAGCCAAATTCTGGCAATACTTGGTGGGGAATAAGTTCAAGGTGAAGACTGACCATAATAGTCTTAGATTATTCCTTGAACATAAAAAACTCTAGGACAAACAACAAAAGTGGGTGAGAAAAATCCAAACTTATGATTTTGACATAACTTATGTCAAGGGGAAGAGCAATGTAGTAGCTGATGCACTATCCAGGAGGCCTACATCGCTGTCTTTGAGGGGCATGGACATAGATTGGAAAGCTCAACTTTTAGTTGAGTATTCCAAAGATGACATTGCATGTGAGATACTTGATGGGGTGGTATCGGATGAGAGGTTTAAAGTAATGGATGAGGTCATCTATTACCGATACTGGATCTTCTTGGCTAAGAAATCCAAGCTCAAGGAGAAGATATTATTGGCATCACATGATTCCCCACTTGTCGAGAATCAAGGTTTCACAAATACTTACAGGGCCATAAGGGAGAGATTCTCATGGAAGGGTCTCAAGGAGGATGTTCTCTGACATGTCAGAGAGTGCCCCATTTTACAGCAAAATAAGGGAGAACACACCCACCCTGCTGGGTTATTGAAACCACTACCTATTTCGGATGGGAAGTGGGAAAGTATCTCTATGGACTTCATCACTGACTTACCAACAGTACAGGGTAAGGATTATATCTATGTTGTTGTTGATAGACTAACAAATTACTCTCATTTCTTTGCCATTTCTGCACATTATACTGCTTCACAGGTAGCTAAGCTCTTCTTCAGAGATGTATTTAGACTCCATGGTCTCCTAAGGACCATAGTGAGTGATCAAGACAACTGCTTCATGGGTGGCTTTTGGCAAGAATTTTTCCGGTTAGTGGGGACTGGTTTGACTCCAAGCACTAGCTATCACCCCCAAACCGATGGACATACCGAGATAGTGAACAAGTGGCTAGAAGGCTACTTGAGGAACTATGTAGTAGGTTAGCAAAGAGCTTGGCTGCGTTGGATCCACTTGGGAGGGTATTGTTACAACACTACTCACCATATTTATATTGGCATGACTCCATTCCAAGCCTTATATGGGTATGAGGCACTCTCATTTTCTGATGTTATGTTTGGGGAAAGTAAGGCTCCAAGCGCAAAGGAATGGATTCAGGAGAACCAGGACATACTTAGGGCACTCAAGGACAACTTTTCTACTGCCCATAACCAGCAAAAGATGTATGTATATTGGGGCCGGATAGAAAGAAATTTTGAGGTGGGAGATCTTGTCTATTTGCATCTTCATCCTTACAAACAGTCCACACTCAAGGATAAGGGATATCAGAATCTCAAACCCCATTTATATGGGCCATACAGGGTGATAAAATGTGTCAGTAAGGTAGCATATGAGTTGGAGCTTCCCAAGGGGAGAAAAATCCACAATATATTCCATGTTTCTTGCCTCAAGAAGGCCATTGGGAGGAATGTGGTTGCCAACATGGATCTTCCCCCTATTGATGATGAGGGCCACCAGATTTTGTAGCCAGAGGCAATCTTAGACACAAGGGAGAGGCAGCTAAGAAACAAAGTCATCAAGGAATATCTGATTCGATGGAGGAATCTACCAGATGAGGATGCCACTTGGGAGGGAGAGAAAATATTGTAGCATCCTTCTTTACTGTTGCTTGTGGGCAAAAAAAATTTGAGCGGGGAAGACTGTAATATTCCCAATTAGCCACTGCTACTTGGAATATTATAAATGCTCCATTTTTGAAATAAAGAGTAGGGAGGAAAATAAAACATATCCCAGTGTGAAAATGGATTGGATTAGGAGGAAAAAATAAATCCAATTTAGTGTGAAAGAGAGGCAAAAAAATGAGATAGATCCAGTTGACCAAGTCAACAATGTTGTTACAAGAGGAGGGAAACTAACTAGGGTAGTGTAGTTTTGAAAGGGGAATCTTCTCAAGGAAGTCACATCATCAATGAGTGGGGTCCAGGGTGAGGAAGATCACCAAGGATAAGAAGGAGGAGTATTCATCTTTGTTTGGTCTTTTGACTGATTGCAAGCTTTAGCTATTTAGCCGGAGTTGCAACATTGTTTAGTGAAAATAATTCTCATGCGGGAATTCCATCTTCACCTTGGGTCTAGCTGATTGGGAGATCTATGGAGAAGGTCCTGAGCTTACTTTTCATAATTTATCTTAAGGATATCCCTTCTATATCATATACATCGTAGTCTCTTCCAGTAAATGCATCATTTCTACAGTAGCAGTAGCTGCTAGGTGAAACTGTTACAGGTCAAAATACCTCCTCATCAGCTTAGAGGAGAAGAAAAATATGGAAGGAATACAAAGACCTAAATTAAACCTATTTCTGCCAAGGTAACGCCTTTTTATAACAAATCAGGAGCGTTATAACGCATAAGACCAGTGAATGTGCCACGTTAGTGGCTAGGGCAATGCTTTGTTTACACTAGAGGGCAGCGTTACCGGTGTTTTAAGTTTGAAATGAGAAAAATGCGTGGAAAATGATTTGAATCTCCGACTTTCCCTCACAAGAGAGTCAGTTCACAAAGGAAACTGGAAAGCACCAATTCTTTATTGGTCACCACCATAAAAGACTGAACTCTCGAAGAGGAAAAAACATAGATATTAAAGAAACATCTTAGTTTTTTCTATTCCAAACTAGTGGAAAGAGAAGGAAAACAATGGCTTTCTCCCTCTCCTATAAAAAGGAGTTGAAGGTCGAAGGATTGCTAAAGGTTTTTGCATAATTGTGGAATAGAGAATAGTGTTATATTGTGAAGGCCAAGAGTCAAAGAGGTTCCTAGAGAGCTTGTTTACTAGGACTTCTTCACTTGAGAGATAAAAGAGATTGGGAGACTTAGGAGGGCTTGGTACAACCGACGGTTGTAATCCTCCTTCTTTAAAAATCAATAGAACTGTGTTCGTTTTGTCCATTCAATGCTTAATATTTTCATTATTGTTTGAACATTTACATAGCATGATATGAATGGCTCAGATGTGTATAATTTAGAAGTTCATTATATATTGACTTGATTGATAGGATATATGTTATGTTAGAAATTACACGAGTGCTTTGACTGATTGCAGGACTAAGATTTGGAGCCAGTGAAGAAGGACTCTTGTTTCGCTGCCTAGCGCTCTCCAAGGGACTCCAAGATTGTTAAAGAGGTAATTCTCTATCACATTCCATCAAGTTATTTTAAGTTAATATGAACATGCTCATGCCATCTTTGTGAACATCAAAACTAATCTTATTGTCTGCCTCGGGCACTGGAAAGCCCTAAGAGGGATATTCGAAAACCAACAAACCAAGCAGTTTACCCTATAGCAGAATTGGCGACTCTGCTGGGGATTTTCCCCATAGTTTCTGGACTATTTCTTCCCTCCTCTCTTCTTTCCTCTGTTCACAGACCCTTCCCACCATTTTTGATGCCTAGTAGACATATCAAATGCTCGCAGAGTTCAATCCTGTTTCTGTTTGACCAATAGAAGAACTTTTCCCTGGCTAACGCTACCTCTGTAGGTTTTCCAGTGCATTATAACGTTGTATCTGATTAAATACAGTGCGTTAGTCGCCATCTTTACTCACAGACAGAGCGTTACTCAACCAAAACCTTGCTGTTCACAGCTGTGATGGTGTTTTAGTTGCAGATTTTTTTGGCCATCAGTACCTTTCACTGACTGAATCCCTGTGCTTGTCTGCTAAGCTGGAATTTCTATTTGTTTCTCTTGTTTGAAAAGTCAGCGTCCAAAGAATTTATTTTTTAAGAGAAATTTTTTTATTATTATTATTTTTCTGCATCTAGCTGAGTTTATTCTGAAATTTTCAGTTCATAGACTGTTTAAAAGAGGTAGATAGAATTCTGAATATTTAAAATTTGAACTGTGCTAGTTGAATGTTAGTGCATGGATGTTGAAAAGAAACCTCCCCTTGTAGAAACACTCTTCATCAAATTTAATATCTAGAGCATGTTTTGCATGGTTTCTTGAGTCAGAGTCTCATCACATTTCATACATCCACTCCCCCTCCACAAGACTAATAATCAAGTACACTAAGAATAAAGCGATAATAAAATCAATCACATTACTCTTTTTTGAGCTCACACAAACAGTAGTTCAGGCTAGGATCTTGGGTTAGGAATAGTGAGAAAACTACCCAAGATCTCAAAACTTGAAACTAGAGTCATTAACGAGCGAAATCCTACTGCACTCATATTATCGGGACCATTCCTTTACTGGGGCTTAGCGCGAGAAAACACTTGGGTGCACAAGAAGGTAGCCCACCTTCGACTGCATCTGGTGGGTGTGTTATATATTGGGGTTCCCTTCGGGGATGTCGAAACTAGATCGGGGATCTAGGTATTCTACCCATATAGCACACTATCCTTGATCGTGGACCCCCCTGATGATGTCTGTGATTTGAGGTATCTTTAGTGGCCATAATTTTTAGGGACTTACACAAGGTGATTGGGACGGGCTGTCCTGGTACCTGAAATAGACAGACCCACTCTTTCTTCGGTCTTTAGGAGGGTACTCGTCTTCACGAGAGTGCTTACACCTATCGTTTGAGGTTTGGGAGAAGCTCTAGAGTGACCGTAACTGTACTTTCGACCAACCCTCTCTGTATACTATTGTGATACTGGATTTCATCACCAGCAAACGGTAGTACTCAGACAGGGCACCCTATTCTGGCTGCTTGCTGATTGATTTTAGAGAGTCCTTTTTTATTTTCTTTTGTTAGGTATGTGGTTACTATCACTGAGACTTTATAATACATCACAATTTATTAAAATTTGTTAAAATTAAGCAGGTCACCGTGGCATCCCCCAACCCACGCCGTCTGTCTAGACGATAGCAAGGTCTACCTCCTCCAACTATTGAGGAAGAACTGAACCTTGGTGAACCCATGCCTTCTATGGAAGAGCATTCTCCACTGACTAATATTGATTATCACATAGCCTCATATCAGCTGGAATTTCCGGAGGACCCTTTCACTGAAGGGATTGTACCTCATTACAATCCTTCACTCACTGATCTGTTGGGGCCTGTGATAATTCAGATTCCACCACGCCAAGATATGTCTTCGGCTGCACAAAAATCCAATTCACCACCGACATCCACAGGGTCGATGCCAATGGCAACCATCCCAGGTTCGCCACCATTTTCCCTGCCGGTGGTCAGTTCTATGCCATCACTGGGTAACCCCAGTAGTCAACATATACCTACGCCCAACCCTATGGTCATCACAACTATCAATAGCTTGCCAAATCCTTCGGCATCTACTCCTACTGTGACCACGTTGGGACCCACGGTAACTCCTCCCACGAGTATGACTACTTTGGTACCTTTTAGCAACCCTTTCGGTTGGAACCCTCTGCTGAGTTCAAACCCCTTGGCCTCTATGCCATGGGGCAGTGTCACCAGTATGCAGGTAGCAGGGAGCATTTCACTTCCTCTGCAATCCTTAGGACAAATAGGACAACCTATTGTTAATACTCTTCCCTTAAGTGGTTCAAATATAGGTGTAGGGTCTATGCGGTTGCCAAAATATGCAAGTAGTAGCATGCCTCCGGGAAACTCTATTGCATCCATTTGGACTAACCAACCCCAACCTCCATCTGGAATGGGAGGGCACCTTTATACTGGGGGCAACCAACAGTTCGCTCCGCAATACAGCATGCTCTATGGATAGCAACCATATGTCCCTACTCCTCCGCCTATAGGAATTTTTTACCAAAGTCCTACTTATCCTCCTGGTAACACACTGATGGGTGGACCCTATGGTCTAAATAGTCAGCCCATACTGCCTTGGTTAGATTCGGGGGCAAATCCACAATTTCCATTCTTGGCAGCTTTGGACATCCCTGATATCCATAAATTTACTAATGATCCCATCCATCACAACCCTCTTTGGCCCCCAGTACCGCATAAGATTCCTTCCGACATCCCGAAGTTCGACGCGAAATAAGGGGACGACCCAACCGCACACATCACTACCTTTCACCTATGGTCTATATCCAATTCCATGGTAGATGATAGTGTCCGACTTCGACTGTTTCCCCGCACGCTTATAGGCAATGCTTCCAAGTGGTACATTGAATTACCACGTGCCACCATCAATACATTTGGTGCTTTAGCAACGGAGTTTCTAAAGAACTTCCAACTACCAATTAGATTTGAAACCGGAGCGGAACTATTAACCTTGCTTCGCCAAGACACCACCACCCACATCTCTGATCACATTCATTAATGGAGACGTAGGAGGAGGCTAGTCAAAGCACCAATTCTGGATCATCTCTTAGCCAATTGGTTTTTCAAGTCTCTCTTACCCCACATAGCTAAAGACATTGGCCTTTTTGGTGTGGTTACATAAGATCAATGCATTTGTCGTGCCTAGCATTTAGATTTAATCTATTCACAATCTGGCATGCTGTATGATTTGCTCCCCCATGCCCTTAACAACCCAAATCCTTTGGCTACTCAGAAAACCAGAGTTCATGCTGATGGTCTCGTTGGCACGATCTCTGGCGTAGCCACAAAGCAGTCTCGGGGGCAAGCCTCCCAGCCATCTTCGGTTGCACCGCCCCTCACCAAATGACTAATCTTCCCACCGCTGAGGTAAATTTGGTGCAAAACTCACAAAAACCTAGTGGGAAAAATAAGAAGAACAAGAAAAATTCATCTTCTTCGGAAGAGTAGTCAGATAATCAGAATAACCCTATTCAAAAAAACACTGCCAAAAATGGCAAAGGGAAGGATAAACCCATGAAATTTCCTTGCAAAATCTGTGCGGAGGACCACTTGACATACAAATGTCCTCGGCTGCAGGAATGCACCGATTTTATTGCCAACAAGGATTCTGGGCGAACACCTGCCATTATTCATAATCCTTTCCCTAATCAATAGCAGCAACATCAACACATGGTTGAAAATCTGCCACAACCCCATCAACGGGGCAATGGTGGTTCATATCCTTCTAGCGAAGGACCATCTGCCATTTATGGCATTGAGAGTGTTGACCTTCAAACTCGAGCTAAGCTTTATGGAAACCCTACCATAGATGCTCAAGAACCTGGTACTAGTTCAAATCCACTGCCGCCAAACGATTTTCATATCGAAAGGCCTACTGCTGACCCCATGATTCGTCCCCCCAAAGGGACACTTCGACACACGACTCATAACACATCTGCACATGTAGCCCAAAACTACAACATTGTAGAAGATTTGGCGCAGGCACCGTCAGCTATGTCTGCTCTCAAAGTATTACAAACCTATCTAGCACAAAGGAAAGCCTTGCTTTCGACCATTGGTGGAATAGACCCCCAGGATTCCATGCTAGCTATCTTTGATATGGAAAAGGCTAAACCTAACCTCTCACACCAACTCGCATTCTAGGTGCAGGTTGTGTCAAAAGGGAGACCAATCCATCGCACTATCATAGACGAAGGTGCCTCGGCCTGCGTTATGTCACAAGCTTGCTGGCTCAATTTAGGTTCTCCTACCCTCACCCTGCCATCGAATTCCCTCAAAGCTTTTGATGGCCACACTTTCCTCCCAAAAGGATACCTTGCTAGATTTCCCATCACTCTGAGTGGGAAAATGGTAAACATGGACGTTGAAGTTGTAGAGCGCCATCTAGACTATAATATATTGCTTGGTCGCAGTTGGTCTTATGCCATGACTGCCATTGTGTCTTCGGTCTTCCGACTCATCCTATTTCCATTGGATGGGAAAATAGTCACAGTGGATCAGCTATCCTTCTGCACCCCTGATTATGCCATGTTACCAAGTAGCACTGTACCCCTAATAGGAGGCTTTCCTGACTCTTACATCAGTATCGGTACCGGTCTTCTGAAGGCATCTTCCCTACTGGGTTGTTTTCCTCTCCCGTCGCCATTGATCCCAAACAAAGTTGCAATAATATCCACCACTTTGGATTGCTCTATCGACCCATGGATCATTCCGGCACCTTCAGAAATTGATTCCTATGGAGATCAGATGCCGCTCTCACCAGCCGAGTTGGCTTACCAAGCCATCCGAACCGCATCTGAACCCTCCACTGCTATGGTTTCGACCAAAGGTAAAAACCTCCCTCCCATCACTGTTCTCTCTAAGGATCTCCTTAATGAAGTCTTGCCTACAGATGAAGCTATTCGAGAGATCATGTCTCTAGAAGAACGACCTTGGGGAGAGTTTCACCATCGCGCTTCGATGATGGACTTGGAGGTGATAAAAACTGAAATCCCATCTTTTGACCCACCTGAGATGGTTCCCTCAACTTACACGACTGTCCAAACTATCGAGTCAAAAGGGAACGTGGGTAATCTTTCTAAGATAATGCTCATTGACATCTCGGTCAAAACAGGTATCGTGGAAAATATTCAAATTGGAGCCGATTGCAATCCAGAGGAAATTGCATGCTTCACATCCCTTTTTAAGGAATTCTGCAACGTGTTTGCTTGGTCTTATGACAAAATTCCTGGCATAGACCCTTCTATTGTCGAGCACACAATCAAGATTTATGATAATGCCAAACCTGTTCGGCAACGTCTCAGACCTGTCCACCCGTGCAAAGCAGCCGCCATCAATATTGAAGTAGAAAAACTTTTGAATGCTGGTTTCATCTATCCCGTTTCTTTAACGGAATGGGTTTCCAATCCGGTCCCCATTGATAAAAAACAAGGCACCATTCGAGTTTGTGTCGACTATCACGATCTAAACGCCGCTTGTCCTAAAGACAATTATCCAACACCGTTCATTGATCAGATTCTCGACGATTGTGCTGGATGCGAATCTTTTTCCTTCATGGATGGATTCTTGGGCTATAACCAGATTGCAATTAAAAAAGATGACCAACATTAAACTGCTTTCATCTGTCCTTGGGGCACTTTTGCGTATCAAAAACTCCCATTCGTTCTGAAGAATGCTGGAGCAACTTTTCAGTAGGCTATGGACTACGCTTTTCATGACATTCGACATATTGTACAGGCTTACTTGGATGACCTTCCGGCCCATTCCAAGAAGCGACAAGATCACCTTGCTCATTTAAGAGAAATTTTTTCTAGGTGCATATTCTACAATATACGTTTGAATCCTCATAAATGCGTATTTATGGTCGAGTCCAGATGACTATTAGGTTTCATTGTCTCCAAGCACAGGATTATGGTTGATCCCGATAAAGTTAAGGCAATTGTTGAATTGCCAGTACCACAATCCATCCTTCAACTCCAACGTTTGCAAGAGAAGGAAAAATTTTTACGTCGTTTCATCGTTAACTATGCCGAGATGACGAAAGGATTCATGCGATTATTGAAGAAAGGAACACTATACTTGTGGGATGACCAAGCTCAACGGTCATTTGATGCTTTAAAACATGCACTTGTTTCAGCTCCACTCCTTAGTGCCCCCGATTACTCACGCGACTTTCTCCTCTACCTGGCAGCCTCACCATCCTCACTTGGAATGGTTTTGGTTCAAGTACACAATGAAGACAATGAACATGTGATTTACTATTTATCCAAAGGTCTAATCAGACTTGAATTACGTTATTCACATGTGGAGAAACTTTCTCTGGCGGGATTTTTTTCTGTCACCCGACTCCGACATTATATATTGCTGCGACAGACTACGATTATTTCTTTGGAGAACCCCATGCGACATATCTTGTCTAGAAAAATTATTGGAGAAAAATATTCCAAATGGATCATAATCCTCCAGCAATTTGATTTGGTCTTCACGGCTACCAAAGCAAATAAATCCCTCGTCTTCGTCGAATTATTATCAGATCTTCCCATAATTGACCCAGCAGAAGTAGCTCACGATCCATTTCCTGATGAATCTGTGTACTTGGTCGATTCTTCAGATCCATGGTATGGAGACATTTTGGTCTACGTACAAACCCAACATTTTCTCCCAACTCTCACGTCCGACGACCGTCATCGTATCTGCCACCAAGCAAAGCACTACCTTGTGCTAAATGATACACTATATCGCCGTGGTGTTGATACTATACTACGACGTTGTCTCACTCTCGGTGAGGCGGAACATGTTTTAAATGAATGCCACGCAGGGGCATGTGGTGGTCATCTTTCGGGCATAGCTACTACCCAAAAAATCTTGCGCGTAGGTTACTATTGGCCCACTTTGTTTAAAGACTGTATTGCAGTAGTCCAGAAGTGCCATCCATGTCAAATTTTCACAAAGAAAATGCGCGCTCCTCTTGCCCCCCTTCACTTGGTTATCTCCATTGGTCCTTTCGCTAAATGGGGAATTGACTTCATCACCTGCAATCCCACTTTTAAAAATGGACACAACTACATTGTGGTTGCGGTTGACTATTTTACGAAATGGGCAAAAGCCCTTCCCACTTTCAAGGACGATGGCGAAACTATCGCTCTCTTCCTATTTAATTAGGTAATATGTCAGTTCGACGTACCCCTATCGATTGTCACAGATCATGGATCTCACTTTCAGAATCATATGATGACCGAATTAACATCCATGCTAGGTTTCCGTCAAGATCATTCTTCGTCTTATTACCCTCAAGCTAATGGTCAAGTCGAAGCCGTAAATGGCGTCCTCATAACCATGATTCGTCGATTGGTCGGAAACCATAAAACCACTTGGCATCGAAAGTTGTATTTCGTGTTATGGGCGTACCAAACGTCAGTGAAAACCGCCACAGGCTTCACACCATTCCAACTTTCTTTCGGCCTAGAGGCAGTACTTCCAATCGAGTGCGAAATTCCATCACTCAAACTTGCCGTTGAACTCCTGCTCGGCACCACCACCACAGAAGAGCGCTTGCTCTCACTTGATCATTTGGACGAAACTCATCGAGATGCTACACTAGCACTCGAAGCTCACCAGCGCCGAGTCAAGGCTCAATACGAAAAATATGTCAAGCCTCGTTCTTTCCAAGAGGGCGATCTAGTTCTACTTTATGATCAGAAACATGACCTCTTGGGGGTAGGAACACTCCAACCATTATGTCTTGGTCCTTACATCGTCACTAAATCCCTCTCAAAGGGATCTTACAAACTTCAGGACTGTAATGGAATTCCACTCGCGGAGCCCCGCAACGGGCTCTACTTAAAGAAGTATTTTGCCTAGTTTCGCACTAGGCATATGCTTTGTAATTTTATGTATATAAGTTTTTCTTATTGTTTTGATGTCTCTGGATGTTTTTTTTTTGGTTTTCACAATTTTTTTATCATGAACTCTTTTTCTTTCACACAGATGCCGTCACCCTCTTTATCATATGTCGGATATGCGGACGGTGCTAGTCGTCACACTAGACGCATTGCTTCAGCTGCTTGGGTTCTCTACACTCCTGAGTCAAACCTCATTGGTTCTGGGGGAATTTTCCTAGGTAGCGCCACTAATAATGTTGCCGAGTACATGTCAGTGATCCAACTCCTCACGAAAGCGGCCTCTCGTGGCATATCCAATTTAGTGGTCAGGTTAGATTCCCAACTCGTCATTATGCAGTTAAACAATCACTACCGTGTCCGTCATCCAGTCTTGTTACGTTATTTTTTAAGAGTACGACTTCTAGAACGTCATTTTCAAACAATCACATTTGAGCACGTTCCTAGAAAATTTAATACATTAGATGATTCTTTGGCAAACTACGTGTTAGATTGGCATTTGTCACATTTACTATAAAAGATTTACTCATGAGTATATATATTTTTATCCCATTGAAAATACATAAAAAACTATAAAACATAAAATCACCAAAAAAGTATGTATATATATATGTCATGTCCAGAACAATAGTTACATCAAAAAATCTTCCAAAATTTGGGTGTTTTACAGAAATTTGGATACACTAAGCCACGCTCTGACACTAATACATCCGCTCTGCCAGCTAGGCCTGATGATCATGGTAACATACAACTGCTCTAGCTATCCTCCTCAGAGGCACCAAGTATCTCTCTGGCACACCGATGGTATGCCACTGTAAACGAACTAGAACCTCCCGCATAGGAAGGGGTGGTATGCCCATACTCAAACCCTCTAGGTTTCTGGAGAGTTCATGTAAAACTTGGGCATCATCATCCTCGTCGGCTTCGGCATCATCTGCTGGTGCGCCAACCCCGGGTAACTGCAGTCCTCGCCGTGCATAGTGAGGGGCCCCAACTGGCTGGATAGGTGCCACATCTGTGTCAAGAAAACAAGTGCTTCATGTCAAAACATAATTTCCACCCTGTTCTTAACAAAAAAAATTACATAAACATTAAAAAGAAAAAAAACAAGTACTTCTTTGAAATACACTAATCATTTCATTCTTACCATCGAGCCCCCACTAGGTGCCAGGGAGAAACACTAACTCCGGATCGCCTGTGAAGTTTATCCCTACATAGGGATAATCCTCGATCATAATAATTTTCGAGTTAAGCCAATCGAAAAATCCATCATCAAAACAGTGGCGGACAGGACCCTCTCTAGTCCGCGGAAGCAAAGCGGCCCACCGAGCCTGCCTCGGCTCACGTGGACCCAATGGCGCTGTAAAGATCCTGGGCCTCATCAGTGGTATCTACTCCAGTATGAAAGAGGCAATCAGTGTACCGTACCCAAACTCTCTCTGGGTATGGGTCTTACATGCGGTAAGCTCTGCTCAGACACGACGGACAACTCCATCACACCAGTCGAAAACCTGAGGTTGGATACAGTCTAGGGCTAGGAGAATTTGGGCCTTGGTGGCCACATGCTGACTCTTGGCGCCTGCCAAGTGAACAATCATCCATAATATAGACCGCAACGGTCTCAAGGTCACCTGGGCGATCGGTATCCGGTTGCTCACAGCCCGAGTGTCACGTATGCAATGTGCACGAATCAGATCAGTAGTGGAACATGGGTCAGCTCTGGACCCCATCAAGTTGGGCCTTGCCCCACGATATGATAGGCCGGTCAAAAATTACACATCATCCTTTTCGATTGAGAGCTCATTGCCTCCAATCCGAAAGACATGGTGGTGTTCATCCCACTGCTGGATTAGCCACCTCAGGAGGTCCTCTTAGCCCCTCATCAGTTCTAAGCGGGCATACTTTAGCAATCCGCATCTATGGAGAGCCATCAAGCTTGCTGCATATGTCACCATCACTCGTTCTTATCGCTTATGTTCTCTCTCTCGCAAAATACTCATGATTAACAGCTGAATACCTACAAATGCAAAATTTTCAGCCGATCAAAACTTGCCTGGACCACTTCAAAACAAAAAAAATTGAGTTTCTAGAAAACAAGGTGTGCCTAATGCTGGCTCTCGTACAAAACAGAGCGTGCTAACGCGGTCTCATTTTACAGGTTTTGTGTTTAACACATCTGTTATACTTCTTCCTCGCGTTAGGCGCAAACATTTTTCTAGGGCCTCGAAATTTTCTAATTTTGAACCAGAAAAAAGTAACAAAAAGACAATTAAATAAAAGAAGGAGGTTTAAGCTCTTACCTGGATCTCGCGGGAAGGAAAACTGTTGCCCGGATTGACCGTAATCGTCAGCTGAAGATTTCACCCCTTTTCACCCCAGAGCTCTTTCACAGCACAAAACAGTGAAAATGGAGGACTTCCGACCTTCTTATAGCAAATTTTGGGGCATGAAACTCTCACGCTAGTTGGAAAAAGTCGTGAATTCTTGCTACGCATGTGTCGCAACTTTTGAGATTTGGTACTGATGTCCTGATGAGTGATCAATATTTATATGCAGACATACTCATGTTATATTGAGCATTCTTTTTACGGTATTTTTCTTACTCGTTAATCCGAAAAACCTCGAGTTTCCTTCTTCGGACTCGTTAAACTATATGAAGTTGATTTCGAGCATTCTTTTTATGGTCTTTTTCTTGCTCGTTAATCCGAAAAACCTAGAGTTCTCTTCTTCAGACTCGTTAAAATCATGAGGAAACACTGAGCATTCTTTTTAGGAACATTTTTCTCGCTCATAAAACTGAAAAAACCCCGAGTTGACTTTGTCGGGCTCATTAAACTACCACGACAGAGAGCAAGGAGCTATTCTTTTCTCTTTTTCAAAAGCTCTTTAAACTGAAAAAGTAACTGATTTTTCTCCACGTGACTCGTTAAAATTTCACAAAGGGCACCAAGTTTTTCTTTGTTGGACTCGTTAAAATTTCACAAAGAGTATTGAGTTTACTCCATCTCCTCGTACTCATAACAAAATGAGGTAGACGTCCATAGAACATATATTTCTCAATTTTTCGGCTTCAATGGACTAACTCATGGAAAATGAACTGTTTCGGGCTTACTATTACCCCTTTGCCGTGCCCGGTTTTCAAGAAATGACAAAGGTACCCCAATGGAGTCGTCTTTTACGATATTTTTCAGACTCTCTAAACATGAAAAATTCACCGAATTTGCTCGTCTGGACTCGTTAAACTTAATCAGATGGAGCATGGAGTTGTCTTTTATGATATTTTTCAGACTCTCTAAACATGAAAAATTCATCGAGTTTACCCATCTGGACTCGTTAAACCTAATCAGAAGGGGCACGAAGTTGTCTTTTATGATATTTTTTTAGACTCTCTAAACATGAAAAATTCACCGAGTTTACTCGTCTGGACTCATTAAACTTAATCAGACGGGGAAAAATTTGGAAAAAATGGATACTACCTCTGTTACATTTCAGAAAAGGTCGATTTGGCAGCAAAATTCTTGAACATGGCACTTCCCAGAAAACTCTTTCGCAGTTAGCTGAACCTTACCATCCATGAGTATTAGCCTTCATTTCCCAGTGTCCCTACACCGGTAAAATCCTAACACACTCTTTGGTGTTCAACAAGCTTCAGCTGCCTAGTACCCTGTTAGAGTGCCTTCTATTGTTCAAGCAGATCTCGCTATCTACTGCTCCTGTTATCAACCAAACCGCTAATTATGCCAGAAATTATTTGTCGTCCGACATCCCAATTCACTCTTCATTATCTCAATCATAAACAAAATCAGTTGGTTTTTGTTTTGTGTTGACTGATGTAGGACGCCTCAGTGCCTACCTTTCAACAAATCTCTTCCTATCGACTTCAACATCTTATCTAGGAAGTTGATCCAGAAACCCATCAGTACTTGGATACTTTCAGACATCAGTGGCGGGTAGTCTTGTGTTTGATCACGGGTCTTCATCATTGGCTCCTGGTTGAATAATTCTACGAGTGTTCAACTTCAACTCATTTTTCACACTCGCTAGATTGTACTGTGCATCTTAGGGACCATCATCATTATCAGTGGCCACCTTCGTGTCTGTTAACAGTTTTCATTATCGACTGGTAATCAGACGATTTCTCACATGTTCGACAACAACTCCTTCATTCACATGTTGAGAAATATGCAGTTTAAGTGAATCGGCGGTCAAGACCTTGGGGCAAACGCTACATCATTAAAGTTGTGTTTCCTTCCCCAAGCTGCGATATTTTTTATGGAGACAGCTTCTTTAGCCTGATCCTGTTATGACAGACACTTCCACATTGTTCTTAGTGGTGGACAGATTCTTCATATCTCTATTCTAGAGAAATCATGTTGTTTAAGCTACTGAGCATGGGAATGCCCGACTCAAGGCAGATACTATATTTTCTGACATATGTTGTTGTTTCAGGTCTTCCCCAGTATTTCAATCTCTTTATCTCTACACAAAGTATAAAGTATTTTGGCCATTGTCTTCGTCTCTGACCTCAAACTTTAGGGGGCATCTATTACAGGTAAAAATACCTCCTCATCAGCTCAGAGGAGAAGAAAAATATGGAAGGAATACAAAGACCTAAATTAAACCTATTTCTGCCAAGGTAATGCCTTTCTATAACAAATAAGGAGCGTTATAACGCATAAGACCAATGAATGTGTCACGTTAGTGGCTAGGGCAACGCTCTGTTTACACTAGAGGGCAGCGTTACCCATGTTTTAAGTTTGAAATGGGAAAAACATGCAGAAAATGATTTGAATCTCTGACTTTCCCTCACAAGAGAGTCAGTTCACAAAGGAAACTGCAAAGCACCAATTCGTTATTGGTCACTGCCATAAAATACTGAACTCTTGAAGAGGCAAAAAAAATAGAGATTAAAGAAACATCTTAGTTTTTTCTATTCCAAACTAGTGGAAAGAGAAAGGCAATAATGGCTTTCTCCGTCTCCTATAAAAAGGAGCTGAAGGCTCTTAGTTGAAGGTCGAAGGATTGCTAAAGGTTTTCGCATACTTGTGGAATAGAGAATAGTGTTATATTGTGAAGGCCAAGAGTCAAAGAGGTTCCTAGAGAGCTTATTGACTTGGACTTCTTCACTTGAGAGAAAAAAGAGATTGGGAGACTAAGGAGGGCTTGGTACAACTGACGGTTGTAATCCTCCTTCTTTCAAAATCAATAGAACTGTGTTTGTTTTGTCCATTCAATGCTTAATATTTTCATTATTGTTTGAACATTTACATAGCATGATATGAATGGCTTAGATGTGTATAATTTAGAAGTTCATTATATATTGACTTTATTGATAGGGTAAATGTTATGTTAGAAATTACACGGGTGCTTTGACTGATTACACGACTAATATTTGGAGCCGGTGAAGAAGGACTCTTGTTTCGCTGCCTAGCGCTCTCCAAGGGACTCCAAGATTGTTAAAGAGGTAATTCTCTATCGCATTCCATCAAGTTATTTTAAGTTAATATGAACATGCTCATGCCATCTTTGTGAATAGCACAGCTAGTCTTACTATCTGCCTCAGGCACCGGAAATCCCTAAGAGGGATATTCGAAAACCAACAACCCAAGCAGTTTACCCTATAGTAGAAACCCTCCTATTTTGTGCTTGTTTTAGAGGAGGAGGTGTTTATTCCACTCCGGGAGGCCTATTGAAGGAGGCCTTGGGAAAATTTCTGTATTATTCACCTATTTTAGATCATATTTAGTATTTTATAATACAGAGTTGCAGGGCACAATGTTATTTTCTACAGTGCTACATTTTATATTGCTATTTTGCCGGAAACCCTTGCCGGGATGTTCTGATGTGCTTGTAAAAGGGGTAAAACCTCTCATTTCTGATTCTATGATTAATGAAAGCTCTGGATTTGTATTAAATCATATTTTTCTATAGATTCCCTAATAAAAATTACGATTTTGCAGTCTTCAACAATTCTATTTTTTGAAGTTGTGGGATTGGGGTGTTTTTAAGCATATATGAGTTGGGTAGATTTTTTTAGTGTAGCTATAATGATTTGTTTCTGATGAAATTTCATATTTAAGCTAAATACAGTGTATATAAGAGGATCCAAGTCCTGTTGTGTGTTTTTATTGTATGGTTTTCCTTATATAGCGTCCTCATTGAAGATTTTGCAGAAATTCCTGAAAAGGAATATTACAAATTTTAAATCGAAAATCATGACCTGGAATGTTTTAATTTTCTATACAAGTAATTTTCTGCTCTCTAATGAAATTTTGATGCTGGACGTTTCACACCTATCCCAACCACACCAAGCTGTGTTACATTACCATTGGAAGGTATAATTGGCAGATTAGGCTGATCAAAACCATTTCTTATCGTTGTTGTTGCTTCATAGGAGGAATTCACATCCATAAAAATTTTTTTATCTTGAGAAAGGCTCTTGTCATTATAAAGAGATCGAATAACTTTAGAAAACGGTGGATATGACATCATCGCCTTTAGACCTTCAATCTTATCTGAAAGATATGACATTAGAAATTTAAGCACACTAATCTCATCATTCATGACATTTGTAGCTAGTGTACCATTCAAAGATGCTATGTCAATTGTTTCCATCTACCAACTTGAAAAAGACTTTCTAAGTCTAGTCGGTTCAAATAATAGATTGAGATGTTTCTCCTTCTTTTCCTTCTCCTAAATTATAATCTCATAGAGTTGGCCTCCCTTTGTAAGGTTATTTTAGCTGAAAAAATGACCTACAACACACTACATGGTTCTAGCTCCTGGGACCAAAACTTAAAATCCCTCAAAATCATCAGTGGGTATTTCTCTCCTTTGTACTAACTGAGCATCAATAAAGTTGTTGGTAGCCCCACTGTCAATTAACACTGATACTCTCTGATCCTGAATTGTACCTCTGACTCTCAAAGTCAGATACTTTGGTACTCCCCGCAAAGATGCAAGGGCCCCTCCAACTGGATCAAATGCCCCATTCCCACCTCCAGGTGGTGGTGGATCCTCCCCTGCTATCACTACGCTATTTTAGGCTTTCTGGCTCCTCTTCTTCCTCCTCCTCACTATAAAAGAATACCTCTATATAGTGTGCCTTCCCTACTACACAGCGATGCCCTGGTGCCCATGGTTCTTGGCATGTGAAGCAAAGCTTCCTTCTCCTCAAATCTCTTTGGAAATCATCACTAAGAGGTGCTTTGTTCAAGTTTTTCCTTTGAAGTAAGAACCTTCACATATTTCTCTTTTGACTAAAAGGGTGGCCTTTGCTGAAATGGAGCCTTTTCCCTTGGCAAATAATCTTGTAAATCTCTAGCCCTCTCAATAACATATTGAAGAGTAGTTGGTTTAGTATATTTGACCAACCCATGTAGAGGCTCTGCTAGCCCATCAATAAACATATAAACCCTCCTAGCTTCAGATAAATCTAGAACCATGACAGAAAGTTTTATAAATTCAAAGATATAGGTCTCTGGATTACCTAACTGTTTGAGATTGGCTAGCTCAATAAAGGGTACCTCTGGGTCTCTTCGATCAAACCTCTCTGCTAACCTCCGCGCGAAATATGAATATGCAGTCACATTGGCATGCCCTAATGTAGAAAGACCATGGAACCACCAATCACGTGCCTCACCTTAAAGGTGAAACACTGCTATTTTTATGTATTCCATCTCCAGTACTTGGTTTAACTAGAAGTAGATGTCTAGCTTCTCCACCCAAGACTTGGATGTGCACTTGGATGACCCATAAAATGTGGGCAAAAATAATCTACCCATGGTCCTCTGTAGATCATTGTTCTGTATGAACCCTCCACTTCTATTATTATGTCGGGGTCTCCTGTTGTCCTTGATCTGACCAAACTCCTGAAAGTTTAGATTATCTTTGAATATCTGACATTGAGACGCATAATCTAGAGATTAATCTTCAAGAGTTTCTTGTTCTTGGGGTCCTCCACCTCCATTTCCCACTACTAGGAATGTAGGAATTATGGAGTGTTGGGAATCTTACTGCTTCACTGGTTGATCATGCCAGTGATGTGAAATGCCAGAGCTTTCTCCATGTAGAAACCCTCTAGGGGTTTCTTTGTGTTTCTCCATCCTCATATCCTTGATTTATTGGGCAATATCCTACATGGTTTGAAGAAGAAGCTTGGGAAAATCCTTTTCATCCATCTCTCCTGATATTGTAGTTTTTCCTTTGTCTCCTTTGGGTTCTGTATAATCATACCCCCGATTTCTATTAAGATACCTCTTTACCATTTATGTGATAGGATGTTCTTATTATGATGACATAGCTGTTGTTCTACACAGGCTGAGCCAAGATTATGCTCCGATACAACTGTAATATTAAAAAATAGGGAAAAAAACAATATTGAACATAAAACTAGAAATTGAAGTGAATATCAATACATCAAAAAATGAGACAATTATAGAGCCATTCCATTATGTTTAATAGCATAAAATAAGTACAATGCCTTGAGGAAAAGGTCACTCAAGCTAGGCAAAACAAGCCTCCAGGGATCCAATACATGAAATATGAAGAACATTTGCTATATAAGAATGCTAGAGGCTAAGAGAGTGAAATTTTTGTAGGGGGTAACTTCTGATGTAGATGAAAGTACATGGATCTACATATATAGTGCTTATAAAATGCCAAGATCAGAGATCTAGGCCTTTTAGCACATTTCCAAGACAACCCCGAAAGGGTTACCAGAAATACACAAAATACTTCCAAAATGCAGCCCTAGGGCTAAGTAATGCTCTTCAACTAGATAGCTGATAGGAGGTGGCTGATATGATATGTAAATGGATGATAATCCTCAAATAGATCTCCCAGATGAAGGGCTACTCCCCTCACTGGAAATCAAACTCACAAGCTTGGGCACCAAGCCTTCCACTACAACTGCCCTGCGAAATAACGCAGTTTCTAAAGGAGATTGTGCTGTAGATGATGGGAATTTTTTTTCCTAATTATGGATGAAAAAATAATGCTCAAGGACCCTCCTTACTAGCCTCCTAGATGAAGGGATTCTCCCCTCACTGGAAAACAAGCTCAGAAACTGGATCTATCAATCCTGCACTGCTACTGCCCTGCAAAACAACACAATCCTGAAGGAGAATGCGTTGTGGATAATGGATGAAGCTTGGCCTAATGCTATATGGTGGAAATGAAGATCAATGAACCTCTCTTGAGTGGGCACTCGAAGTCCTCTGAGGATGAGGGTGGGATTTCCGCTCAGAAACACACATGTGCTAAACAGCACAACAGACTCTGCTCAACAGCTAAAGCATGCAGAAAGTAATAAAGATCAAGATGTAAAAAATATTTAGAATGCCTTATATGGCTGCCATCCCCTTCCTTATATTCTTTGTGAGCCTTCTCACCCTTGGTACCACACATTAAAGATGCTACTCTCATGGATATTCCCTCCCACTAACACTCTACTGTCCCTCAATAACTCTCCACTACCTCCATATCAGCACTGTTGATTTGGTCAAACTTGACCCCAACCACATGATTCAACCTCTATTCACACATAAGCATGTTTTATCCAATTGATAAGATGATACTCATTCACATTATAGGTGGTTTTATTCCTACTAAGGAGATTTATGGGTCTCCCTACCCTCTTATTCATCTATCTAAGTGAAAAAAAAAATTAATATTCCAACTAGCTAAAAGATAATTAGGAATATTACAAGATGTGGTTAAGATATAGACGAACGATATTTCTAGAGGATGGAACTATAAATAAAGAGTAGTTAGACAATGAAAATATTGTTCAAATTAAACCCTTAACATAACACTCGCCATCCACCGTAGTTGTTACTGAAACATGGACGCCTAATAAATCGACAAAACAATAAGATTCCACTACAACTACGGATGTTGCTCCACCATACCCCGAGAGACTTAATACAATTAAACCAGTGGTTTATTCTAATTTTGATCTCATAGGGGAATTACAAAATTTATGTACTAAAATTCCTCTTCTCTAGGCTATTCGTGATGTTCTAATATATGCTAAAACTATCAAGGAGTTGTGTGTTAAAAAGGCTGGAAGAAATCCAAAAGACCCTCCTATAGTCCATGTGTTAGGAACACTTTTTGATCTTATTATAGGGAAGAATATACTTGTTAAATATGACGATCCTAGAAATCTAGTGGTTACTGTCCAAATCCAAGGACATAACTTCCCAAACACCCTTGTGGACTTTTGAGTTTCAATAAATATCTTGGCTGTAGAAACCTGTGGGATCCTTGGAATTACACCGTTTGAACCGACCACCATTATGTTGGAATTGGCTGAGAGATCGGTAGTTAGAACATAAGGAAATATGGAAGACATTATTGTCTCTATAGAATCTTGGGAGTACTCAGTGGAATTTCTGGTCATCAATCCTAGAAATAGGTTTGATGGACACCCTCTGATACTAGGAAGACCTTGGCTAGAAACTATAGATGTGTATATGAGATGCCGAACAAAAAATATGACAATTGAAAAAGACACCGTTGTTAAAAACCTCATCCTATATCCACTTCGAAAACCTAGCATACTAATTGATAACTATCATTCGTTTCCTCCAAAATATCAGGAAGAAAATGTGCCTCCTCCTCTTACTTTAGATGAGGCTCTCACTTTTAAAAGGAAGATTGAGGATGACATAATTAGTCACTTCATTAACCAACCGTCTACTATTTCAAATCCAACATTCCAAATGTTAAAAGCAATGTTTGATAATGAGGCCTAGGAAGATCCATTGAATGTTTCAAATAATTAGAATATAACTAGAACTACAATTCATGACATTATTCCCATCTAAATTGAACCTGGAAAGAATTTGAATATTAATGCTGATATGGATGAACTACATCATGAAAAATTAATTCAGATCCTCCAGAAATATAAACAAGCCTTTGCTTGGGAATGTTCTGATATGAGAGGCATAAATCCTCAATTATGTACACATAACATCTATATAGAGAAATATTCCCATGCCATTCGCTAACCATAAAGAATATTAACTCCACACCTTAGGGATATAGTAAAACAAGAGCTATAGAAGCTTCTTGATGTTAATTTTATATATCCTATTTCTGACATCTAGTGGGTTTCACCTATGGTTGTGGTCCCTAAGAAAAATGAAAACAAGATAATTTGTGTGGATTACATGGAATTGAATAAAGCTACACAAAATATCATTTCCCTCTTCATTTTGTAGATCAGGTCCTTGATACTCTAGCTAGGAAGAAAATTTTCTCTTTCCTAGATGGTTTTAGCGGATACAATCAAATCCAAAATTCTCCTGAAGATTAGGACAAAACCACATTCACCTGTCTATGGGGAACCTTTGCATACATGGTGTTACCATTCAAGATGTGCAATGCACTAACCACCTTCCATAGAGAAATTTTGAGTAATTTTTTTTTTATTTAATCAGTGAAGAACTTGAAATCTACATGGATGATTTTACTCCCTATGGTAATGAATTTGAGGAAGCCTTACAAAACTTGAAAAAAGTTCTTTAACAATGCATAGCTACCAGATTATGCCTCAACAATGAGAAGTGCCATATGATGATGAGAAAAGGTGTAGTTCTGGGCCATTATATTTCTGCTGCAAGTATTCAGGTAGATCCAACAAAGATTGAGGTAATTTTTACACTCCCTACTACTCGTACACCAACTGAGGTGCATATTTTCCTTGATTTTGTTGGTTATTATCTTCTCTTTATAGAAAAATTTTCAAATATAGCGACACCTTTGTATGTATTAACATGAAATGTGGAATTCAAATGGACTCACAAGTGCAATGTTGATTTTGCAGATATGAAGAAGCTGGTCTTACCAATCCCTGTGTTAAAAGGGCCAAATTGGAACTTACCATTCCACATTTTAACTGATGCATATGATAACAATAGGAGCTGTACTTGGATAGGAAGAAGAAAAAAAACTGTATGCTATTTACTATGTTAGCAAGAATCTTACACTAGCAGAGCTAAATTACATAATGACGGAAAAAGATTTTTTGGCTATTGTTTACTCTATTAATAAATTTCGTCACTATATAAGAGGATATATAGTATTTTTATATACCGATCATTCTGCCATTAGGTATATAGCTAATAAACCTATTAATAATGGCTGGATAACACGCTGTTTGTTGTTATAACAGGAATTTGATATCACCATAAAAGGTCGGTTGGGAAAGGATAATCTGGCTGTAGATTTTATATCCAGAATTCCTATTGTGTTTAAATATTTACCTATGGAAGATCAATTCCTAGATGAGCATCTATTTTATGTAACAATTAAAACACCTTGGTACGTGGATGTGTCCAATTATCTAGTAGCAGGAAAGCTACTGGTACACTTACTGTCTCGGTAAAGGAATCTCACTTTTCAATGGAGTGCATAGCTATCTTGGATTGAAAAATATCTTTTTCACATAGGATATGATCTTCAAATCCACAAATTTATTAAAGAAGACAAGGTTTACAATATTCTTAAGGCTTTCCATGATGAATGATGCAATGGGAATTTTGCTGATTGAAGGAATCGGCATAAAGTGTTGCAGATGGGCTATTATTGGCCCGTGATATTCAAAGTTGCAAAGAAATATGTCTAGAGCACTGATAGATGTCAGAGGATGGGTTTCCCCATTGAAGCTAATGAAATTCCCCTGCAACCTCAAATTGCACTCGAACCCTTTGAAAGGCGAACATTAGATTTTTTGGGCCCATTTAATCCACTATCGAACCAAAATACATACATTATGGTTTGCACATACCACATAACTAAATGGGTGGAAGCGGTAACTCTCTCAAAGGCTAACAAAGAAGCAATTATTTACTTTTTTTTTGAACTATTTGTATGGTATGGATTGCCTAGATATATCATAATAGATGGGGGTTCATAGTTCTCTGTGCACAAAATTTCTGCTACAATGAAAAAGTATCACATCAAACACAAGGTTACTTCCCCTTATCATCCCCAAAGAAAATGGACAGGTGGAAAGTACCAATAAAGTAATGGAGACTATTTTAACCAAAACTGTATCTCCAAACTGCCAGAACTAGGCCACTAAACTCCCTAAAGCCCTATGGGCCTACCAAACAACTTGGCGCAACACTATTGGTTATTCACCATACCAAATTGTTTTTGGGAAGGAGACCATTTATCCTATAGAATTTGAAATTAAGACTCTCAAAACCATAAGGTAAGTCAGACTGGAATTGAAAGAAGTGACAAAAACAACACCTACAAAAACTTAAAGAATTGGATGAAGTGTGCCTAGAGACCATACAACACATAACTATTATTCAACAGTAGAGGGTCAAATGGCATGATCATCTTATCAAAAATAAAAATTTTCAAAAAGGAAATTGGGCACTATTTTATGATCCCAGATTTCAGGATTTCTCGAGGAAGCTTCAAACTAGATAGCTGGGACCATATGAAGTTACCGAAGTCCACAAAAATGGTACGGTGAGCCTCACCATTATTTATGGATCCAACATCTCTCTCCTCGGAAATGGACACCGATTATATCTATATCATTGGCTTCTTACACATGAGTCTTTTCTTCATGAGGTAAAAAATGATTCTAATGTGTAGGTTTTAACTGATTGGGGAGGTAACCTCATAGCTAAAACTAGCTGAAGCATTCTTTTTCAAAATTCCTTTCATTCTGGACATATTGTATATACTTGTGAAAATATGTTCTTACTATATATATATATATATATATATGTGTGGGGAAGTTGTTGTTTCCTTAAGTCACATATGTTGTTCCTTTAGTCACAACCACTATTCCCTTGATCACAGTTGTTGTTCCCTTGGTCGCAGTTGCTGTTCCCTTAGTCACAACTACTAATCCCTTAGTCACATTCATTTTTCTCTTAGTTACAGTTCCTGTTTCCTTGGTCGCGGTTGTTGTCTCCTTAGTTTTAGCTATTTTCCCTTTACTCTTGATTGGTTTTTCCAACCATAGTTGTTTTTCTAGATAGTTATTATTTTTTATTTTGAATCCCTTCTTTTAATCATGGTAAAATTAATAATTTCTTCGAACAATTTCCATTAGAGAATGTTTTATAAGAATTTTTTGAAGTAGACATTGAAAAACCCCTAAACTTCTAAAACAACCCTGATATTGTAAATTTATAAAAATATTTATACTAGATTTCTTCAAATACCACTGGAAGAGATTTCTTTCTTTTCAAAGTTTCCTATAATTCTTTGATCTTCTTAAAATACAAATTCTGGGTAGCAAAATGGAAAACTAAAAAGGTAATAATTAAGATACTTATTAAACCATCCCTAACTCTTAAGGAGTTGATAAGCCACCCCATTCACTAATCCTTTATCATAAGAAAATAAATAATAACAATAAATAAATTATAAGAAAAAATGGAAAAAGGATAGGAGGTATCATAACGAGACGACTAGTGAGCCCCTGGGAGTTGCAGCACTCTTGGTGCAATACTAGGGCTACCCTACTCTACTTTATCAACCCAGGGTTTGTACAAACTTTGAGGTGATAGTGTTATATATACAGCAGATGCATTCTGTTCATGTCATCTTCTTCTGCTTTACGAAAGGGTGCTATTCAAGTTATGAGAATAAATGGAAAGTAAATTAGTGGAAGGAAATGACAGAAAAGGAAATTAAACTAAAGTGCAGAAAATAAATGAAAAGAATGAACTAGTTTAATTGGAAAAAAGGAAATGAATGAAAATAAACTAAGTTATCTTGCTGAAAATAAATGGAAGAAAATAAACTAATTCTAAACCACACTTAACTTGGCCAAATGGCTAAATTCATTCCACTTTTCCTATGATCCATCTACCATGCTCTTATCCATGCAATCATGATGTAATCCTAACTAAAAAGAGTTAATTTGTAGTTTGGAGGAAGACAAACGGTTAAAAGAGGCTAGTGGGAGGTTCAACACATGAAATGAGGTTTGGAAGCAGAATGAGGGGGTTTAGAACCTTATAAAACTTGATTATAATGTGAGAAATGTCTTTGGAGTGGAGATAATAATAAAAAAGGCTTGGAAGTGGAAAGAGGGGGTTTAAAACCTTATTAGAACCTTATTATAGTGCAAAAAGGCTTAGGACCAGAAATATCTCAAGAGTGACGTGGAAGAATGCAATGGAGGTAAAAGTTGCGATGTGCAATGTCGCAATCGCAACTTCACAAGTTTAAATGGATAACGGTAAGGGCTTAATGAAATGAAATGAAGTGTGCAAAGTGCGATGTACGCTGCAGTAAATGTTCCGGGAGGTGATGTGTGATGGGGATGACGTGGAGGTGAAAGAAAAAAGGAAATATTTGCGGGCTATGATGTGCGATATGGTGTTATAGGTCAATTTGGGCACCATTCCCAATGACATGGTTAGTTGGACATCATCTCTAGGACCAATGAAATTAGGGTCTATCATTCCCTGTCATTTCAGTTGCTACATGCCCTAAGACAAATAACAAGACAAATCATATATGAATTTCATCTACAAAGGTTTCCAAGATTTGAAGTTTATAATATATCATATGAAAGCTCATCAACGCTGCCTCTAAAGGGACTAAGTGTGTTTCATATGCAGGTAGTACCATTCAAGGCTACTCTGCAAAGCACTTCCCGACACTCATAGGTGCATTGGTCACATTGGGAGAGAAATTCACATTATTCCGGAATCTCCACTTGGCCAGTTCCTTCTAGAAGAGTTCACATTGTCAAACTTCGAATCCATGTGTCCATTTGACATCTACAATATTGGGAACATGTCTTTTCTATTATTGGAAAGTCATTGATTGTAAAACTAACTTATGCTCCTCTATAAATTGAGTACAGATCTTAGTGTTTGATGACGAAGAATTTGAATAGAGAAATGTTGGTGGAATTTCAATTGAGGAGTTGATTTGAGTGACATGTTGCTAGAGATATATGCATTGTGATGAGGTTGGGATGCTGCTAGAGATGGTGACACCAAATCAATCACTGGGTTGTAACCTCCCCTTCTATCCATGAATAAAGATTGTTGTTTACTTTCCCACATATGTATTTGTATAAGGTCATGTTTTCCATATTATGAATTCTTATCCGATGTATATGGTTTGTGTTTCATTGATTTAACTAAATAACTTGAATAGACATCTGTATTATTTCTATCTTTTGTTGTTTAGTGTTCATCTTTGCAGGAAATATTTTTGGACATCTAGCTAGGATTTGAAGCTACAACAAGAGTGACAAAAGGAGAATAGGAAGCGCTTGGAATCCAAGTAAGTTCTTTGATTTGTTATGTGTGTCTATTTACAGTTAGGAAAAGTAGTCAAAAAGTCTTTAACCCGTTGTTCTAGATAAGCACCTGTCTAGGGAAGAATGTTTTATCCGTAATCCATAATTCCACATAACAAACTGGCGACTCCACTAGGGAGTTTACCCTTCATCCTAGGTGTATTTTCCTCTGTTTATCTATGTTTATTTACCTAGTAGATTTTACTCATAAAGATTAGGTTTTTTGAAATCCAAATTTTCATTAGAAGTGTGTTAAACAACCATGTTTTTCATTGTACACTGCGCCCAATGCATTGTTGGACAAGACACAGTGCTTTGCATAGCACTGTCTCCCTTTCAAGCCTACATTTCAAAGCATTTTATCTCTTTAGAGATTGTGTTGCCTCCTGAAACCATCGAAATTCCATTGATTTTTTCATTTCAATTTGTTTCAGTTTGTTCGCTACTGTGTTTTGAAAATCCTAAAGCCTCATATTGACCAGTGATCTTATCTACCTCTTCCTCCTTTGAAAGAATAGTTTGTTCAATGTTTGTTTAAAGTGTTTTTCTTTATCATTGATGAATTAATTTCAAATTATTTTCGTTGCTCCATTAGATATATTTGCTTTTGAAAAGGAAATTGTCATAAATTCTTCGTTTCCTGATAGGATAAATTGTTGTTCAATTCCTCATTTTTCCTTCAAAAGAGAAATTGTTGTTAAAATTTTTCATTTCTCAAAAGTAAAAGGCATTTTTTTTTATTGATTTCATGCACTTAGTTTCCTTTTCTGCATTCATAACAGTAAAGGGACTAAAAATAAAAACCTGCATTTGCATGTAGTGGTTTGTGTGTTTTGTAAAAGGAACAATTAGGAAAGTTGCATTTTAGTTTGTGCTCTTTGATTTGTCTGCCTCAAAGTTATTGATCTTTCTCTCTAGTAGCTATGATTTTCATTGAAAAAACTAAAAGTGAAAGATTTCTTATCATTCTTAATTTGAATTTTAGGAATTTCCAATACATCATCGCGGTGAACCTTGAAAGGAAAATTGATAAACAAGATCAACTTAAAATTTATCTCAATTTACCTAACAAAGCATTGGAACCATAACGAAAACATTTAGAAGGTCTTAGCTAGAGATGTGTTCCAGCGTCGTAAAACATCGCAGTTCTCGTTAATTTTCAGCGATACATTCTGAGTGTGATTGCTATAGGGTAAACTGCTTGGGTGGTTGGTTTTCGTATATCCCTCTCAGGGCTTTCCGGTGCCCGAGGCAGACAGTCAGATTAGCTATGCTGTTCACAAAGATGGTATGAGCATGTTCATATTAGCTTGAAATAACTTGAAGGAATAAAATAATGCAGATATTTATTAACTTAGTTCTTTGCAATATTCATTCATCTGATGTTAAGTTATCAGTAAAAATGTGCAGTAACAACAATATAAACCATCACACAAAGAATCACACATGAACACCAGGATTTTTAGGTGGAAACCCAAGTCGGCAGAAAACCACCGCTGCAGTTGCTCAACCTTCAATATTTTATTATAGAGAAAACATCTTACAACATATGTGCCGGTGCAGACTCCTACTAGCACGCAGGCACCCACCTGCGCTCGTTTACCAGCCTCTCCTGGAAGGGAGCTCCAACTCCCTGACTCATTTACCAGCCTCTCTTGGAAGGGAGCTACGACCCCCTGATCTCGTTTACCAGCCTCACCTGGAAGGGAGCTACAACCCCCTGACTGAAGGCTACAACCCTCAGCACCTCTATGGACCACGTTTCATCAATTTTCACACTGGATCCAACAACTTCAATAGAGCACAATTTGTAGGCCTTGTTTCATCATATTTTCAGACTGGACCCACTCCATACTTTTAAGCACAGTCAAACATGAAACTGATACATATAACTCACTGACAGATATCTGTAAACCAGCAGAACAGATCAGACTTTTCTTACCACAGACTTCAGCAAACCCTAGTTTGCATACGCGCTTTCCTGTCACTGATGTCGCGTATATACGCGCTTTCGTTCACATAAACCAGCGTATACTTCTGTACATATTACAGAGCTAATTTCATTGCGCATACGCGCTTTCTCTTCAGCGAAGACGTGTATATACGCGCTTCCTCTGCGGCGAACTAGCGTATGGTTCTTCAGACATTTAGGTCATTGTAATTCTTCAGAACAGATACATCACACAGATTTAACCCTTTACTTCAGACAGATGTTCGCCATATCTCAGATCTAATCATTCCATAAACAGATCTAGCAAATACAGATACATTTCAGATCTAGATATCCCGCTTCATCATTTCTTCATAGGTGCATCATAGATTCAGATCTATCATCAAAACTTTACCCTTTCCATACAGATATACTTCACAGAGAAGTATTCATTCAAGCTCAGACATCTTGCACCCACACTCATGATTTGCACAATGAATTTCTTCTCCTTATATAGGTTTACCATTTTTCAATACCATGAGCCAAAACCACATTACTTCCGATGGTATTCCTGGACGGGGTCATTTAGACAAATCATTACCCAATACAATGGGTCAATACCATGGTGGTTACCCCTGGTTTTGCACTTTTTGAGCGCTTTTTCCCATACGCGACTTGGCATGTACTTAACCGCGTGCATACGCGACTTCTCCTAGACAAATCCGCGTATTCCTTGAAACATACTCTTTTCATCATGGATCTAGCACATATTGAATTCCTTTCTTCATTACCTCCTGTACTCTCTGTAGATACATCAGATTTACTTCATCAAGAACATATTCTATCAAGCACAACTTCATCGAGTAAGTTTCCATCTTCTTCATCAAGTGGGTTGCCATTCAATGACAACACTCAGCATCATATTGCTAACTAACATCATTTCACATCAGATTTACAATTCCTTTCTTCATTACCTTTTGTACTCTCTGTAGATACATCAGATTTACTTCATCAAGAACATATTCTATCAAGCACAACTTCATCAAGTAAGTTTCCATCTTCTTCATCAAGTGGGTTGCCATTCAATGACAACACTCAACATCATATTGCTAACTAACATCATTTCACATCAGATTTACATCATTTACCAAGTCCATCAGGTCAAGAATAACTTCATCAGGTGGATTTCCATCAAGGACAACACATGCCAACACTCTCATGTCTTCATCTTCATTCAGTGGGTTGCCATCAAGGACAACACTCTACAACATATTGCCAACAGCTCTGACTGTTCAATCCCATCTTGTTAGCACCATTTCTATAGTATGCATTTCTCACCGAAATCATATCATGGTTACCAATGTACAACCAAGCCATCATGGCAGCTAATTTATTTGCCTCTATACCTAAAATTACAAAGAAAACTACCTGCAACTTACAAGGAATGAAAAGTTTAAACTTCAAATTCTCTTATATAGAAAATACTAAATAGTTCACCAAACGAAATTAAAACTCGAGTTTTATGGTATTGAAAATGCCTAAAATAGAAAATACTAAATAGTTCACCAAATGAAATTAAATCTCAAGTTTTATGGTATTGAAAATGCCTAAAATCAGCCCTCTTCCTCTTGCAGGAGTAAAAGACGATAGCTAAAACAAAGAAGCTATAGAATATGAACAAAAATGAATTTATCTAGCAATATCATTGAAGTAAGAAAGTCCATCATGAAAAAAAAAAGTGCAAGAATGCTCGCTGTGAAGTAAGAAAGTCCATCATGAAAAAAAAAGTGCAAGAATGCTCGCTTTGGATAATTTGAAATGGAGTACCAGTAAAAGGAAAAAACATAACTCTACATGTTCTAACCTTAATCTAAAGAGGACAAATTTAACAAAACAATAGATAACATCTTAAGGTTTCTGGGCATCTTTGCAACTAATGCCTATGCAACATCCGTGACTGCATGATGAAGATTTATTGTGGTTGTATGTTGCAGGAGCTTTGTCCACTTTACAATAGTATCAACAACTTCAGGGTGACAATGCCCACTTTACCATAGTATTGAATCTTTCCTTCAACAGTATTCAACTGAAGAAAGATCAAGGTATACAAGACCATTGTTATAATCCATTGTACATGAAATGTTAAGGATGCAAAAAAAAAAAATACTACAAACAAAAGTAAAGATGCTCCAGCACATAGCCAACTACATCCTTCACAATCTTTTGCTAAAGAAATGACCCACAACATATTCTTAAATTCTTTAATCTTTTGCAACCTTAATATTGTTATCATGCACAATAAATGTCAACTGCAATATTGTGCAATCTATTTCTTCAAAATCACTCACTCAACGATAACACCCAGATTGACATAATCATGCGAATCTATTTCTTCAAAATCACTCACTCAACGATAGCACCTAGATTGACATAATCACGCGAATCTATTCATCAAAGTATGAGAGAACCAAAATACCATGTAATAAGAACCATATATTTTATCAAAATACCCCAGGCATAACCAAAATACCAAAGTAATGTGAACAATATATTTCATCAAAATAACCCAGACATAATAGCCAATCCAAGATAATCACAAAAATCTAATGAAATAAGCATGAAAGCAACCTATTACATCAAACCAACTGGAAATGGTACCTAGATCTATCTAATTCACAGATACTTATTGGTCAAGGCATGGAAGTTCCAAATTCTCCCAAACAACATATGGGTATCAATGAAGCAAAAGGTCCCTGGTTAGGTAATAAAATTGCCTAGAAGTCCATGTACATCTCCCAATAACTTTATAAAGGAGAGCAAGCAAAGTACAAAAATTCAATCAAAGCCTATAACACCAAGTTCAGTAACATGTTGTCCATGACTCCTCGATTCTCGAGCACAAAACACACTAATTTTCTATAGTCTTTCAAACAACAGGATTCTGTGTTACTTGCAAGCATATCCCCTTTATAATGACGAGTTGTCAATCACCCTATTGCAATATAATTTTAAATGACATAAAATGACAAGTGGAACGTAATCAAACAAAAGAGTTTTGCTAGGATTTCAATGAAAACACAAGAGTGCTATTTCCATAATAATATTGACCAAGGACACAAGAAATCCAAAAAAATTGTTGAAAAGAGGAAACAAATGGCAACATGAAAAGAAAAAGGAAAACATATTTCCCAAATGAGTAATGCAGAGACTGATTGCAAGAAGACTGAAACCAAAGGATGCCAAAGATAGAAACCCACAGGCTCAGCACCTTAATTTCAGCTTCTTCATCTCAAACATCAGCAACAGGGCCACGAAGAGCCCGTAATGAAGCTTCATAATCTGATTCCTTGCCTATTTTAGCCTGCTCCCAGCATGAAAAATGTTAGATAAGATTTCACTTTCAGAAAACATGGCCTATGAAATTTCTCTAACTTATGTAATTCATTGGACTTATTGCAATAATTTAAGCTTTCCCACCAGCCATATTGGAGATTCCGGGATAGTGGAGAGACCAATAATCAATAGAACACAAGAAACTACTCTTACACCACCTTGATTTTAATGTTTTCCAAAACTAACTAGAAATATTGTAAATATGTAAATCCGTCTTCTTAATGACATACCTATAATTTCTAGAAGCCTCCATGAAAAAAACAACCAAAATAAATATGTCAGCATTTCACCAGTAGTATGATTGACTATGGAAGAGGATATCCACAAAGAGGAAGCCTGGGAAATGGAAGTCAATCAGCTGTTGTGACAAATACGACTGTAGAGGTTGTTGTCCCGGAACGTGTTATTGGCTCTATATATGGGGAGAATGAAAGCGACTTAGCCCATATTCAACAGATTTCTGGAGCAAAAGTTATAATGAATGATCCTAGACCTGGGGCAACTGAAGGCCTTGTTATAATATCAGGAACACCTGAGAAAACTCACGCTGCTCAAAGCCTTGTTCATTATGAGTGGGAAGTCCTCACCATGATTGCCTTTAATTTTTAAAGACGAAGACAAAGAAGTTTGGAGTCTAAGAGCCAAAAACTTAGCAGATTTAGCAGTTAATCAACGGATGCCAATTCAATTCTAATCTTTTGTGGGTGGGGGATTTAACGGTGGACTGGGCCCTTGGATCTTTCTGAGGCTGAAACAAATTCAAGAAGATGATGAACCATAATTTTCTCGATCCATTGAATGTTAAGAGATTATTTTTTGTTGTACTTTTAATGGAAAACATCCTTGCTTATAAGCGGAGGTCTATTTTCATATTTTACATTAGACTTTCAATTTTTGAACAGACAAACGAGTTCCTAGTGGTTAACTCTATTTTTGAAACATCAAAATTTGATCTAGAGTTATATACATGACAGTTTGTCGATTAAAAGGGAGACCCAGGTGAGTTTACTACAGAGCGAATTGAAGCGATCTGGTATTGGATCTGAATATTGTTGTGTGATCTACTCCATATGGCCCGACAGAAGAGAAAAAACCCGGATACAACCTTTCGAACGATGAATGAATGCCAGAAGAAGCGGCCGCAGGAGGTCAAATATTATACCAGGGATCGTTTGAGAGGGAAAATACCTGATTACTGTTTTCAACAGTTAGAAGAAATTAAAAAGGATTTGAACTTCTGATTTCATGGACATGCAGTTGATTGGTTACACCATCTGATCGGAATGGTTTGATGGAAAGGGAAAGGATAAAAAGACAAACTTATACATCTTTCATACTGAGCTGTAGACTTATGAGCCGTAGAATGAGCCCCTCTCTTCAAGAAATGATGGAAGGTTTAACAAAGGCTTTGCTGTAAAATGAAACTCTCTGCTAAATAAGTGAGGAAAGGTTTAACAAAGGCGTAGAAGATGTCGATTGGCTATAAATGGCAACGAAGCTGATGTAAGCTGTAGATTTGCTATAAATGGCAACGAAACCGATGTTAGAGCTGATGAATTTGTTGGGGTTTAAATATGGGGAAAGGACTATAGATTCGTTATTGCAGTAGGCATAGCCATGCATTGCAGCTATAAGGAATGGATTCAATGCCCATCGAAATTTGATGTTACAGTCTGCCGTGAATATGCCTAACACATCCACATTCCAACTTCCTGGAAACTAAAGCCAGTTTCACAATCCTGATGCAAAATTTCACCAGTTATCGCAAAGCACTGGCCATTCATTTCCAGAAAAGCAGGGGTGATCAGTTTCACAGTAGTGGTAGTGGGCACCGAGGTGAGAGCCCATTTTTTCAATGGGAATGAAGGCAGTTCTTCTCTAAACCACTGGGTTAATCGAAAAAGAAAGGAAGATGAGCGTGACAATCATGTTGGGAAGCAGTTAGAAAGACAATGACCCAGTGGGCACCTAGGAAGTCAGGCAACAGACCACATTGAAAGAGCCACTGCTAATACTGCTAAAGGATTTCAAGGCGGACTGGCGTACGTGGCAGAGACGCCCTTTGAGGTACATTTGCAGAACAAGTGTTATCATTAGGAACAGTTTCCAGCAGAGTGAATCAACCCAATTTCCAGATCCAAAAGCTCTAGATTATTATTTTACCACTTAAAACTTTTTTGACAATATGCCTGACTAGGATCAAGTTAGAAATAATCATGACCAGAGCCTGAATCAATATGCTAATACCAATGAAGAATAATTTAAACTATTTTATTGTAATTTAATTTTTATTAATAAAATTATAAACAATTTTTTGAAAGAAATTTGTAATAGGTATATTATATTATTTTAATTTTAAGATATTCAAAGATTTTTTTTTGGTTTATAGGATGTTCAACTTGTACAAGTTTTTGTCACACAAGCCAATTTCTCTATGGAGAATAGAATTGGGAGGATAGGAATTAAATAGGTTGGATTTTGCTAAAATGTCTGTCTTGCTAGAATTTAAGACATATATTTAGTAAATATACATAAATGTAATAAATTCAATTAATAAACATATAAATTATGTTATGTGTGTGTTATAGTTATATTAGGGTTTTAATAAAATTAAAAATAGTAATTTTTATATATATATAGAGATATGAAATTTATATAAATATAAATAATATTATTAAGAAATTTGATTTAGAGTTGAAATAGAAAACCTAAATGATACCTTAAACATAAACACTATGTTGAATTGCATGAGACTTGGTTACCATAGAGCATAGTGAGAACCCAAATTTGCCATCACCAAACTGCAACTTAGAAGAACCAAACCCTAACCTAGAACAAAGAAACTCAAAGTTGAAATGAGTGCATCTTTGGCTATTTTGAGGGTACTCATATAGGATATCTAAAACACCATTAAATCCTCATGAATATCTCTTGCAAGTTCATTAAATTCAATTGTATTATCCATTTCTAAAGCCCAATGTCTCTTAACTAATAATCCAATTATAGGCTATGACGTATGAATATTATAAACTGGTCTATATAAATACCAAATTAGATATATGAACATTACTAAACAAGATTTCTAGTCATTGTTCATTGATGCAAGAAACAATCAACCTATACTAGTTAACAAGAAATACATTTGTATGTACTAGTCCACCTACCAACCAATTCGAGACATTTGGATGGGTAGGGAGTTGCATCTATATTTTTTGAGGACATAATATGAAAATATGGCAGGTTCCATGTCATGTACTTGATATGGGAGAATTCGAGGGCAGTGGGTTGTTGGTTTGGTTAATATATAGAAAATACTAGGCACAACCTAACACTAGGTCCTTTTCCACCTAGGGGAATACCTAATCCCCTACCCAACATCCTCCAGTAGTGTATAATATTATTGAAACCTATACAACAATAACCAACTTGACACACACCCTAGTGCAACATGGCACCTTGGTAGCATCGCCATGCCAGGAGCCACCAAGGTGGATGGTAGGGGATGAGGGGTGGTGGGAATGGAAGAAAGGAAGGAAAATCCACCAAAAGAGTTGAGAGAGGAGGTGAGTAGAAAGGGTGTAGAAATTATACAAACATGTGTATATCAATGGATTCAATCCGATCTAACAATGTATTAAATCTAGATATTGAATCCTTCTACAAATCAATTGCGGAAATTAAACACAATCGCTAATCACAACAAGTAAAGAAAGAATCAAATCAAACCACAACACTGATAATTTACCGAGGAAAGCTTGCTGCTCAAAACCCCTCTATCTTCTATTTTATATTAACAATGGAATCATGAAACAGTTACAATGCACTCTTCTCACAAGAGTCTCCTGCACTCTCACAACTGTCTCACACTGTCCTAGACAAAAATGACCAACACTTAGCCAATTCTCAGCCTCTAAACAACCTTCCTGCCTTGCGCAATTCTTGATGAATGCAATCCCTATTCTTTAGGAATTTTAGCCTTCCAAAACTAAGCAAGGATCATGGGAAATCCAATGGATGTCTGGTTGCATGCGGGCAACCTACTAATCACACGACTGATAGTTAACATCCATTTAACCTTTGTCTCAACTAGTTCTCCACTGGAACTGGCATGCATGCAGCTATTCATAGTAAATTATCAGTTGCATGGGAGATCACTGATTGTGAATTAAATAATATTTAATTCACTTGATCTCTCACCAGTGCAACAAACAGTTACAACTAGTTCAACTGGCTCTATCTCACCTAACTGAGTTAACTGATTACTCATGCATTAAACTAATGCACCAACTACAATTCAAACTCCATAACTAATAGAATTACTCTGCATGCCTCACCAACCACCCTCAACTCGAAATACATGAGCTAACTGAGTTTATCACACTCAGTTAAATACAAACCTAAACATAGGGGTCTCATACTTATTGAAGAATTATCAAGAAGGTTTGATGCCCTATAACAATAACTGCATTATCATCTATTAAATCATACCTTCATTAAAAATTCATTTACTAATTGAAACATGATTAGATCCATAACTAAAGTTTGTCATAAAACCGTACTTATAAACAACACATAACCAGATAAACATCAATGATAGAACAACCATTAAACCCACATAATAACAAGTACATTTACTCATAAAATACAAGAATAAAATAACTCTTATTATCATACGCAAATCCAAAAATATCAGGGACTTCCACCTACCACTCGACCATAGATTGGGATGAACCAAATCTCTCTTTCATCCAATTATCCTCGTGCCATATTCCAAGCATGAATGTGGGATTTCATGGAATAAACCAACCAAAACCAAACCAGGGCTTCTAGAGGCCAAACTTCCTTCTCCTACAAACAATTATTCCACCCCGAGATTAGACATCACTAACCATCACCAGATTGGTCTCTACCAATGTTGTCGAGGTTGCTCTAAAGTGTTTGTTCCAACCTAGATTTAAGACTAGTAACTCAACCCACAACTTCCGCGGGGCTCCAGAGCGTTTTTCCAACCAAGGCTCTAATACTAGTAACTCAACTCACCAAGGGTTCCAGAGCATTTGTCCAATCAAGGTTTCCAGGACTAGTAACTCAACCCATGTTGTTGTAGGGCTTCTAGAGCGTTTGTCCAACCTAAGCTCCAGGAACTAATAAATAAACCCACATCCATAAGGAACATGATTAGTAATCAGAAAAAAAAGGGAAAACCCACAACACCATGGATATCTAGGAAATGAAAAGTCTAGGAAAAACCACTTTCAATCCAGGAAATCTTCCATGCCAATGAAAAATCATAACCAAACAACCACATGCATACCCATGTATGCCAAAACTAGCAAGGAAATCACACATGCAACTCAGTACCTCCAAAGAAAACTCATTGTAGTTGTTGATCTTGTTGTTTCATTGTGTTTTCCTACTTTTCCTTTTCCTTCTTCCCCCCAATCCAAAGTGTGCCCAAAATCTCCAAGATTTCTCCAATTGAGGCCTCTATTTTCTTCATTTTCCTCTATTTTTCCTTCAATTTTCCCTCACATGCAATTATCTGACCTTTCACCTTCCTTTTCTCCTAATTTCCATTATTTTCATAAATAAAATGCCAATTAATGCCATTTTTATTTTTTCCATTTCCTTTGTCAATTTCCATGATAGTCATTGATTAATCACCAGTGATCCTCATCTTGGAAAACATGTCCCATGACTATGGTCTTATTTTTCCTTTATTAACTTTATTACATGAATTTTTTTACTATGGCTATTACAAGGACTACATAGACAACATCATTCTTAGCACAAAAGAGAAACAAAACAGTGGAGTAAAGTTGTGCAAAGTAGGGGAATATAGAATTGTTGTGAGCTTAAGTGTGTAGCATTGAGAGTCTATAAACAAAAGGATGATTGAGTCCAAGTGTTAACTATGAGACAATGTAGTAGAACATCAAGACCAGAGCTGGTTGAGCAATAGAGAGCATATTTCAAATGAGAACTGCTGACCAAAAGGGAAGAAGTTGGTATAGTAGGAGATTGGGTTTATATTTCTAAGCAAAGGTATTATCCTGTGTTTTCAATTTGAAAAATATATGAAAGGTAGAAACGTGGATAGAGCATGTAGTAGCCTACATTCATAATAGGTTGGTGCCTCTGGACAAGTGGAAACCTTCTATTTGAAGGGGGTTGGGGCCTCTTGTGAATTAGTGCTCCCAAACAAATTGGTGGTTTTCTCCCTTTGGGTTTCCATGTAAAAATACCTATGTCAATATGTGTGTGATGTTCATTTGATGGATTGTGTGTACATTTGAATGGCTTATCTTGTTGTTTATATATATTGTAGTATGAATGCGCTCACAAGTAACTGAAAGTGGTGAAAAGAAACAAATATCTGTGCTTAAAGCTATGGGAACCTCACTATTACTGATTCACCCCACCCCCTCAGTAATTCCTTATTCCAACAGACACTATGTAAAATATCACATATTTTCTTTTAAAATGGTTCGATACCAACCACATAAGTACCTAAGATCAGCGTTTTGTTAGTGAAATTTTTTGTCATAAATGTGAACTTAAAAGGGAGGTTTGAGCCTTAGAAAAAACTATAATACGTTCGAAGATCCTCTACTCTTCCCTTGATGAGGATGACCCTTGAATAGGCATGCAACTAATAATAGAATAGGACTTTTGGAAAGCGAAAAACATCCACATGAAAGTATAAAAAAAATTTACCCAAAAGATTCAGAGAATAATGCCAAGGAGTGTCCTTAACACAGAGCCAAACAATGAATTCAAATTTGGTGGTATTGACTATCATTCGAAGGGACCTTCTTCGATTTCTATGATGCATGAAACCGGGTCTAACATGAGGAAAATAGTGCATCCATAGGAGGAAATAACATTTCGGCTGTTATGGTCAAATGATAAGGTTGGAGGAATCTTTGGAAAGGCTGGTTCTATAGTTAAAGGACTCCAGAGGGACACAGGTGCTGAAATCAAGATTGCCATTTCTGTTCCTGAGGAAGATGAACGTGTTTCCATAATTACAACATCTGCGGTCCCAGAAGGTATAATTTCTCCTGCACATAATGCTCTTCTTCGGGTGTGCAATCGTGTTGTACTTCTGGATCTGAGAAAGATAAATTTGCAACGACAAGACTCCTTGTCCTGTCGAACCAGATTGGGTGCTTGCTTGGAAAGGGCGGCATAATTATTGCTGAGATGAGAAAATTAACTGGATCAAATATATGTATTTTTGGCAAGGACCAATTGCCAAAATGTGCATCCCGAAATGACCAAGTTGTTCAGGTCACTGGTGAACAGGGGGCAGTTCAAGAAGCACTTGTACAAACATCAACAAGGTTGCAAAGCAATCTAATTCCAGAAAAATCTGTTTCAGTTGCTGGAGTTGGTTTTTACCCTGAGCACATGCCCCCAGTTTCTGGACCATTGGCACCATTCAGAGGAAGAGCTGAACCTGGTTCACCTCTTGGAATGTATCCACATTATGGAGGACCCATACAGGACATTAATCAAGGAGCAATGGTTACCTCACAATGTTGATCGTACAGGATTCCCTGGCAACGTGCCTTGTCCTAGAGGAATGCCTCACAACATTGACCAACTACCATCAACAGGTCCATGGGTGTATCATCCTGGTGGAATGCATCACAACATTGACCAACCACCATCACTTAGTCCATGGGCAGTGCACGGAGCATGACTTACTATGGAAGAGGATATGCACAAAGAGGAAGCCTTGGAAGTGGAAGTCAATCAACTGTTGTGACAAATACGACTGTAGAGGTTGTTGTCCCGGAACATGTCATTGGGTCTATATATGGGGAGAATGGCAGCAACTTAGTCCATATTCAACAGATTTCAGGAGCAAAAGTTATAATGAATGACCCTAGACCTGGGGCAAGTGAAGGCCTTGTTGTAATATCAGGAACTCCTGAGCAAACTCACGCTGCTCAAAGCCTTGTTCAAGCTTTCATTATGAGTGGGCAGTACTCACAATGATTGACTTCAATTTTTGAAGACGAAGATAAAGAAACTTGGATTAGGAGAGAAAAAAACTTTGTAGGTTTGTGACTGACACTTGTAAAAACATCTGAGGATTCTAAATAGTGACTACATTCAAACATTGCAGATTTAACAGTTGATCAACGGAAGTCAATTCAATTCTAATTTCGTGTGCGTGGGGTTTTAACGGTTCACTCACTACTACATTGAAGAGTTTGCAAATTGAGAACGGTATGTTAGGGGAGTTTGAGTTTTAAAACAATATTTTTGACCCCTTTTTGGTAAATTGTTTTAATTTGAGAAAAAAAATGTTTTAAAATAATTTTGTTTCTATAAAGACAATATATAACATAAGCATTATTACAATCTCACAATATTTGGGATTAGAGGAAATATGTCTTTAATCCTAGCTATTTTCTTTCTAAAGACTAAAAAATTATATTTAAAGATAATATAATATCACTTTTCTCTATCTAAAACAATATAAAACAATGGCTCTATCTGAAGGCAATATAAAACAATGAATCCTAAAATACAGTGCTCTTCCAGTGAGCTAGCACACTTTAAAAAGTTATGTGAGGAGTTATGGCAATCCTTGAAATTCCATATATACGCATTAATTTAAAAAAAATGCTTGACACATAATCTTTATAAAATTTATAGTCATACCCAAGGAAGATGTGTATTGAATGAGATATCCCTTTCCAATGTCTTCAAAAACACTCTTCGACTCTTTTTAAAGAACTTCCCTAATATGTCACATAAACAGGTACCATTCTCCCAGGATAGGGCTCTCCTTTCCAGCAGGCAGTCCTCCATTCCCAGATGGTACTAGCAGGCCACTCCCTTGAGACAGAGAAATGCTCCATGGACCAACTCTTCTTCTAGCACTTCAAGACAGTCCTATATTACAAGTTTTTCTTTTCATCCTTCGATGGTAGAAATAACCCGCATGAGAGCAATGTTTTCTCCTCTTCTGTTGACAGACCCGGGGGGCATTGAGGCATCTTCCCTTCCCCCTTTACCTTCAAATCCCTCCAGTGCACTCTTTTTCACCCTCAATCCCCTTATTGCAATATAAGTGTAAATGACATAAAATGACAAGCTGAATTTAATCAAACAAAAGAGTTTTGCTAGTGTTTCAAAGAAAACACAATAGTGCTATTTCCATAATAATATTGACCAAGGACACAAGAAATCCATAAAAATTGCTGAACAGAGGAAACAAATGGCAACATAAAAAGAAAAAGGAAAAAATATTTCCCAAATAAGAAATGCATAGACTGATTGCAAGAAGACCGAAACCAAATGATGTCAAAGATAGAAACCCACAAGCTTAGTACCTTAATTTCAGCTCTTCAACTCAAATATCAGCAACAGGGCCACGAAGAGCTCGTAATGAAGCTTCAGAATCTAATTTCTTGCCTATTTTTGCCAGCTCCCAGCATGAAATTTCTCTAACTTATGTAGTTCAATGGACTTATTGCAATAATTTAAGCTTTCTCACCAGCCATATAGGAGATTCCGGGATAGTGGAGAATCAATAGAACACAAAAAAATACTCCTACATCACCACCCAAGAATATTTGATTTTAATGTTTTCCAAAAATGGCTAGAAATATTAGATATCATTTTTGTGATTCAATTGCGTTAATTTAGTCATTCATCTATGACCATTTCCATGAGAGGTAGTCGTAACTGACTAATTTCTCATGATTTTTGAATAGTCCACTTAGCACTCATTGCATCGGGTGATGCTCACAGGGGTGAAGAAGTGGGATTGAAACTAGTGAAATGAATCGCATAGCATCAATCATCACTTCCGGGGCTTGCACCCGGTAACCAGGACTTCCTGGGAGGTCACCCATCCTAGAACTCCTCTGGCTCAAGTGCGCTTAACTGTGGAGTTTTCCCCACAATCAAGCCCACTTAGCTTGCTACCCCATTTGCAAAACCTTAGCAACTATTGTGCCTCATGAACCATTCAAGAAGAGACCCCTTTACTCTTAGTATTTTAAGTATGAGGGGTTTCCGCAGTGCATTATATTAGATATCATTTTTGGGATTTAACTGCATTAATTTAGTCATTCATCTATAACCATTTCCATGAGAGGTAGTCGTAACTGACTAATTTCTCACGATTTTTGAACAGTCCACTTAGCACTCATTGCATCGGGTGATGCTCACAGGAGTGAAGAAGTGGGATTGAAACTAGTGAAATGAATCACATAGTGTCAATCATCACTTCCGGGGCTTGCACCCGGTAACCAGGACTTCCCGGGAGGTCAACCATCCCAGAACTCCTCTGGCTCAAGCGCGCTTAACTATGGAGCTTTCCCCACAATCAAACCCGCTTAGCTTGCTACCCCATTTGCAAAACCTTAGCAACTATTGTGCCTCATGAACCATTCAAGAAGAGATCCCTTTACTCTTAGTATTTTAAGTATGAGGGATTTCTACAGTGCATTATATTAGATATCATTTTTGGGATTCAAGTGCGTTAATTTAGTCATTCATCTATGACCATTTCCATGAGAGGTAGTCGTAACTGACTAATTTCTCATGATTTTTGAATAGTCCACTTAGCACTCATTGTATTGGGTGATGCTCACAAGGGTGAAGAAGTGGGATTGAAACTAGTGAAATGAATCACATAACGTCAATCATCACTTCCGGGGCTTGCACCTAGTAACCATGACTTCTCGGGAGGTCACCCATCCCAGAACTCCTCTGGCTCAAGCGTGCTTAACTGTGGACTTTTCCCCACAATCAAGCCCACTTAGCTTGCTACCCCATTTGCAAAACCTAGCAACTATTGTGCCTCATGAACCATTCAAGAAGAGATCCCTTTACTCTTAGTATTTTAAGTATGAGGGGTTTCCGCAGTGCATTATATTAGATATCATTTTTGGGATTAAACTGCGTTAATTTAGTCAATCATCTATGAACATTTCCATGAGAGGTAGTCGTAACTAACTAATTTCTCATGATTTTTGAATAGTCCACTTACCACTCATTGCATCGGGTGATGCTCACAGGAGTGAAGAAGTGGGATTGAAACTAGTGAAATGAATCACATAGCGTCAATCATCACTTCCGAGGCTTGCACCCGGTAACCAGGACTTCCCGGGAGGTCACCCATCCTAGAACTCCTCTGGCTCAAGCACGCTTAACTATGGAGTTTTCCCCACAATCAAGCCCACTTAGCTTGCTACCCCATTTGCAAAACCTTAGCAACTATTGTGCCTCATGAACCATTCAAGAAGAGATCCCTTTACTCTTAGTATTTTAAGTATGAGGGGTTTCCGTAGTGCATTATATTAGATATCATTTTTGGGATTCAACTGCGTTAATTTAGTCATTCATCTATGACCATTTCCATGAGAGGTAGTCATAACTGAATAATTTCTCATGATTTTTGAATAGTCCACTTAGCACTCATTGCATCGGGTGATGTTCACGGGGGCGAAGAAGTGGGATTGAAACTAGTGAAATGAATCACATAGCGTCAATTATCACTTTCGGGGCTTGCACCCGGTAACCAGGACTTCCCTCGAGGTCACCCATCCCAAAACTCCTCTGGCTCAAGCGCACTTAATTGTGGAGTTTTCCCCACAATCAAGCCCACTTAGCTTGCTACCCCATTTGCAAAACCTTAGCAACTATTGTGCCTCATGAACCATTCAAGAAGAGATCCCTTTACTCTTAGTATTTTAAGTATGAGGGGTTTTCGCAGTGCATTATATTAGATATCATTTTTGGGATTCAACTGCATTAATTTAGTCATTCATCTATGACCATTTCCATGAGAGGTAGTCTTAACTGACTAATTTCTCATGATTTTGGAATAATCCACTTAGCACTCATTGCATCGGGTGATGCTCACAGGGGTGTAGAAGTGGGATTGAAACTAGTGAAATGAATCACATGGCGCGTCAATCATCACTTCTGGGGCTTGCACCCGGTAACCAGGACTTCCCGAGAGGTCACCCATCCCAGAACTCCTCTGGCTTAAGCGCGCTTAACTGTGGAGTTTTCCCCACAATCAAGCCCACTTAGCTTGCTACCCCATCTACAAAACCTTAGCAACTATTGTGCCTCATGAAGCATTCAAGAAGAGATCCCTTTACTCTTAGTATTTTAAGTATGAGGGGTTTCTGCAGTGCATTATTTTTTGGATTCAACTGCGTTAATTTAGTCATTCATCTATGACCATTTCCATGAGAGGTAGTCGTAACTGACTAATTTCTCATGATTTTTTGAATAGTCTACTTACCACTCATTGCATCGGGTGATGCTCATAGGAGTGAAGAAGTGGGATTGAAACTAGTGAAATGAATCACATAGCGTCAATCATCACTTGAATCCTGGGCTTGCACCCGGTAACCAGGAATTCTCAGGAGGTCACCCATCCCAGAACTCCTCTGGCTCAAGCGCGCTTAACTGTGGAGTTTTCCCCACAATCAAGCCCACTTAGCTTGCTACCCCATTTGCAAAACCTTAGCAACTATTGTGTCTCATGAACCATTCAAGAAGATATCCCTTTACTCTTAATATTTTAAGTATGAGGGGTTTCCACAGTGCATTATATTAGATATCATTTTTGGGATTCAACTGCGTTAATTTAGTCATTCATCTATGATCATTTCCATGAGAGGTAGTCGTAACTGACTAATTTCTCATGATTTTTGAATAGTCCACTTAGCACTCATTGCATTGGGTGATGCTCACAGGGGTGAAGAAGTGAGATAGAAACTAGTGAAATGAATCACATAGCGTCAATCATCACTTCCGGGGCTTGCACCCGACAATTAGGACTTCCCGAGAGGTCACCCATCTGGGGACTCCTCTAGCTCAAGCACGCTTAACTATGGAGTTTTCCCCACAATCAAGCCCACTTAGTTTGCTACCCCATTTGCAAAACCTTAGTAACTATTGTGCCTCATGAACCATTCAAGAAGAGATCCCTTTACTCTTAGTATTTTAAGTATGAGGGGTTTCCATAGTGCATTATATTAGATATCATTTTAGGGATTCAACTGCATTAATTTAGTCATTTATCTATGACCATTTCCATGAGAGGTAGTCGTAACTAACTAATTTCTCATGATTTTTGAATAGTCCACTTAACACTCATTGCATCGGATGATGTTCATAAGGGTGAAGAAGTGGGATTGAAACTAGTGAAATGAATCACATAGCGTCAATCATCACTTCTAGGGCTTGCACCTGGTAACTAGGACTTCCCAGGAGGTCACCCATCCCAGAACTCCTCTGGCTCAAGCGCGTTTAACTATGGAGTTTTCCCCACAATCAAGTCCACTTAGCTTGCTACCCCATTTGCAAAACCTTAGCAACTATTGTGCCTCATGAACCATTCAAGAAGAGATCCCTTTACTCTTAGTATTTTAAGTATGAGGGGTTTCCGCAGTGCATTATATTAGATATCATTTTTGGGATTCAATTGGGTTAATTTGGTCATTCATCTATGACCATTCCCATGAGAGGTAGTCGTAACTGACTAATTTCTTATGATTTTTGAATAGTCCACTTACCACTCATTACATCGGGTGATGCTCACATGGGCGAAGAAGTGGGATTGAAACTAGTGAAAAGAATCACATAGCGTCAATCATTGCTTCCAGGGCTTGCACTCGGTAACTAGGACTTCTCGGGAGGTCACCCATCCCAAAACTCCTCTGGCTCAAGCGCGCTTAACTGTGGAGTTTTCCCCACAATCAAGCCCACTTAGCTTGCTACCCCATTTGCAAAAAACTTAGCAACTATTGTGCCTCATGAACCATTGAAGAAGAGATCCCTTTACTCTTAGTATTTTAAGTATGAGGGGTTTCTACAGTGCATTATATTAGATATCATTTTTGGGATTCAATTGAGTTAATTTAGTCATTCATCTATGACCATTTCCATGAGAGGTAGTCATAACTGACTAATTTCTCATGATTTTTGAATAGTCCACTTAGCACTCATTGCATCAAGTGATGCTCTCAGGGGTAAATTCGTCTTCTTAATGACATACATATAATTGCCAGAAGCCTCCATGAAACAAACAACCCAAATAAATATGTCATCATTTCACCAATAGCATGACTAACTATGGAAGAGGATATCCACATAGAGGAAGCCTGGGAAGTGGAAGTCAATAAGTTTTTGTGACAAATACGACTGTAGAGGTTGTTGTCCCGGAACATGTTATTGGCTCTATATATGGGGAGAATGGCAACGACTTAGCCCATATTCAACAAATTTCTGGAGAAAAAGTTATAATGAATGGCCCTAGACCTAGGGCAACTGAAGGCCTTGTTATAATATCAAGAACACTTGAGCAAACTCATTAAATGAACCTCTCTGCTCAATAAATGATGGAAGATTTAACAAAGGCGTAGAAACTGTAAATTGGCTATTATAAATGACAACGAAGCCAATGTTAGAGCTGAGTTGATGAATTTGTTGGGGTTTAAATATGGGGTAAGGACTATAGATTGGTTATTGCAGCAGTTACAACCATGCATTGTAGTTCTAAGGAATGGATTCAATCCCCATCAAAATTCGATGTCACATTCTGCCGTGAATATCCCTAACACATCCACATTCCAACCTCCTGGAAACCAAATCCAGTTTCACAATCCTGATGCAAAATTTCACCGATTATCGCAAAGCACTGGCCATTCGTTTCAAGAAAAGCAGGGGTGATCAGTTTCACAGTAACGCTAGTGGGCACCAAGGTGAGAGCCCATTTTTTTAATGGGAATGAAGGCAGTTCTTCTCTAAACCACTGGTTTAATCGGAAAAGAAAGGAAGGTGGGCCTGAAAATCATGTTGGGAAACAGTTAGAAAGCCAATGTCCCAGTGGGCACCTAGGAAGTCAGGCAACATGCCATATTGAAAGAACCACTGCTAATACTGCTGAAGGTTTAACTCAGAATGTCATCAATGGGGTTGATATGGGATCTGCTGAAGGATTTCAAGGCAGACTGACGTATGTGGAGCGATAAAAAGGGTCTTTTTAACTCCTAATTACCTTCACATTAATTATCAACCCAGGAACGACTTTTTATTTCAAGAGTGTACTCAGTCTGAGGCGGCTATTTACTCAAGAGTAATGTTTTGCAGTATAGTGCTTAAAATGCAAAAGTAAATGAAAGCTGGAAACAAAATCTAATTGGAACATCAAGAAACTGAAATGTTCTAAACTAAATCATTCACTCAAACAACCATCAATCGAGGATACAGTAGCAATAACTCATTCCTCTGGATATTGATGCAATTGAAATCAAACCGGAACAAGACAATCATTCATTCATTCGGAAATCAACAACAAAATAACTTGAAGCCTAAATCATTCATTCGGAAAAGTAAGCAATGTATCAGTCAAGGGTCCAGTAACAATAACTCATCCCTTTGGAAACTGATGTAACCAAAAGTAATCAAGGAATAGATCATTAATCTGGGGACTAGACAGCAAATGCCAATGCCCACTACAGTTTCAGATCGTTCTTCACACCAAAGCAAAGATAATGCAAATAACAGGAAATGGAACAGCAGATAAGGAATGGAACAGTGACTAGGAAATTATAATAGCAGCTGAATTTAATAAGAAACAACCCTTTAGTCTACAAGAATAAATGCAATAATTATGTCCTACAGAAATCGGATAGCAATCCCCTATCTTTAAAGATGAATCGAACAACACGCAGAAATAGAACATCATTGATTAATGATAGGATATGAAACAACGCTGGAAAGCCAAATACAAATGCATAATAACTTAACACAGGCACACATTAATAGTAATCTGAGTCTGATGCCGCAAGTATTAATCCTGGTTAGAAAGGGTAACGATTACAATTCATAATGGAACCACAATGTCAATTGAATAGCAATCATATGAAGTATAAACCATAGAGAAATACAGTAATACCAGCTTAAGAAGGTTACAGCTTGATTACTCTGCAATTGAACAGCAATAGCGTTATGTAGAGAACAACAATGTTACATTAACGACTTTCAAGGAATAGCAATACGTTAGAATGCACATTACGACTTTCTTGTTGCAGAGAACGAAATATGAAATATAACAGAGCTGTAATATAAGATAACGAAACACACCAGATTACCGATTCAAGCTGATAAGAAAAACCACGCATAAACCAAAGAGATAATATACAGTAGCAGCACAATCCACCAGAGGCTGGGCCCTTAGCCGCCAGCGGATGCTGCTGGGCTACTTCAGAATGAAAAGAATGAATGGCAACCAGATTTATATTAAAATATCAAAGCAGAGTTACAGTGGATTACAACAAGAAATCTCTCCATCTTTAAGCCATTATCCATTCTCTCTGCCATCCTCAATTCTGAATCTCTAATTCATCCTCAATTCCATCATTCGAATCCATCCCTGAAGTCATCCCCCCTCTCTGATCTCTGTTCTGATTTAAATACAAAGAGAGCAGAGAGTGGTTACAATAGAGATAATTACAACATGATTCTATTAAAAAATTGGATTGTTTCCAACCAATTGATCAACAAGAAGATATATTTCCATCCATCTCTCAACAAGAGCAAGACGAATTTGGCTTTGCAGCTGAGATTTGGGGGACGGCCGCAACAATAAATCTGAGAAAATCGTGCTCAAAGAACCCTGATTTTCTCTCAGTACAAGTCGAATTTGGGCAAACCGTTCTTTAAAAAAGTTAATTGAGTCCGTTCTGGACAAAACCCATGTTCTGGATTTTCCAGATTCATCTTCATTTGCTCAGAATCTCAACCGAAAATCTGTCACTTCTTATTCCAACGCATTTCTGAGTTGGCACTTTTAATGATCAAATCTTCAATCTGGAAATTATCTTGGAGGCTAAAAATGGTGAATAATGTTATAAAAAATTTATTAAAACTATCATTGATAAAATCATGCATAATCATCAATTTATTAGAAATAAAGGAGAATAAATAATATTCATTCATAAGAGCATAAATCATTATAAAATGAATTTATGTAATAAATTATAATAAATGACATGATGAAGAATAGTAAAAATGGATGAAATAAGTGTTACAAAGTGGTCGTATTCACGGCCCGACATACCCCCACACTCAATATGTTGCATGTCCTCATGCAACGAAAACCTGAATATATTGCATGTCTTCATGCAACCCCAAGACAAAACCCATGTGTTAACCAAGCAATAAAAATTTGAGAACAAATGAATGCTTCCTTAATTAATGAATATTCGATTTTAGCAATCTTGATGAAGGCATAACAATTTTTACATTGACATTCAACTATATGTATGGAGTTGCAGCAAAATATGATATAAGTAACAGCAAACTTCATTAACCATTTTCTCAAAACTACAAACCAGATTTTGTTGAAATGTTGCAAGTAAGTTTATAATATATGAATGTCTCTATGATCCAAAAATCAGATCGTTTTGATGCACGGATCATGAGATATAAACAAAATGGCTGTAGGTGAGAGTGCATGATTTCCGAAATTTTATGAACCAATTTATCTTGAAATTATCCGGGTTTGTATTAATGATACGTCTGTGTTTTCCAAAAATCACAAGAATTGAGTTCATGGTTTTTTAAAAATATTATGGAAATCAATTTCTGCATTGTGTAAAAATGAAATTGTATGCCTTAAATGAGAAAGAAAATTGAAAACATCCATCATGCATAGCAATTCCTCCCCCTCACTGAAGAATTAGCATGCCCTCATGCGATGCTAGAAAAAATTGAGGTGGTTGCTACCAGCTGTTGAATTCTATGCTTGGTGTAAAACAACATGGAATAAGGGAGGTGGTGAGAGTGAATAAGAATAGCAATGGATGATAAAGAAGATGAATAACATGGTCATAAGAAAGAAATGAATGAAAGGAACACTCCCCCATACTCGAAAATGATATGCTGCTGAAAAAGGGAAAGTGGTAAAGATGTGGAATGAAGGATGATAAATAATGCTCAAAATGGATTTTCATGAAATTCTCCTAAATTCGTAATAAATCAGAAAATGATGCGATTTTACCTCAAGTTTTACCTTCAAAAATGTGGAATGACATATATGGACTGGCAGTTGTTGAAGCTGATGTAGGCAGAGTTGGTGCTGAAAGTGATGCAAAAGGTGGAATCCAGGTAAGCACATCATGTCTGAAGAATTGT